>CM032455.1:60450900-60595543 GCA_019049505.1 Pachyrhynchus sulphureomaculatus | reverse complement strand
TCGAGAGGAAGGCAGGAGGAAGAGGAATTATAGACATCAGATCATTACACACAAAAGAAATACAAACACTTAGGAAATTCTTTCACGGCAAGCAAACCAGCCTCCACACAGCGACAGTGAAAGCAGACAAAAACTACATACCTCTCGACTTAGCCCGGGCAGACCACTCAGCAGACACACACAGTCACACCCAATAACAACAGGAAAAGATGAAAACGTGGTCAGAGAAAACACTCCACGGAAAACACAGATACCACATAGAACAAGACCACGTAAATAAAAAACAATCATACACCTGGTTACAGGATGGGCAGCTGTTCCCTGAGACTGAAGGCTTCTTACTTGCCATCCAGGATAAAGTCATATTAACCAGAAACTACCAAAAGCATATCATCAAAGACCCGACTATTGCAGAGGACAGATGTAGGAAATGCCACCAGCAGAAAGAAACGATCGAACACAAAACGAGCGGATGTAAAATATTGGCCGGAACAGAGTACACAGCCAGGCATGATTCAGCTGCCAAAGTAGTTCACCAAGCACTAGCCACAACATACAAACTCATAGAAAACACAGATACCTACTACAAATACACGCCAACATCGATACTTGAAAATGAAGATTACAAGCTCTACTGGGACATCGGTATCCATACAGATAAAATAGTCTCTGCCAATATACCCGATATTACTTTTCAGTGCAAAAAAGCAAAAGTCACCTATCTAATTGACATAGCTGTCCCCAACGACACAAAAATTTCCAAATACACAGACCTTGCAACGGAAATAAAAAGGCTATGGAGACAAGAAAAAGTCATCATTGCCCCCCTCATTATATCAGCCACAGGCCTTACACCAATAACATTCACACCACATTTAGTGCAATTAGGACTCAACACAGACATACACAGAAACATTCAGAAGTCAGTGATTTTGAAAACATGTAACATTGTCAGGTCATTCCTTAATTCGGAATGGTAATAGCGTTTGTGCTGACTTGGTTTTGGCCCGTCAGCCAAACATGGAACCACATTGATCAAATGTGAGAAAGAAGAACTTTTTGTAATAATAATAATAGTGACTGAACCAGTAAACAAACAAGAACTCACAGATTATTGGAAAAGTATCTGGTCAGAACCCAAACTACATAATAATAACACCCAATGGATCAAAGCCGAAGAAGACAAACATAAACATGTGACAGAACAAGAAAATTCCACATTAACTACAGAAGAAATTACAGAAACAATCAAACACACACACAACTGGAAATGCCCTGGGATAGACAATATACAAAACTTCTGGTACAAACAATTTACCACCACACACGAAGCACTCACACACCAAATCAACAAAGCCATTCTACAACCACACACATTCCCCACTTTTCTTACGCAAGGAATAACATACGTCAGACACCAAAAACTCGTCAAACTACCGACCTATCACCTGTCTTCCAACCCTATACAAGATCATCACAGCCACAATTTCCAAGAAAATAGAACAACACCTAATAGACAACAATATTCTCACAGAAGAGCAGAAAGGGTGCAGGAAAAATAGCCAAGGATGCAAAGAGCAGCTGATCATAGATAGCGTGATCATGGGACAAACCAGAAAAGAACACGGAAACCTGCACACCGGTTATAGAGACTATAAAAAAGCCTTCGACTCCATATCCCACAGCTGGACTCAACACAAACATACACAAAAACATTCAGAAGTCAGTGATTTTGAAAACATGTAACATTATCAGGTCATTCCTTAATACACAATGGTAATGCGTTTGTGCTGACTTGGTTTAGGCCCGTCAGCCAGACATGGAACCACATTGGCCAAATGTGAGAAAGAAAAACAAAAAGAATCATAATAATGTTTTTATTGTAATTTACAAGGTAATATTACAAAAGGCGAAATTGAAACCAGACTTCCTCATTTAACAGTCGATTCAATAATAATAACTAAATGTATATATATGAACTAAAAACTAATACATAAATATAACTGGGACACAAATGTTGTTTGAGACATGGTAAAAACAAACTAATACTACATTTCGACGCAACGGTGACATAAGAGACCGGATCAAAACAGAAGGCAAATCATGCACGGGACGGCAGTGTTATCAACATGTTGCGTGCCCTATGTTTGATGTAGTGGTGATATATGCTGAGTAGTGTCATTGTGCCAAAGATTCCACATTCCCAACTTAGTATAATTATCCTGTTGAAATAAACGTCAGGTTAGCAGTAACAATGAAACGGCCATTAGGCGTATCAGGATCGGTCTAGGACATAATTACAGTAAGACGACTAGTCTGTCCTATAGGCCTTTCGTAGTATCGGATAAAGTCTCTGGTATTTCAGAGACAACTGCATACATGTAGGCTCTTTGAATAAGTGGCATATTGTGAATAACTCTCAATCGATTTACACGTCGCAGATTAATTTCGAATAATTCATTTTCAACGATTACATCAGTTATAAACTATTTATCGAATATTGTTGCTTTTTTGGGTTACAAGTTCCTCATCTTCGTTATCAGGTTTTTCATTTCTTGTCATAGATAACACAGGACCACAATTTTTTTTGTCAATTTACTTTGACTACAATAGGTCTAGTTTATGTTTTTTGGGTCGCTGATCGCGAGTTATAAGTCTGTTTTCGTCTATCACATCTGGATTTTGCATAAAATAGTCATAAAATTGGCAAAAATTAGCTCAAAATGAGATTTTCATTGCTTCAAAGGTTATAATTCCGGAATGATCAAATTAGCCATATATCCGCCACTTTTAGAGTTTGCAGGTATTACTTCAATGTCCTAAATAGGTTTTAACAGCGACCATATGTTCTGTAGCTGTCAAGTGCCAAAATGCCTTGACGAAGAGGTTCTATATTACTAATGCAACCATGCTACCTGATGCTATTGGCGATTCTAATCAAGATGAGAGAATGCAATATATCATTTAACAGCTGCAACTTTTACTTTGGCAGCTGTCAAGTTTCCTTTGAGAACTGTGAAGTTTACTTTAACAGCCGTCAAATGTCGAATGAAATTGTTAAAACTATGCAAATATGCTATTCAATTGAAAAATCGTGTTACTATAATGGTTGGATTGGTTATAGTAATGAACCTGACATAATATGTTAATTGACAGCACTCAAGTACACTTCAACAGCTGTCAAATGATGCACAAAGCTTGTCAACCCGTTAAAACTTTCTAAATCGTTGACAAGAACACTCTGCCTTATGCCTTCATCGGCACAGTTCCAGTCCTGATATCCACGCAAGCTAATTGGCAGCTGAGAGTGTAATTTGACAGCTACTAAATCCCAGTCAACACTGTCATGATGATAATGTTACTCTATTCCCTAGAAATCTTTGAATACTATATCTTGGTAGCTCTGGTAACGGTCCTAACATATAAAATGTTATTTGACAGCTTTCAGGTGTACTTTGACAGCTAACATAGCTGAACAGAACTGTCAAGGTCATAAGAATATTCCAATAGTGATCTAGTAGTCGGAGTATCTTATGCTTTCATCGATTTTGTTCCAGTGCTGATATCGATGCAAACTACGAGTGTAATTTGACAGCTGTCAAATGGCAAGTGAAATTGTCAAGTCAAGGCGAATACTCCACATCGAACGGGTCAATATTCCTTATACTCTTGCCCCCTCTGTGGTGGCTGTTAAAGTAAACTTCACAGTTGTCAAAGGAAACTTGACAGCTGCCAAAGTAAACTTGACAGTTCCTAAATGATATCTTGCATTCTCTCTTCTTGATCAGAATCGCCAATAGCATCAAATAGCATGGTTGCATTAGCAATATAGAATCTCATCGTCAAGGCATTTTGGCATTTGACAGCTTCAGAACATATGGTCGCTGTCAAAACCTATTTGGGACATTGAAGTAATATCTGCAGACCCCAAAAGTGCCGGGTATATGGCAAATTTGATCATTTCGGAACACCCTTTAAAACAATGAAAATCTCATTTTGAGCTTATTTTTGCCAGTTTTATGGCTATTTTATGTAAACTCCAGATGTCATGGACGAAAACGGACCTCGAATTCGTGATCAGCAACCCAAAAAACATAACCTAGACCTATTATAGTCAACGTAAACTGACAAAAAATTATTTTTGTGGTCCTGTGTTAACTATTGAATAGCTTTTCAAATTCAAATGTGAGTGGTTATACAAACACGGGTCTATAACTAAAGAGGATGTGTATCTATCGACAGAAGCCATTCTTTAGATAGACCAGCGCAAGAAATCCTAAGAAGAGCTAAATAATTTCTTAAATGCGAAAGAAGTGACGTAATATCTACAGGAAGTAGGAGTCAAAGAATAAATCGGCAGTGATCAGTGGTTGTTGACCAAAAAGACTTTAATGATTATACTTGTGTGTGGTGAGTTATTGTACGTTGAGGCTTGCCTGGTTGATCGAGGCAAGTAGCTGAAGAACAGATCGTCAATGACAGCGTTACCCGGAGGTTATTGGCCAAAAATTCCTTAGCATTACCAAGTTGAGTTTGGCTTGGTCATAAAGGCCTTATCTACCCTAAACTAGGGTAGTTTTTTTGGTAAATATGTTGAAATTTATACTAAACATTTTTAGTGTTCCGTACGGAATACTTATAAGATCACTTCTGTGTCTGTCTGTCCGTCTGTCACACCCGATTTTCCCCGAAACTATTTGTTATAGAAAGTTGAAATTTGGTAATAATATAGGAATTGATGGCCTCATCAGAGCCATGTAGTTTTGAAAGTTTAATTTTGACTAAGTTTTGGGGGGTGAAATCGGAAGTGAAAAAAAAAATTTTTACTAGGTAATCGAGTGTGGTGTCAAATGAAAACTTGTAAAAACACGAGTAAAAAATATATATATAATGTAATACTTGCGCGCACTTTTCTTTGTATTATTTTCAAAAAATCGCGAAAAATCGCTGTCCACCCGCCTTATCTCGAAAAGTACTTATCAAAAAATTTTGAAAAAATCCTAGAATATTCTCCACGGGGTGTAGATTGAACGAAAATTATCACGAGTGCATTACCTGTAATAATTTATCTGGTATATAAAAAAAACAGAAATTTCAAGGTCATCAATTTTCAGCAAAGACTGGAAATAAACTTTGTTGAAAACTCATTTGGGGTGTGTTTTGTGAAGTCACTGATCATTTTATACTTCCGTTACAACATTTTTTATTTTAAAAGCAATCAACGTACGGAACACTAATTGCGCAAGTTCAACTTGCACTTGACCGGTTATTCTCTCTGAACTTATTGTAATATTCTCTACATCTTGATGATTTACTAACATATCGGTCTTTATTATCTCATAGTTGCGTTCATTTTAAACAATCCTTAAGATTTCCAAGAATTTGAATTTCATTGATTAATTGGCGTTATAGGTTATATTGATAGTGTTTCAAATCGTTATCTAATTTATAGATTTCATGAGTTAAATCTATAAAATTATTTTTTAGATTTTATTTTAATAAACTGTAATTTGCTATTATAAACTAAGTTGGGAATGTGGAATCCTTGGCAGAATGACACTACTCAGTATATAACACCACTACACCAAACATTTTTGCACCCGACGCACGTTTCGCTAACCATGTTAGTTTCATCAGGAGCGATGATTGACTAAAGCTAAACTACAAATCTACCCTATTTACACTTAGTCTAACCCTTGAATTACTCAGGCGGAACTAATGGCATAGGTGAAGCCATCGGTTCCGGTCAAGTAACCCGTAGAGGGGACTATAAAGAATAGGCCCTTTCTCTTTATTTAAACTACTTTTACACTTTATAATTTCCAAACTTTCGTATGCGTTCAACAATCTCTTATCAGAGACATTTTTAATTAATCTTAGATTATCTAATATTACAATATGATCAGCTTCAAGGGCATGTTCGGCAATGCTAGATTTTTCTGTACTACTGTATTTTAAATGTGCAAGCCTCCTCGCAATACATATTTCACTACCCGCTCCGCCATTAATGAGATGATATGCATTTCCTCCACCTGCAAAGCAACAGGTCATGATAAAATCTTCAACAAAGCTCACAAGAAACTCCCCAAAAAGCAGATCTCAGGAACCACCCTCATTAACAGCATACTAAGACTCGGCAAGTTTCTACCATTCTGGAAGAAAGCCGAGATCATCATGATAAAAAACCAGGCTCTCCCTCCCACGAGGCAAGTAGCGTGATATTTGATATCATGCCGGACTGAAATGGGTGAGGCTGACTGTGATGATCATTTTGTAAATTTTCAACTTGTTGCGTGTTGACAATTTAGAATTTGTTTGGAAGAGGGTATAACTTACCGAGAAGCTGGTTGGCTTTAGTGGTGGAGATGGTGCCTTGGCCCTTCTATATAACCCGCTTGTCGTGGTGGGAACCTAGGTAGTTGATGCTGTTGGTCTATTGTAGTCTGGCACCATGCAGGCTGAAGCTTGCCGGTAGGGTACTGGAAGATTTGCTGGACATGATGGCTTGGGTCTGGGTTGATCTGTATCCTCCAATGTTCGTACCAAGGGACTAACATGTTTATGTGGCGTTGAAGTCAGCTGATAATGATCCTGGTGGACTTGGTGGTAGTATTGATGGCGGTGTCGTCCAGCGTACATGAGCAGGAACGTCTGATCCGACGAGAATAGCGGCGGTGAAGACGTTCAATAAGTGGGGGGAGAGGATGAAGCCTTGGGGGACTCCTACTCGTATGGGCTTGATTGACTGGAAAGTACGATCCGAGTCGCGTGATATTGGTGGGATCGCCGTAGCGTATGAACTTGATAACACCTTCGTGCCAGACTCGGTCGAAGGCATTGGAAATATCCAAAAAAACAACTTTTACCTGGTGTTTGCGATTGAAACGGTTAACGACGTGTTGGAAAAGAGCCGTGGTACGATGCACGGTGCCGTGGGAGGGTCGAAAATAATTTTGTAGAATAACTTTATCGGCCATTTTGCCTAGACTAAGAAGTAGGCTAATTGGCAGACTGTTGATAGCCTTGGGAGAGGGGGTGCCGGGTTTCCTGATTAGGATGATCTCAGCTGTCTTCCAGAAGGGTGAGAAGAGGCTGAGTCTCGAGATACTATTAATAATATTAGTAGCTTCTGTAATCTGGTTCTTGGGGAGTTTTCTCAAGGCTATGACATTTGACGTGCCCTGGAGCTTTTCGTACTGAACATGAATTGATGATGGTTTGAGTGGACGAAGGGGTCGTGGAGTAAGTGTTTGCTGGGGGTTAATTTTGTAGTGGAGGCCACCCTCTGGTCTCAGGCATTGTTGGGGTGGGCTGGAGGATTGGGTCGAAACTGCTTTTTCTTGACGAGTGACAGCAGCAGTTCCAGAATGGGCAGTGGACAAGATTGAACGGAATATATCATTGGCTTAGAACCCCATTTGCCGTTGAGGTATTGAAAAAAGGGTTTCCCTAACTTGTTCAGTGGCACAATTTGCGATCCTTTTGAGGTGGGGGTAGTAGCAGATGGTTTTTCTCCCGCATCTGATATAGGGGGAAGTGATGGGCTCAATCATGATGATGGCTTGGAGGAGGGCAATCTGGATGTCTGCAGTCAATTATTCAGTGCATTGTCCAGGTCTCTCGGGGCGGAGATAGTGGGAATTGGGGCGATGTCGTCTAGGAGCCTTTGGAAATGCTTTCAGTCGGTGAAAGTAGAGTCACTAATCCGGTCGGTTAGGTCGCCCAGAGTAAGAGTGATGGATAGCTGCTCAGAGGAGAACTCATGGAGAAGTGATATTTTGGTGGACCTCGACGTTTCTGACAAGGAAACGATCAAGAAGGTCAGACATTCCATGGGCTCTCAAAATGGGCTCGTCTGGAATAATCAGTAGTCAGTTCTGGATAACTTAGTTCGTAATTAGGTTCTTTAAAGAACAGTCTTGGCGTTGATGGATAGAATTATTATTTGACTAGAATCGTGCTACCTCCACAGAGAGACCTAAATTTAGGAATCTTGTTCTAGGAAGGTTTCTCGGATCTTAGATTATGTTCCTGAAAGAAATGTTAGAACTCGAGTTTTTTGGGGAGGATCGCTGGTTTACTCAGTTGGAACGTTAACTCATTCTTGGGTAGAAGTGTTGAGAAGGGACATGAAAGTGGAGAAGAGTATCCATGGAGTTGAGCTATTGGACAGCATTGCCAAGGTTTTGGGGAGCGGGTAGTAAGTTGGGAATTATCTTACTTGTCCCAGGAGAAGGCTTTAGCGGCTGAAATGTTGGCCTGTTGTTTAGGTTGCTTGGGTCATCCACGATAGGAGGATGGATGCTCACCCTGACAGTTAACATAACAGGCCGGACTTTCCTAAATTTAGTGCATACGGAGTAAAAGCCACACTTAACTCACTTTGGGGGTAGGAGCTCGGCAATGGGGGGAAGAATGCCCGAAAAGCTGACAATTGAAATATTGCGTGTTTAGGGCACGGGACGTTTGTGCTTCAACTCTTATGGAATTATTACATGCATATAAGGGTGGAGAAAATTGGTTTGAGCATCAGGACTAGGACGATGGGCATGGGGTCACCGGACTGGTGCCAGCGGATGATATGCTTGGGGAAATACCCTCGGGGCTCAAAATCTTTATGTATGTCCTTGACGGAAAGGATTTCAAGGATTTGGCTCGGAGAGTTGGAAAGTGTGATAGGATTATTTTTGGTTGTCCAAGAATTTGATGATATGACTGCAATCGCCACAGGTTCTTGAATGGAGTTTAACTTTCTCGGGCACGGTGACGGCGTGCCTGAAGTCATATTTCCTTTTTTTGAACGCTACGGTGGCATTGGATGTGATTACTGAGAGAAGAGAGTTAAACTTTGAGTTTTCTTTGATTGTGGGGCATCGTTATCAATGCTGTCTGGGGAGACTATCTTGCTGTTTTTCCTCTTCCTTATGTTTTTTACTTCTTGGAATCCTTCAGATCAGCGAGTCGATGGATTTATCTTTTCTGGTAATTACTTCTTATTTGGCAAATGTTACTTCTTTCCTTGCAGCATCTTCTTTTAGGGGGGCGATGAGCTCCTTAAGATAATCCGTGTTACATAATGGCAGATTAAAAGATTCAAATCCAATTAGAATAAACAACAACGTACTTTAAACACTTTGGTGCTGATCTTGCTCAGGTTTTGTTTGACGCAGATAAAAAAAGTACCGTAGCGAATAGAAGAAGAAGTAAACTATAATATACGATTTCATCAGTATGATTGGTTAGCAAACCCGGAAACATCAGCGTGGAATAGAGAAGCTGGTCTTACGATACGACAAGGGCCTTAATATAGGTGAAAATTATGTTGAAAAGCAGATTAAGCTCCGGTTAAAATTGTTGAAAAAAAGGAATTGTGTTTCTTTTTAACATCAAAACGGTACTTACTTTTAAAAGAGCCTTGTATGTAGAATAACGTAAAAAATCGACCCTAAAGAAATGAAGATTTTGTTTAAGCTTCGCCACTGTTAAACAAAACAATTAAACAATATGGCCGATTGTTAACAGTTTACAGTTTTGTTAAGATTTATTTAGGCGTTTCTCAATAAATGTAATAAAAAAATATATAAATAATTGCTACCTTGGAAAACATTTAGTTACTGACACACAACAATTCATTACAGTTGTACAATTCAATATTCTAAGTTTCGAAGGCGCACTGCAAAATTTTTTATAATCTTTTATCCAAAGACGAGTTTCTGTTGAATTGCATCGCTTACTAAAAATTTTAACCCATTTATCGCAGAATGGTTTATTATTCCAAGAATAACTGTACTACTATAAAACGATACCGTCTAAAATAAGTCATTACGCACTAAAATCTAGCCACATAACCTTCACTTATTCAAAAAACTTTATCCCGTTAATTTTTGGTTTGACGGGTTTCCTCGTAGTTGATTTGAGCTAACTTCTTTTTTAATGATACTAGTCGCACTAGTACACTTCACACTTATTTTATGAATGCTAATTTATTGGATATATTGAAACACTAAACAAGTCGTTGAATAAAGGATAAGATGGGCAACTCAGTACACTCCTCGTATTGTATCGGTTGCTTAATAAAGACGCTGTCAAAATTCGTTATCAAATTTTCGATCGAAAAAACCTTATTTGGTCAAATATCAAATATCAATGCCAAAATTAATGTTTAAACGATTAGATTACCTAACTATAAAATATTTTTACAGCAGAAAACTCTATGAAAAAAAAAATATATTTTTGCTAGGTGTGCGGCGTATTATCTATTATTATTTTAATTTATTATATATATATATATATATATATATATATATATATATATATATATATATATATATATATATATATATTTATACATATATGGGTCATTCCATACGGAAACGCAAATGGCTGCCGACAGAACTGGTTAAATGATTTCCTAAAGTATAAGGGCTTAAACTTTGGCTTTTTTTTATGTAGAATGAAATGCCGTGTTGTACTTTTTGAAATTCTTAAGTCTTTGGCAGTGAAAAATGTTTAGAATATTTTTCAATTTTAAGACCATAATAAATGAAAAAAATGCTTCTAAATGCATAAGTAGGGATTTTTGAGGTTGCTGATTACGATTCTGATACACAAAAAATATTTTAGGAATTGACAGCTGTCAAACGAGCTGTCAATTTACTCAAAATGCCATTTAATCATTATTTCATCCCACTAAAACACTATTCAAACATTGGCCCTTATGTTTTCGGGGTCGCTGAATACGATCCTGATGCAAAAAAATGTTTTAGTAGTTGACAGCTGTCACACGAGCTGTCAATTTGCTCAAAATACAATTTCATTATTATCTCAACACAGCAAAATACTATTCAAACATTGGCCCTTATGTTTTCGAGGTCGCTGAAATCGATCCTGATGTAAAAAAGTATTTTAACAGTTGACAACTGTCAAACGAGCTGTCGATTTACCCAAAATGCCATTTAATTCTTATTTCATCACATTAAAATACTATTCAAACATTGGCCCTTATGTTTTCGAGGTTGCTGAGTACGCTCCTGATACAAAAAATATTTTAGTAGTTGACAGTTGTCAATTTACTCAAAATAGCGTTTAATCATTATTTCATCATATTAAAACACTATTCAAACTTTGGCCCTTATGTTTTCGAGGATGCTGAGTACGATCCTGATACAAAAAATATTTTAGTAGTTGACAGCTGTCAGTTTACTCAAAATGCCATTTAATCATTATTTCACTATATTAAAACACTATTCAAATATTGGCCCTTATGCTTTCAAGGTCGCTGAATACGATCCTGATACAAAAAAATATTTTAGTAGTTGACAGCTGTCAATTGACTCAAAATGTCATTTAATCATTATTTCATCACATTAAAACACTATTCAAACATTGGCCCTTATGTTTTCGAGGTCGCTGAATACGATCCTGATACAAAAAAAATATTTTAGTAGTTGACAGCTCTCAAACGAGCTGTCAATTTACTCAAAGTGCTATTTAATCATTATTTCATCACATTGAAACACTAATTAAACATTGACCCATGTTTTCGAGGTAGCTGAATACGAATTTGATGTCAAAAAGATACATGGTTTTTCTGTGTTCAATAGTCAATTACAAATGTAATATCAAATTTTAAATGTTACAGCTGCTAACCGTATAATTAGTTGTCAAAACAACGAAATTAAAATGTTAAACGATAAAAAACGAATTTATTCTTAATTTTGGCATTTCGAGGTAACTTATTCATACATTTAATATTTTTGGGATCGCTAGCTGCAAATGTGATATGAAAATTGAAATTTGGTAGCAGCCCATCGTTAATCTCAGCTATTGAATCAATTTAAATAAAATTTAACCCTGTAGCAATTGCTATCTATAGCAATTACTAAGTACATAAATTTTTCAATATATTTTTTCCATTGCTATGACTTGAAATAATGTCTTTGATTTCACACCGACCAATTATAGATTACACAGTCCCACAAAAAAAAGGGTCTGATCCGTAAATGCGACTTTGATATTCTTATGTAAACACGAATCTGCCTTTAAAAAAATTCGTAGACCGTCAAATTTTCCTGCTATAGCCTAAAAAAGTAGAAAATAGTTCCGGATGAGGCCTAGTTGTAGTAGGCACAACGACTAAAAATTAGTTTTTTTAATTTTGGTAATACCGTTATGGTCCAAAGAAACCTAATCAAATGTTATTTTTAATAAGTATACAGCTGGTTTTAGATAAAGACGACGCATAAAAATGCAAACAAAACTGCCCGAATTCTTTCTATAAAATATTGTATATATTTGTATTTAAATCCTGCAGTTCTATTTATACCGTATAAGCTTCCTGAAAGAACTTTTTTATATTGAAAAGAAAAAATATTTTTTTCGTTTAGTGAATTTTCTTCCAAACATGTTGTAAAACGGGAAAACACGTAACTAAAAAAAAATGTTTCAAGTTGAAATTAGGCTGATAACACAGGTATACAAAATAAAAAAAAAAACCTGTCTTTTAAATGAGACATTTGTTGTCTTAAATATATTTTTTTTTTATGCTAAATCCAAAAAAATCAAAAAAAAAAAACATCCACCATGAGGTTTTTTTTCAGAAAACATACTTAAATTTGCCAGAAAACTATTAAATTTTAATAAATAATATAAAACTGTGTAATGGTTAAAATTATGGAATAAAACTATTATTTCGGACATCTTTAATTGTTCTGAATCTACATTTATCATAAAATCTTAAAAATATTAGGTTTTAGTGTTCATGTTTAACAAAAAAACACGCATACACCACCTTTCACAAAGCGACATAGCAAAATGCTGTTTAAAATAAATATGTACAACCGCTAAATTAAAAAATTCTTTTTAATTTTCATTAATATTGAACAAAACTTTTATTTCAAGTGTTTTTAAAGTTCTTAATCCTGACTTGACATCAAAAAATAAAGTTTTATGTTCAGTGTCAACAACAAACTCGCTTTTAACACTTACTGGGGGCTATGTGGTTGGTAAAATGTTTTTTTAAATAAATAAATGCAATGGCTAAACAATAATTTTTTTTTGAATAAAACTATCATTTCAAGTAGTTTTTTAAGTTCCAAATTCGAATTTGATCAAAACGTGAGGAATAGTGTTGTGAACAAAAGGTTGAAAAAAGCAGTCCAATGTATATCCCTTGACAGTTTTAGAAGTCAATTTTATGGATAGATTGATAGAGTGAATATGGCGGAATGTGAATGGGTGAGTGAGATAGTGAGTGAGTGAGTGAGTAAGTGAGTGAGTGAGTGAGTGAGTGAGTGAGTGAGGTAGTGAGTGAGTGAGTGTAGAAGTGAGTGACTGAACGTGCGAATAAGTGAGTGAATGACCGAGTGAGTTTTATTTAACATTAATAAGAAATAAAAAGAATTTTTTTCAATTTAGCCCATATTTATTTTAAACAGCATTTTGCTACTTAGCTTAGTTAAAGGTGGTGTATGCATGTTTTTTTTTAACATGAACACTAAAACCTAATATTTTTAAGTTTTTATGATAAATGTAGATTCAGCACATTTAGTGATGTCCAAAATAATAGTTTTGTTCCATAATTTTAATGACTTCTTACAATATTTATTAAAAGGTATTTTTTTCAATTTAATAGTTTTCTGGCAACTTTAAGTGTGTTTTCTGAAAAAACCGCACGGCGAATGTCTTTTTTTATGATTTTTTTTAGATTCAGCATAAAAAAAAAAAAGTTAAGAAAACACCTGTCTCATTTAAAGGACAGGGAATTTTTCTATTTTGTAACCTGTGTAATTTAAATTTTTTCAAAAATGAAAACGATTTTTCCACCAATGTCTAAATTATTACGAAAAATTACAATTCTAAAGGCTTATGTATAATTTTATCTACCTCGAAGTGGAAAGAATGTTTACGGATTTGCCATATAATAGTCTGATAACTTACACAATTTTATTTTACGTGTACTGGATTTATTTTCCATTCATTTAAAACGAATACCATTTTAAAATGACTCTGATAATTAAACGGTTAAATGTGCTGAATTAATGATTTAATATGATTTTTTGTAATTTGGTTTGACAACCACAAAAGTGTCTAAATATTTCTTTGGCATCAAAATCGTATTCAGCGAGCTCGAAACCATAGGAGCCAATGTTTGAATATTGACAATACCCGTTTGACAGCTGTCAACTACTAAAATATTTTTTTGGATCAGGATCGCATTCAGCGACCTCGAAAATTTAAGGGCCAATGTTTGAATAGTTTTTTAAAGTAATGAAATAATGATTAAATTGCATCTTGAGCAAACTGACAGCTCGTTTGACAGCTGTCAACTACTAAATTTTTTTTTTCATCAGGATCCTATTCAGTGACCTTTAAAACATAAGGGCCAATGTGTGAAGTGTTTTAGTGTGATGCAATAATGATTAAATAGCATTCTGAGTAAATTGACAGCTCGTGTGACAGCTGTCAATTACTAAAATTATTTTTTTTGGATCAGAATCGTATTCAGTATGTGTATACTTCTTCTTCTTATGTATTTAGAAGTATTTTTTTATTTAATATGAGCTCAAAATTAAAAAATATTTAAAGAATTTTTCTAGTTTCACTTGTATTTGACACTGTCACTGTCAAAGAATTGAGAATTTTAAAAAGTACCACACGGCATTCGATTCTACATAAAAAAAAGGACTTATACTTTCCGAAATCATTTAAACATTCTGACGGCAGCCATTTGCGTTTTCGTATGGAATGACCCATATACATATAAATTCATGCTGTTGGAACCCAAGGTTGTATGATCAATGCTGACGTCTGTAGACTGACTTTAAAGAACTCGACGGTGATCAGTAGCATGTTGGTTGCTGATATATTGGTGTCTTGTAGTATTAGGCACCTCCATGCTGCTTGAACATTGAGAGCATTATTTTTTTTTATTTAGGATGCCATTTTTCTCAATTTCGATGACTTCTCAGGTGATTATTGTACTAAGTTTTTATTCAAGTTGTTCTTGAGGTTTTGGTTATGTGCTACTATGTTGTTATATGGTTATATATATATATATATATATATATATATATATATATATATATATATATATATATATATATATGTAAAACCTCAAAAAAAACATTTAGTATTGTATTTTCAAAGCAGTTCCCTGTCATCACACCTTATTATAGTTTTACCCCACCGTTTCTCTGGATACTAGGATAGATTATGCTCGAATCTTATTTTGGCAATTAGAAACAGAGAAAATATAAAATAGTAATAGTTTTCGACACAAAACATTGATCTCCTTCCCCTTAGTGTTTTCTGGCTTACTTCTATACATATAAGTGCATCGGATTTGACATCAACATTTCATTTCACTCTTGAGTGGTCTTCCCAAAAGTGGAACCAATAATCCAACAGCAGTGAGAAAAAAATACGTTCTCGTGATTTAAGTACTTTCGTTTTTTCGTGTGGTATGTTACCACGAATACAATACTTTTCTTAATGAGCAACAACTAATGCGAACTAGATCTCTACTGCAATTTATCACAGTTTTCATTAAAAATTGTAAGCTTGCAAATCATTGATAACAGCGGATTCTTTATTCAATTTTTATTGGAAGCTTGCTTGGCATTTATTATGATTATTAAGATCTCATTATATTGTAAAATTACTTCACTAGCACAATGCAAACGCATTGCAAGTCAATTATCCATTGTTTTCTAAATACTTAGTCATTGTTTTTAAATTTCACAAAATTAAAAGAATGATCATAAAAAATATGTCTTTAGATGTTTGTGAGTCCCACTGTCCTAAATGAAATTATGGTTTGGATGTTATTCACAAAAAAATTATATTATTTGATAATTGGTGAAAGTTAAACGTGTATTTCAGATTAAGAAACTTTCCCTAGTTTATTTTTTCGTTCTTTACTTAGCAATATGATTAATTGTATAACTTAATTCCTTGACTTTCGAGTAGTAAATTAGTATTCCTAGCTATAAAAAAATTGACATTGTTGGATGCAATATAGGAAAATAAAACTGAAACATTAATTCTAAACATCTAAAGCTATTCCCTGCTATTACATCCTGACATGCACCCTTTCTGTGGATAAGTTAATAGATTAGGCTCGAATTTAACTTATCTTGTCATTTTGAAAATGATATAATAACGGTAAAATTCCATAAAATATATGGACCAGCATCTCTTGCCTCCTCTTACCATTGAAATTTCTTTCTTACATCTGTAGACTACGTATTTGAAATAAATATCTTGTCTCATTATTGAGTTATCGCACCAAGAAACAGATAAATAATATTTGACGGCAACCAGAAAATATATTTTTAGTTATTGTGAAGCTCTGTAATCTGTGGAAGTTTTCTGTTAAGGTTTAGTTGATGTTTTCTAATTAATTTTTAAATATTTACATGAAGAATGTGAATTTAAAAGTGACCATAAAAAGCATTTTCATTTTTATGTAGATTCTGCCATCTCAAATCAGATGATGGTTGTTATTCACAAAAATATTTGTTATAGAATTATTTTGGAATGAAAACAATTTAAACGATGCATTTTGGAATAAATAACTTACTTAATTTTAATTTTTCATCCCTTACCCATAAATGTAATTTAATTGGAAACATTAATCTGGGAATATCAATTCGGGCAGTGATTTAATATTTTCCGCCATGAAAAGAAATTGACATTTTTCGGTCATTTATAAAAAATAAAATTGAAACAGATTATTATAAAACTACTTTGATTCACTGTACTTCGGTTAAATTCAATAATAAATAAAGATACAACTACGTTTCTCCCTTTCTTATGCTTATATTATTGTTTTTATAATACCTGAGGAGATTTTGACTACGTCTTTTAGAAACGAGACCGTAGGCCCTGCTATTGAGGCTATAAACGAGCTATGTCACAAGAACAAACAATTATTGTCATTAAGAATATTTAAAAAAATTCCTTCACCAACGTTTTTTTTATAGCAAACACAAAATATTAAGACAGTTATAATCGTGGGAGCGACTATAACGTTTTTAAAAAACAACTTTTGATTGAATTCTAAAAACTTTTATTTTTGTTGGTTCTGTGGAAAACTTTTTAAGACACTTGATACATCAGACACACTCACTCAGTCTGCTTTTATTTGTTACTTATATTTATAAACTTTTTATGCTGATATGCAGAATGGTGCGAATAGATAAAGGAAATCTTAATTGACACATTTTATATGTTTTAAGCATTTTATCAGGATATAATTCCTCCCGACCGAGTTGAAAATTTAACCTGTAGGTTACTTTTTCATAAAGTCAAGTTCGATTGCATCATCGGAATTTGTATGATTCATATTATTATTTTTAATTATTTTCTTAGATTTCCTCAATCTTTTTACAATAAATTGACGAATTATTACAATTAAAATCAATATTATCAATATATATGCAATAATCGTCCATATACTATTATATCTTATAGTGATATCTGAGTTCATGTCTTCTAGGTGTCTTCTTTGAGTTTTCAATTCTTCCTTAATTTCATTGTTGATTTTCAAATTTACAATGTCCAGGTTTAGAGTATGGGGGTTGAAGTAGGGTTGTTGTCCATCTTCAGGGTTCCATTGAAGTTTGGGTAGAGATATTTCTTCGTACTTCAATCTTGATTCATCGTAAATTTTTAAAATGATGTTATTTATTAAAATTTGACATGTTATTGATATTTCGATTAAATAAGAGCCATTTATTAAATTACTTTTTTTTAATTTTTGACAAGTGATTTTAACTAGTTCTTCTTTAAATGTTGTTACTAACCATTTATTACTGGAAATTTGTGTTATTTGATTTTGTATAATTTTGACTTTAAAAGGGTGGCATTGAGTTATATTATTTTTATATCTCAGAAGTTGTACAGCACAGGGTGGCTCTTCGTTAATTGCTTGGCTTCTTTCTTATTTACAAAGATATTCATTTTCTTGGACTTCTTTACAGTTTGAGTCTTGGTATTGGTATCTTTGGGCATTTATAGCAAGGTAGGGTACTAAAGGTATATTGATGATGTAAGTATTGTTGTTTGGGATAGGTAAGGGATAAAGATGAAAATATTGATATATTCCATCATCCACTAGCGGTATTTCAAGTAAAAATATTATTTTATTTTTCTTAGTGTAACTTTTAATTTTAATTATTTTTTCTAAAAGCAAGACATTTTCGATATTATTATCGAAGGGTAGTTTATCATTTACCAATTGAGTTTTTAACTTATTTATCTCTATTATTAATTCATTTGGATCAATTATAGAGTTATGTAGGATATTTAATTTTGAAACTGTAACAGCGACTTCTATTTTATTCAGAATGTTATATATTACTTGAAATAGTATAAATATTTGATTTAGACAATTGTTTATACTGTTATATTGTCGTTCATTTATTTTTTCAAATATTTCCCTTAATGTTTGTTCTACCTGCATTATACGAGATTTGAAATCATTTTTGAAAATTATCGATCGTTCTATCTAATATAGAGATTCGATTTATCGCGTCTATTTTAAGTTCGTTACCCTGTATTTGTAAGGCTTCGATTTTCTTATTTATTGTTTCGGCGTCATACTGGTCCATATTGCCAGTTATACTTTTTATGAATGTACCGAGGGGATTGAAAATTCCTCGTTTAACTTTTTGAGTTTTACTGTATGGTAGTATTTGGGTTAGTAAATTTTTTATGCGTTTTTCTATAACATTTACCGTTATTACAGAATTATGGTATTCGTTTTGATATTCACTCCTATTTTTTAAGGTAGTTAACATATAGTTAGATTGTTCTTGGAGGGATTCGAATTCTTGCACTAATGGCTGTATGTCATATTCTTGTACAAAGGTCCAATGGTTTACTTCAATTCTGGCTATGCCTTTCTTAAAAGGTAGGATCCCTGGATAATTATTTAATTCATATATTTTTACGTCATCAGCTCTGATGTAGAGGGTTGTAATGATATTGAGGGTTGTACAGATGTGCCAACATCTGAAACAATAGGTTTCATTTTAGTCTCGTTAACATGAACGGTTTCCTTTGCTTTAGTTCTTGGGTTCTCTATTTCTATTTTATTTCTTTCCAAAATTTTGATTATTACAAATGGTCCTAGAAATATATTTTTTATTTTACTAGATCGTTGATCTACTTTTTTTTATAAATTTGCATTCCGATGTTGGGCTCCATTTCTGTTAATTTGTCATTATATTTGGTAATTATTTTTTCTTTCTTCAGTTGGGTTTTATTTTATCGAACAATATTTGGGTGTTATTTTTATGGTTTTGTAGATATTCTGTATAAACGTGCGAATGTATTAAATTCATAGGGTCTCTAGAGTTTGTATGCCCTAGTACTAGTTCTTGAGGTGTAAAATCTGTATCTGAATGTATAGTATTATTATATGCTACTATGGCATAAGGCATTAGGTTAGTTACGTCTGTTTGGGAGTCTTTTTCCTTTAATATTCTTATATGCTCTATTAAAGTACT
The DNA here is from genome assembly GCA_019049505.1 of Pachyrhynchus sulphureomaculatus. Classification (NCBI taxonomy): domain Eukaryota; kingdom Metazoa; phylum Arthropoda; class Insecta; order Coleoptera; family Curculionidae; genus Pachyrhynchus; species Pachyrhynchus sulphureomaculatus. Next base: position 60,576,029 of record CM032455.1, on the reverse strand, counting down.
GTGTAAACGTTCTACAGGTGAGTTCGATTCATGGTGGAAAGGGGTAGTAAAATGTATTTCTATGTCGTGAGTTTTCAGTAGATTTTCCACAACTTCATTTTTAAATTCTTCTCCATTATCAGAAATTATCTTTTTAGGTATTCCCATAAATGAAAAGAATCGAATTAATTGATCGCTGCATGAAATTGCGTCTCCTAGGTAAGGTAAGACTTGTCCGAATTTTGAAAATTTGTCCATAATAGTTAAAAATTTATCTTTTCCTATTTTTAGAGTATCAATATGAATGATCTCGAAAGGTTTACTCGGTGTTTCGGTTATCACTAAGGGTTGTTTTATCGGTTTTCGTTCTTTGGCATGTCTCGCATTTGTTAATGTATTCTGTAACATCTGCTTTTAACGACTTCCAATAATAATTGCTCTTTAAAAATTTGACTGCTTCTTCAATTCCTCTATGATTTGTTTTTCCTTCGTGCTTGTATTGAATGAGTAAGTTTCTTTCTTGCTCTTCCACATTATTAATGAGTTTCGTACACTCTATTAGTTTGTAGTTTCTGAAATTATCTATCATGGCTTTATTTATTAGAGGTCTTATCTCTTTAGATTGAAGGTATATGTAGGTTGTTTTTTCATTTAAGTATTCTCTTAAGAATTTGATTATGTTTTCCAAGGACATTGGTAGTATTGCCTTTATGATCTTGTTTCCGTCAAATATTTCTCGGTCTATTTTACTGTACTTTATATAAGGAGACTTCTTTACAATTATTTGGTTCTTTTTATTGTTAATGATTTCATCTAAAAGTGTTAAACCATTTTCATTGTTTTCATTATTTGTGGTGTGAATAGCATCAATTGGGTTTCGATCCTTATAGGGGGATAAGATTTGGATGTCTGAAATTATGTTTATTTTTCCTTTTTTTCTTTCTGTGCCAGTTATAATCCTTTTTGCGTCAGTTATTTTTGATTTTGCGTCAGTTGTAATCGTCTCTTCTGATTTTGTGCCAGTTATGATCTTGGCTTTTGGCTTTGCGCCAGTTGAAATTTTGATTTCTTGTGAATTTTCGAGTTCTGTATTTCCTCTTCAGATATTTTATTCGGGTCGTAATTGTCGGATAAAAATTCAGAAATTTCTTGATCTGTATTTCCGGGGTAATTTATTAAGGATTCGTTTTCAATTGCATTTAATTGAATTCTCGATAAAGCGTCGGCATTAGTGTTCTGCTTGCCTTTTTTATAAATGATTTCGTAGTCATATTCTTCAAGTTTAAGTCTCCATCTCATCAATTTATTATTTGGTTCTTTTAGGTTAAATAACCATACTAAAGGTCTGTGATCTGTGTAAATCGTAAATTTTTGTCCGTATAGGTATGGTCGAAAATATTTGCATGACCAAACTATGCTTAGTAATTCTTTATCTATTGTGGAATATTTTTGCATTGTGTCGTTTAATGTTATGGATGCATAAGCAATGGGGTTATCGTTTGGAGGGTTGCCTTGAGATAAAACTGCTCCAAGGGCTATGCGTCGGTGGTTAATATGAATGGTTTTTCAAATTCTGGATACTTTAAAATTGGTGCATTTATCAATAATTTCTTTAAATGTTCAAACCAAGGAGGCACACAATCAACGAATTAGAAACAAACTTCTCGCTTGTCCCAACAATTCCAGGTCCTTTTGGGCAGTCGCTAAGGCAGTTAGTCAAAATTTTACCAAATCCACCATACCACCACTCACACGGCCAGATAATTCCATTGCAACCACACCTGTTGAGAGAGCGAACTTGTTGGCTGAACTCTTTGCTTCACACTCTACTGTCGATTTCCAAGGAAAAAACACCACCTACTATTCCCATATTGCAGTCAAGGATGCCCGATGTTGTCTTCAGACAGCGCATCATAAAGCGTATTTTAATGAAGCTAGACACCAAGAAGGCTTCTGGCGCTGACGGAATACCTGCCATAGTTCTCAAAAACTGTGCAAGGGAACTAACACCAGTTTTCTGTAGACTTTTTAACCTATCCTACAGAAAGGGAATATTTCCGTCCTGCTGGAAATGTGCCACGGTTCAGCCGATACCTAAAAAAGGTAAGAAGACCTTGCCAAATAACTACCGACCAGTTGCACTGCTTTCAATAATATCGGAAGTCATGGAAAAGATTATCAATGAGCATCTTCTAAAATATCTTGAACGATTCAATATTATTAGCGATCACCAATATGATTTTCGTAAACATAGATCAACAGGAGATCTCCTGACTTATGTAACACATGTTTGGAACAACGAAATTGAACACTTTGGAGAATCTCGAGCGGTTGCTCTTGACATATCCAAGGCATTCGACCGTGTTTGGCACGATGGACTGTTGGCTAAGTTGCGCTCTTATGGTATGTCTGAAAGGTTCTGTTTGTGGCTCTCATGTTTCCTCAGAGAGCGTTCTTTACGAGTGGCGGTCGACGGATTTCTTTCTAACACCCTCACTATCAACGCCGGTGTGCCCCAGGGCTCCATACTGTCTCCTACTCTCTTTCTCATTTACATTAACGATCTGCTGGAAAAGACCGGGAATCCAATCTATAGCTTTGCAGATGACAGTACGCTTGTCTCTTCATTTACCTTGAACGCTCGGACATCGGCTGCTCAGGCGAATATCCGCAGACAGCAGGAGGTCGTTCAACTTAACAAAGACCTGGAAGAAATTCTATCTTGGGGTGACAGTAACCAAGTGGAATTTAACGCTACAAAAACCCAAGCGGCAGTTTTTTCTAAAAAAGTTAACGTTGCTGAACCCGACATAGTTATGTCGGGGCACTCCATTCCCCTAGCATCGTCGCTCAATTTGTTGGGCGTTAGTTTGGGAGCAAATATGTCTTGGCATGAACATGTTGCAGGCATAGCAAAGAGAGCTTCTCAAAAATTGGGAATATTATTTAGAACAAGAAAGCTTTACACCCCACAGCAACTGTTAATTCTTTACAAGGCCCAAATTCGACCAACTATGGAATACTGCTCCCACGTTTGGGGCTCCGCTCCCAAACATACACTGCATTTGTTGGATTCTGTTCAGAGAAGAGCGGTCCGTCTGATTGGGGACCCGGAATTGAGAGACCGGCGGCCTTGATTCGCTGGAACATAATAGAACGGTTGGCGACTTGAGTCTGTTCTACAAGTATTTTCATGGAAAGTGTTCGAAGGATGTAGCCCGCTTAATTCCTCCCAAAGCGGTGCATGTTAGAAATACACGTCGCGCTGGTGCTTCGCATCCGTATGAGGTTCAGCTTGTTACTCCGCGTACGACGCTTTTCAAGCAATCTTTTATATGGAGAACGTCATCCCTTTGGAATAATTTGCCCAGCGCTGTGTTTCCCACCGAGTACAATTTACAGCGATTCAAGAACAACGTGAATCGCTTTTTTTTCCGCACTCGTGCCGCTCCTGGAGCGCTTTAGGGACTTCCCTGCAGCACGTGTGCTAGACCAATAAAAAAAAAAAAAAAAAAAAAAAAAAAAAAACGCTTTAATGAACTCTGGGGAGTGATTTACTTTCGATCCTTTCTTTAGACATTTTGTTAAAGGTTTAGATATTTTTGCAAAATCTTTAATGAATTTTCGGTAGTAACCTGCTAGTCCTAAGAATGATTTTATTTCTTTTTGAGTCCTGGGAACTGGAAACTTTCTCGCTGCTTCAATTTTTTCGGGGTTTGGTTTAATACCTTTATTCGTGACTTGATGTCCTAACTATGCTATTTCTCGATGTAAAAACTCGCTTTTATCTAGTTGTACCTTCAGATTTGCTTCTCTGAGTCTGTCAAACACTTTTTTCAGTCTGTCCTTATGTTCTTGTAAAGATGTTGAAAAGATTATTATATCGTCTAGATAAACAAAACATATTTCATTCTGTAGTCCTCTTAACACACTATTCATTATTTTTTGGAACGTTGCAGGTGCGTTCTTAAGTCCAAAGGGCATTCGTTTAAATTCGGAATGTCCCATATCAGTCGAAAAGGCTATTTTCGGTGTATCAGTAGGATCCATTTCTACTTGATGATATCCATTAGCTAGATCGAGCGTACTAAAGTACTGCGCTTTTCTAAGTTTGTCTAGAATATCTGTTATTTGTGGAATGGGGAATTTTTGGTCTATAGTTTTATCGTTTAATTTTCTGTAATCTATTACAATTCTCCATTTCTGCTGTCCTGATGCGTCCATTTTCTTTGGTACAATCCATATCGGGCTACTCCAAGGTGAATTTGATTCTTGGATGATTCCGTTTCTTAACATTTCTGAAATTTGCTTTTTTACTTAAGCTTTATGAATGTCAGGGTATCTATATGTCTTCGTAAATAAAGGTGTTTCATCTTTTAACTTAATCTGGTGTTTTATTTTATTTGTAACGGTCAAAGGTGTACCTTTGCAGTAAAAAATGTCTCTATAATCGTAACATAGCTTTCTCATCGTATTATATTCTTCTTGGTTACAATGATCTAATCTCAAATTTTTTAAATTTTGTTTCCTTAAAATGTCAACTTTTTGATCTTTCTCGTATTTTCTGTTTATAAAATTTAATTCTATTTCTTCGAATTTTTCTATTTGAAAAGGTAAAAAAATTGTGATTTTTACTAGATTTTCACAAGGGTTAATGATTGTCGTCACTGCGTGATGGTTTTCTATTCTCACAATTGCTTCGGGCATTTCCGCTTTTCCTAATTTTTGGTAATTTAAAATTCCTATTCCGTTTTTCTTATTCACTGGGATTTTTACAATTTGTCGCGTTTTTGGTGGAATAATTATTTCGCAAGGTTTTTATTTTTTTGGATCTCTGTTATAATATAAGGGTAAATTTGCATTAATTGACTCTAAACGTGATTCTTTTAAGTTTATCTGAGCGTTAATATGCGTTAAAAAATCTATTCCTAATAGTCCGTCGTAATTTTGTGAAAAATCAAATAAATAAAATTTATGGTATTCTTGGCAATTAAAAGAGGGAAAAATGGGAATGTGCATTATCTCGTTATGACTTGATATTGCATGGGCTGTTTTGACTGTGAAAAATTCTTCTTCGATAAAATCTGGAAATATTTCGTATGCCAGTTAGTTCAGGTCTCACAAAACTTTTACCACTGCCGGTGTCAATCAAAAAATATGCGTTTAATTCGGGTAGATAAATTATTGGTAATTGGTTATCCGAATTTGAATTCATTATTATCAAATTGTCTCGTCTAATTCCTGAATTAAAGGAAAATTTTGGTCTGATGGGGTGTTAAGAACTGCGTTCTCATATTGCACTTGCTGCATTTCATTATAATTGTCGTCATGATAATCGTCATTGTAAACATTTGGGTCAAAATCATTGGGTTCCATAATGTTTGGATCAAAATTTACGGGTTCTGTATTATATTGGTCAAAATCTGCGGGTTCCGTATTATTTTGAATCATCTGGTTATATAATTCTTCTGCGAAGAATTGTCGCTGGGGTTCATTTCTGTGCAATACTGCGTTTCCGGATAACATGTCCATAGGTTGGGGTTGATTTTGTTTGACTATGGAAGATGTTGCCTGTCGTTTTGATCCACGGTAAGATGGTTGAGAATTATTATTATTATTTCTCTGCGAGAAATTGTTTTGTCTCGGAGGATATAAGGGTATGTTCGGCCTTATTATTCGATTTTGATTATTCTGAAAATTTTGGGGTTTGTTTATATTTGGATTTTGGATATTTCTTTGAGGATTATATCTGAATTGACCGTATCCTAAGAATTGATAGGGGTTATTGTTCGCCCTGTTCACATATTGCACATTTTGGGGTCTTAAATTGTGATTTGTCGGTGGATTCTGACTTGTTGGGGTATTATGGCTTATTTTATTTATTAAATTGCCACGGTTTTTATACTGTATGAAGTTCTCTTCCTCTTGTGCGAAGCTTATTGCTTGTTCGAGGGATATTGGATTTTTAAGTCGAACTATTAATTGCATATTATAGGGTAAGTTGTTTATATATGCCTTTAAGATTAAATTACTATATTCTTGAATTCGTAGGATTTTAATATTTCGTGCTATATTTTCCATATTTATTTTGGAGAAAAGTAGACTTCTAGCGTCTTGTAGTCTAATACCGAATTGTTTTATAGTTTCGTTCTTTTCCATTTTAAATGTTATGATGTCTTGTACTAAACAATCTACTGATCTTCTTTCAGCGAATGTTTCAATAATCGCGTTTTTAACTAGGTCCAACGTATTAAGTTCTACTCGTGAAGCTATTAAATCAGCTGCTCGTCCCGTTAGTTTGGATAAAATTGTATCAAATAAGCATACATTTATAGCTGCATTAGGGTCTTCGCGATTGATATGATTTGTTAGGAAATTATCACACGAATTAATGAATCTTGTTATTAATTTTATGTTTCCATCGAATGAGGGAATATTATCTGCCTGGTATCTAATCAAATTGTAATTTGGATTTGCCATTCTTGATAAAATAAAGTTTCAAAAAATTTGACGAAAAATTCAAAAATATAAAATATATAAAAATATATATATGTGGATAAAATATATGTGGATAAATCAAATATGTAAAATATATGTTGTATCTTAAAATTAAAAATGCCTTAAAATTATGTTTTCTTACAACTAAGTTGCTTGAATCTTTTGAAATTTACTGCGTAAATATTCAAAAATTTTTTGCTTTCAGTCGAAATTCTCTGTCCTTTTTTTTTAAACTCTCACTGCCTGAGCTTTGTAAAAGTTACCCACTGTGTGGTATTTCTAAAAAGAAAAGCAAACTTGGTCTGTTTTGTCTTTCTCACTGCGTGAGCTTGTAAAACGAAACTCACTGCGTGAGCAAAATTGCTGAAAAGAGAAAAATTGCTTTGAAAAATGTTTTCCCACTGAGTGGATTGCTGAAAAAAAGTCAAAATTTTCACTTACAGAAAAAGGATCTGGAGTTTCATTCTTCTTTGGAAATTCTTTGTTTCTTTGAAATCTTCTTGTTTCTTTGAACTTCTTGTTTCTTGTTTCTTTGAAATCTGTGAACCTTTTCCAAAAGGATGAACGTTGTTTTTCCCTGGATACCAATATGACTCTCTGAGCGATGCTTGTCCCGTTGAGCCGCGCCAATAAGAACTTCTTGTTGCCCTGATTTGTGTTTCTTTAGCGATGCTTGTCTCGTTGAAACCAATCAATAGGAACTTTTTTGTACTCTGGCCTGGAGGGCTGAGATCTGTCTTTTTTTTTGTTTTCCGCTGTTTTCATTGATCGTTGAAACGAACCGGAGTCTTTGAATCCGTTGAAAATAGTCCTTCCGAACTTTTGCGACAGTTGTATTTTCGTCGAAACTTTCTTTTTATGCGCGATGCACTTTTCGAAAATTTGACCGGACTGCTTTGAGACTTCGTCGAAAACTTTCCTTCCGCACTGCGCCAGTTATAATCGTGGGAGCGACTATAAGGTTTTTAAAAAACACCTTTTGATTGAATTCTAAAAACTTTTATTTTTGTTGGTTCTGTGGAAAACTTTTTAAGACACTTGATACATGAGACACACTCACTGTGCTTTTGTTTGTTACTTATATTTATAAACTTTTTATGCTGATATGCAGAACGGTGCGAATAGATAAAGGAAATCTTAATTGACACATTTTATATGTTTTAAGCATTTTATCAGGATATAATTAGACTACAAACCTATTATTTGTATAATTTATATTTACAGGGTGAGTCACAACAACAGACCATTATTTTAAAGAACTTGAAAAATGTGTCAACAACAAAAAATTAATATTTATATGAATATAAAACGTAGGCTGAAAAGTTTTTGGTTTAGCTACTTAAAACACTTCTTTTTGCAAAATTCGACTTTATTCATCAATATAGTCTTCTTTAAAAGCGATAAAATCAATCCAATGCTTTTCTAACATTTCTATATCTTTCTTGTAGAAGGATTTGTCATTGCCTTCAAAATATGCCTCAGTTGCTATAACTTCTTCATTGGAGCCAAATCTCTTTCACATGAATATTTTTTTGAAGTCTGCGAATAGATAGTAGTCGCTGGGGGCTAAATCTGGAGAATACAGTGAATGAGGAAGCAATTCGAACTTCAATTTATGCAATTTTGCCATCGTAACCATTGATTGTGACACGGTGCATTGTCTTGATGAAGGAGCAATTTTTCTTGTTCATTTGGAGCCGTTTCTTTGCGATTTCCGCCTTCACACGCAAAAATAACTTTATATAATATTCGCTATTGATGGTCTTTCTCTTTTCACCATAGTCGATGAAAACTATTCCATGCGCATTCCAAAATACAGAAGCCAAAACCTTCCCAGCCGACTGTTGTGTCTTTGGTCGCTATGGGCGGCTTTTACTGGCTGCTGTCCGCTTAGCTGACTGCCGATTTGATTCCAGTTTATAGTGATTGATCCATGTTTCATCCATTGTCACATATTGCACGAGAAAATCCTTTTTATTGGGCTGTAACAGATCCAAACAGCGCTCAGAATCATCAACACGTTGTTGTTTTTGGTCCGCGGTACGCATTTCGAACAGAACTTTCTCATGCCCAAATGCTTCCCACGTTCTTTTCATATCTTTAGAGTGTCAGCTTTCTTATGCAATTTCACTTTACGATCATCCAAAACAATTTTGTGGATTTTTTTTATGTTTTCCGGTGCGTTCAGCATCATTTGTGCCTGTACGACCGCGTTTAAATTCAGCATACCAGTAAATGATTAGTGATTTTCCAGGGGCAGGGTCCCGGTAACACTTATCAAGTCATTGCTTTGCTTGAACGGAATTTTTTCCACAGTGTTTAATCAACACACGAAATTCGATTTTTTCCGTTGTTTTAAAAATATCAAAAATAGCGTCACTAAAACCAATCTAACTTGTAGACTAATCGTCGAAATATCATGAAATTTTGACACGTATCGTTTGAAGGATGGTACTTCCTAAAAATCATATGAATTTTTTGAAAAGGGGGTCATCTATGTGTCAGATCAAAAACTTTTCAGCCTACGTGTTAAGAACCACAGCACTCATTTAACTGATTCGCAGGGTGTGTCATAATAACTATTTGTTTCGTGGATATAATTTGAATTTTTTTAAGGAATTTTGCTTATATGAATTGTATAAGAGAATATCTACACTACTGGTCTTCTAAAAAAATATAGATAGCGTAAAACAATGAGCCCAGCCTTATCTCTGAAAATTTTTTGAAATCGATGTAAAATTTCTTTTTTCGCGCGATGAAATGTCTCCTTTGTAATTAAGTTAATGCTGTACTATTAGAATTAATATTTTATATGGTTTCTCTAAGTATTTTTAAGTTGTATCGTGCCAATACCCACGTAAGTGAAAAGTAAAGTAGCAGTAGTAAGAAGTACCCCCAACACAACGTAGTTTCAGAGAAAATAATACACAAGGAACATACCATTAAGAACGATGCCGCTGGTACAGTTTAATAACATATAATAATAATAACCGATACCAGCAATAATCCTTTGGAAATTTACTTTACGAAATTATAAATTCCATAATTTTTATCGAAATCAGATTACCAAATGGTTTAATTTGAAACTCTAATTTAATTGACCCCATATTTATTAGTGGTGCATACTTAACTTCCTCGATGATAAAAATAAACTGTATTCATTGTTTCATATATCAGTTATTTTCCTAATACGTGGCGAAATAGTGTAGTTTTGTTAAGCAGTAATAGAGAAGTGTCTTGCCAACTTTTCGTTTAGGTAAAAAGTTAGTATGGTAAATTATTATTAGATATAGTTAAAATATGTATATAACAACCCATTAAAAATAACATATTTTTGTTTTGCAAAAAACGGAATCTTACTTTCTTTGACTTTTATAAAATCTTTCAAATTTATTTTTTGTCGTTAACCTCCACGCCTGAATAGGAACTATGTAGCCTTTTTCCATATCCTATGAATATCGGTGTGGAAGTAATATCCATCAACGTAGTCCAAGTGCCGAAACACATTTGTTTTTCATAGTACCTTTTAAAGACAAAAATCTGGTTCTGCTGCTATGATTTTTTTTTTCAATTATTCTATATCATTTGTTTCCTACATTATCTAACTGAATGTAGACCATTATAAGAATATAAAATTTATATATTAAAAAAAGGTAAATAATCATTTACACATCTAGTTCGAAAATGGATATTTTCCTTGCTACAACCCTTAAATAATTATTTACGCATATATAAAATGTTTAAAAATATTTAACGACTTGCTGCTGTCTAATGAAACTGAACGAATAATTGTATTTCCGCATAAAGTTGTTTGAAAATTACTATTTTCTTTTGGTCGAATTTCTCTAGAAAATAAATAAATTCATTTTATGTACTTTCTGAAATACATGTTTTTAGTTTTCCGTACGGAACACTTATAAGATCACTTCGGTGTCTGTCTGTCTGTCTGTCTGTCTGTCCATCTGTCACACCCGATTTTCTCCGAAGCTATTTGTCATAGAAAGTTGAAATTTGGTACTAATATAGGAATTGATGGCCTCATCAGAGCCGTGTAGTTTTGAGAGTCAAATTTTGACTTAAGGGATTAGTTTTGGGGGGTGAAATTGGAAGTGACAAAACATTTTTTACTAGATCATCGAATGTGGTGTCAAACGAAAGCTTGTGAAAACACGAGCAAAATATATATATATATATATATATATATATATATATATATATATATATATATATATATATATATATATATATATATAATGTAATACTTGCGCACAATTTTCCTTGTATTATTTTTAAAAAATCGCGCCCTTATCTCGAAAACTACCGATCAAAAAATTTTTTAAAAAATTCTGGAATATTGTCGATGGGGTGTAGATTGAACGAAAATTAAGACGAGTGCATTACCTTCAATAATTTATTTGGTTCAATAAAGATTGGAAACAAACTTTGTTGAAAACTCATTTGGGGTGTGTTTTGTGAAGTCACTTCTTATATCTCCGTAACAAAATTTTTTATTAATACTAATTGCGCAAGTTCAACTTGCACTTGACCAGTTATTTTTTTTTGCATGGATGTGTTCTTACTTAAAATACAATGAATTATTTAGCCGGAACTTCCGTCTCAAATATCTTCTGACTGATCAGGACAACGTTGCCAAACACGACGTTTCGCCAAAATTGCATTTGGCATTTTATATATGTATATATATATATATATATATATATATATATATATATATATATATATATATACATATATATATATATATATATATATATATATATATATATATATATATATATATATGTACATATATATATATATATATATATATATATATATATATATATATATATATATATATATATATATATATATATATATATATATATATATATATATATATATATATTATATATATATATATATATATATATATAATTATATATATATATATATATATATATATATATATATATATATATATATAGTCGTTATTAATCATCGGAAATGACATGAAAGAATCATTTGGGCCTCTTTCGCACAGAAGTTAATAAAACATTGCGTTAGAACTAGACATTCGCGCTTTTAAAACTTTTATAGGATGGTGCGTTCAATCGGGCGGTAAAAAATCACTTTTATTTCGTTCCTCGTCGGACTTAGACGTGGGAAATAGTTCAAAATGAAATCCGCTAAACTACTCGCAAGAACTATTTGTGTTGCAAGAAGGCAACGAAGGAAACTAGAAGATACTGGGTACATCCTCTGAATGACCAGCGGAATTTGTGACATTATATGAAGATTTGAGGCGGTATCCTGATAAATTTTTTAATTATTTTCGAATGTCCATAAGCACATTCGACAAATTACTGGAAATAGTGGGACATAAAATAATACGTCAAGATATCAACATGCATTTGGCGATACCAAAACTTTTGCATACCACAAAGGCCGAGATTCAACTTCAAAAATTATTGCTTCAGGATTTAGGACCCACGATGAATTATTTGTCGTTGATATTTTGCTCGCCGACTCGTACAAAGTAAACACCACAACCGAACGCTACGCATGCGTGCGGCGTACTGAAGGCACCACCAGCAGTTTTTAAGCTCTGGTCTGAACAGAAGCATAGAATTCAATATGTCGGACACAGCTAGATAAAAAAGCGCCGCGTTATAAAAGCGCTGACTCATGAATAAGTACACAGAAACCCATTTGTTTCATTACAATGTTTTTTTAACGGATGTTGAAAAAACTCCCGTGCGAATGAGGCCTCAATGGGACATTTAACTGTTTTAAAATGAAGTATTTTATAAAAGGTGATACTTCAGTTTTACACATTTTTTTAGGAAATATTAGTCACTACATAAAAATAACTATACTAACGTGATGTAAGACTTCACATCACGCGTATCTAGTAGATAACACTTATCAAATATCATAATTTGTTAGAGACTCTCGTAGATTTCTTCCTAGGAAAAAGAAAAATACAAGGAAATTTGAGAGAATGTATGTCCTATATATTCAGAAGTGAATTGAAAAATTGAAAAAACCCTAGGTCTCATAACTATAAAAATGGTCAGATTAATTTTAATATAAAAGATCTTTTACAAAAAATCTGGATGTTTTTTTACGAAACTTATGTGTTATTTACGCCATTTATTTTATTAGTTTTACTTTTTTATATTTTAGATAAAATTTAGTCTAAATATGGAGGTATCGAAAGTGAAAGAGTTTTACAATGGCGCGAAAGTATTTATAACAGGCGCGACAGGTTTTGTTGGAAAAACTCTAATAGAAAAACTTTTAAGAGACACGGACGTCGATACAATTTATACTTTAATCAGAGAGAAAAAAGGTAAAAGTACAGAAGAAAGACTAAATAGAATTTTTGAAAATCCGGTAAGCCACAACTTTAGCAAATACAATTTCCTGAAACAGCTATCTTTATTAATTTTAATAGGAAATTTCTAAAGGGGATAGAGCCTATAGATATAATTTTTCTGAATTTCTTCTGTCTCCATTGAAAAAGTGATGCTGGCGTTTCGCCCATCATACTGTAGGTTTCTCCAGAGCTTATTCCAAGAAATGACTCAAAAATAAAAGGATTACATCTATAAACCATCTTTATTTATTAGCATTAACCCCAAAAATTGTAACTTGAAATGTGGGCTCAGTCTGACTTTAATATAGTGTACAACAAAAGATGATCAACTAACAATTCCTAACTTGGAATTTACTGGATCAGACTGACTCTAGGAACTAGGAATTTCTTTTATAATTTCCAAACCAACTATCCCGTTAACTACTAACTATATCCTAATTCATCTAAAGGTCATTCAAATTATTTCCATGATATATATATATATATATATATATATATATATATATATATATATATATATATATATATATATATATATATATATATATGTATATATAACCAAGAGGATCAATTGAAAGAACATATCATATTTCGGCAAGAAAAACTTTATGACATTTATAAAAATAGAGTTATTGAATTAGAAGGGTTACTTATTGAATAACCACAGTTGGCCCTTTGTCAAAAGAGAAAATAATCTATGCCATCGAGGAAATTTGAGATGTTGACACATGATTTTTAAAAAAAAAACGATAACACCACCGAACTTATTTTTCTAGACTTAGTATCTGGTGTCAGTTAAACAGTATGGTTTTGAATACTTCTAAATGCTTCTCTATGTCTTTCTCGAGATCGCGCAATCCATTGTTTTTTGATTATAGCATAAATGAGACTTCCCTCGTGTCCGTGGTTAATGTTAAGAATCTGGGGGTTACGTTTAATTGGACACTGAGTTTTATTATTTTAGGTCTCTGAAGATGCTTGGGTTCATTAGGCGTTGCTCAACAGAATTTTCATCCATTGCCCCTATAGAAATGCTGTACTGCTTGTTGGTTAGACCTCTCTTATAATATTGCTCATGTGTGTGGAACCCACCTTTTGCTTGCCATGGTAGGAGCTTGGTGCTTGTTTAGAGTAAATTTGTACGTCATATTAATTTTAAATTCTTTAACAATGATTCTTTTAGTTATTCAAAACTGACATCTATATTAAACTTGAGTATCCTGTCTAACCGGAGAATTACGCGATCTTGTAATGTTCTTTAAAATTTTAAATTCCATTGTAAATTGTCCAGAACTTGTATCTTGTATTAATTTGTATGCACCCTCTAGACACACTAGATCTACGTTGTCCTTCTTCAAATCTTATCATAAGATGACCTACGGAGCTAATACCTTCATGACTAGAACTATGGGCGTTGTAAACAACTGTCCATCACTGGACTTGTTCTCCAGCTCCTTGTCTCTTTTTAAGAGGCAGATCGGGGTTCTTTTCTGAAATTCTTAGTTTTAGTCTTAAGTTTTAAGTAGTTTTAAGTAGAGGTAGGTATCATTAATAAATGTAAACTTTTGTATTTTGTCTTTATGAGTTAATGGGCCTATCTCGTAAATAAATAAATAAATTCACAACAATTGACATAAGTTTGTCAATTAAAATTATTTTTAAATTAGATAAACTCATAGTTAGGAATGTTCAAATAGCTCAGTATAATTTGAAGAAGCTTAGGTGTTATTACTCTTACAAAAAAGATAAAACTGATCTTTGGCAAAGGTTAGGTGTAGTTTATGGGATTAAATGTGAATGTGGGTCCATTTACATAGGCCAGACTTCGCAAATTTATCAAAGTCGCGCGACTGTAAGCACAAACCAGATTCTATTATTCTCAGTCAAAATGTCAATAAATACGATCACAAAGTCCAATGTAACGAATTTTTCATTTTGGACGTTGAAAGAAACATGTTCAGACGGAATTTTCTGGAAATGTGCTATATAAAAAACTGCCAGAATAGCCTAAACCGTAAAAAAGACGTCGAAGGCCTAAGTTCCATCTACACATATTTATTGTCCCAGGAACTTACTAAAAAAATTAAAACTCATGATTCCTACACCAGAGTTTCTTTAAATTTTAATAATGCATAAATTTTCCATTTTTCTAATTTTCCTCTATTTTTCATCTGCATAAACGATCTTAATTTGACCTTTTGTTAATAATGTTTCAACACGCAAGCTTTAGCTTCCGGCAGCATTGACAACTTTACAAATTAAAATTACTAAGTTATTTCAAAATGGCCGAGCAAGTGTCAGCTGGGACGAGAAATATTGTTGTAACTTTTAAATTTTAAAAAAATTTTAAAAATTCTCTTATTTCCTAAATATGAGTTTTATCTAATTTAAAAATAATTTTAATTGACAAACTTATGTTAATTGTTGTTAATTTATGTGTAGAAAAATAAGTTCGGTGGTGTTAGCGTTTTTTTTTTAATCATGTGTTAACATCTTAGTTTCCCTCGATGGCATAGATTGTGTTCTCTTTTAACAGAGGGCCAACTGTAATTATTCAGTAAGTAACCCTTCTAATTCAATAACTCTATTTTTATAAATGTCATAAAGTATGATAGGACCCCTTCAGTTTCCCTTGCTGAAATATGATATATCCTTTCAATTGGCTCTTTGTCTGATGAAGATTCTTTCTGTGTCCTAGGTCCTGAAGAAGATGTACGAATTGGCATCGAAAGCTCGATGCTAGAATAAAACTGCAGTTACTAAGAACTTTAAGATCTTTTTGTTTGTAATTAAAATCCATAGTAAGCCTATCGCATACATACACCAGTTAAGAAAAACTTACCAACTAGAGCAGACATTACTAGAAAAGGGTCACAACACATACATATTAATTGAGTAAAAATTTTACGACCACACGACAATTAAATACGAACAACATAATTTAGCTATGGATGCTACATGACTAACGGTTTTTACTGTATTGGTTTATTTAGATGCATTAACAGTGGTTAAGACATGTGAGCCTAATTTCCAAATGCATGTTCTTTACATTACCGGTAAATGAATATCTGAAAATGATATGTAATTGCTAATGTTAATTTTTTTTTAAATCTTATAGTATATATTACTCAAATTCTTGGTGTCCAACTTATAATTTATCGAATTTATTTCTTTATTTATGTGACACATCTTTTTATAGGGATGAATGGCGCACAACGGGTACGTTGCTGAGCGAGCAAAAACGGTTCTATTAAGTAAAACCGTATTAATCAGTAAAACTTTTTGGAAATTCAAATGTTTTGGTATTATTGGAAAGAGTAGAAAATCAACTTTCTAAGATACCAAAAATAATGCTGCTGTTCGAAAACTAGATTCAAAAATGGTTTGAATAGATTTTTTTAATCACCAGTATATATATATATATATATATATATATATATATATATATATATATATATATATATAAATATATATATATATATATATATATATATATATATATATATATATAAATATATATATATATATATATATATATATATATATGTAACACCCTGTAATTTTTTTTATTTTGAAAGTTACAAGTAGTATAGCAAGCGGGGTTCTGGACCACCTCGATGGCATCTTTTTCTCCGACCTTGACCAGTAGCCGAAGAAGTGACTTTCAGGAGCTGAAAGTCTTTTGGCTGAAGTCTTCTGGAAGTTGTATCAAAGAAGGTCGTTCTTCGTCCGCATAAGTGAATTAGTTACGTTTTCCTTGACCTTTGGCCTTTCTACCTGAAAATCCGAAGATGTGTCGTCAATGACGTCACAGTCCAGTGGTTGTTGATCAGTGCCCTTTTGGCACATTTGACCTTGAGTATAGAATATAGGTATAATCTGTGTAATTAGGTGTAAGATAGGTGTAACTAGGTGTTAGGTGTGTTAAGAGCCGAAGAAGTCTTGACGTCACTCGTCCAGTGGTTGTTGATCAGTGCCTTTTTGTCACTTTTGACCTTGAGGAATCATGCTATTGGTATATGTGTGTGTTAAATGTTGTGTATTAAATTAAATAAGTTAAAAAAAGTGATGTCTGTAGTAGGATTTGAACCTACATATGTTGTGTGGAGAACTGCAAAACTGGGGACTTAACCTACTTAGCCAAATAGGATTCGTAAGAGAGAATGTAATTGTTGGGATGACATAAAAAAGGTATGGTGAAAAGTGTGCAAGAAGAGTTGAAATTCGTACAAGAAGTGGTCGTCAATGACGTAATATGTCCAGTGGATGTTGAATCAGTGTCTCTTTGGCAATATAAGTTGTCGAAAAGGTGTAAAACTAGAGGTAAATAGGTGTAAAATAGGTGTAAATAGGTGTGAATAGATGTCTTAAGAGCCTGCAAGAAGTGGTCGTCAATGACGTAATTTGTCCAGTAGATGTGGAAACAGGGTATCTTAACTTCATTAAAAGAGAAGTTGCATTAAGCTGTTATTGGTCTCGTTGTACGAAAGTAGGCGTAACCTGATAAGAAAGGTGTTATTTTGATAGGTTGAATGTGTATGTAGTGTAAAAGGAAGATAAGAAAATAGTTGTTGGTTGGTTGACTAGGTAAAATGGCTTCCATAAGGCATGTATATGATTGGTTTGTAGTGTATAGGTGTGATAAGAAACTTGTTGTTGGTTGGTTGACTAGTTAAAATGGCTTCTATAAGGCATGTATTTGATTGGTTTGTAGTGTATAGGTGTAATAAGAAACTTGTATTTGGTTGGTTGAATAGATGGAATGTGTGTTGATAGAACTTGTTTGTTATTTTGAATAGTAAAAGCTATGGTGTAAAAGTGTATGAAAAAGTAATATATTAGTTGGAAATGTGTGCAAAAAGGCTTTATTAGGTAGTATATTTGATGTAAAATTTGGTAAATGTTCCCCTATAATGTTGTTTGGCGTCTAAAAGTCGGTAAAAAAAAAGCTTGAAAATGTAAACAAGTGCCGTAAGTCTGTAAAAATGTATGAGATAAGGCAAAATGTAAACAAAAAGTATGAATAATGTGTGATTCATGGTACTTTTTGTAAGTAAAATTGAGTAAACAAGTGACTCGTTAGGTCATCAAAGTAGATAAGAAAGGTCAAAAATAGTTGATAAGAGATGAGTGAATGTATGTGAGAATGTAAGAAATAGCAAAAACTTGTATTAATAGGAAAATTCCATGCAAATAATAATTGAAAGAGCAATAAATTTATTTGGTTGTAGTTGAATGTAAAGGCAAAAGTTGTTGTTTGTCCTCAAGTTATGATATGAAATGAGCTTAATCTAGTTGGGGCTCGTTGAAATTTTGTGTGAACTCGTTGTGGAGATTTTGTTAGAAAGCAAAAGTAAAACACATATTTGTCAAGAATAGTAAAATAATGAGCTTAAGTCGGAATGTTTTTTGAATTAGTTTTGTCTTGTAATAATAGTAAAATTTTAAAATGAGTCAAACTTTTTACCGTATGTGTGGGAACGTTGTAAAAGTTGTTGTTTGTTTTTCACAAAGAGTTAGTTTTGTTGAGCGCTTAGTTTGGTTTCGTTGGATTGTAACAAAAGTAAAATAGAGCCTAGCCTAGCCTAGCCTGTACTCGTTGTTATCGAGAGGAGAATAAAACACAAGTATGAGCATAGAGAAATATATTAATACCAATGAACAAAAACAAAAGAGCCTCGTCTAATTTGATTAAATATCTGTACAACTATTCTTATATACCTTAAAAAGGAGAAAATTTGAAAAACTACTTACTAAAATACTTAAAAGTACAAAAATCTATAAAACAATAAAACTAACTAAAATGATGTAAATAATATGTTGCCTGGTACGAAATGATATAAAAACCCATTTGTATTAAATGAGAGTTCAGTAAAAACAGATAAGAAGTAGATTCGAATACATTGATTCCAATAAATTTACTCTACTAAAAAGCAAACAGGAAAAATTGAGAACTATGAATTGTTATTGGCTTACTTAAATACTTAAAATACAAAATCTCTATAAAACAATAAAACTAATTAAAATCTTAGATGTAAGTAATATGTTGCCTGGTACGAACTGATACCAACAAAAACCAGTTGTTAAAATGAGAGAGTTCAACAAATTTGATAAGAAAGATCAAATATTTGTCGATAAGAGGATGTAAAATGTATTGGATAAAATATAAATTGCAATGTTATGCTTTACTAATAACTATATATATATATATATATATATATATATATATATATATATATATATATATATATATATATATATATATATATATATATTTTGATTAGAAATATTAAATAAATGCGAGAGAGTTCAACAAAAACAGATAAGAAAGGTTAAAATTAGTTGATAAGAAGTAGATTTGAATACATTGAGAATGCAAAATAATTGAAAGACCAATAAATTTACGATATTTCGTTGTAGTTAAATGTAAACACGTAAAGGTTGTTTTGTTTGTTTTAAAGTTACTATCACTACTTAGTAATTCTGATATTTGTATAAATCAAAATTTGTTTCCAAAAGAACAAAGATTTGACTAATAATAAAGTAAGAAATAGGTTGTGTTGTTTTGTTTGTTTTAAAGTTACTATCACTACTTAGTAATTCTGATATTTGTATAAATCAAAATTTATTTCCAAAAGAACAAAGATTTGACTAATAATAAACTAAGAAATAGGTTGTAAATATAATATCAATATTATTTGTCTACTAAAAAGCTAAAAGGAAAATTTGTAACTGATTTTGTTGCTACTGTTGTTGGTAGAAGACATTTAGTTAAATAGAGAGAGAGAGAGTTCTTTATTTCCAACAATTTCGATAATTATATAGTAGTTTTACATTGGATAATGCACAATGCCATGGATTAATATCCTTATGAAAATAACATTCTGGAATCATTTTAAATTGACTTAATTTAGGTTCTTGTTCCATGGGAATGTTGCGTATATAGTCCTCATTTAAGAATTTCTTTAAAATATTTACTTTTGCATTTCCTTTGACGTAAATTCGATATGGAGTTTGATAAATTTTCAATATATCTTGTAAAATGTGTTCGATATCGTTTATTTCAATAAATCCATTTTCCCAATATAAGCCATGATATGTTTCTGGCAAATAAATTATATTTCGTTGTAGTTAAATGTAAACACGTAAAAGTTGTTTTGTTTGTTTTAAAGTTACTATCACTACTTAGTAATTCTGATATTTGTATAAATCAAAATTTGTTTCCAAAAGAAAAAAGATTTGACTAATAATAATAATAAACTAAGAAATAGGCTGTAAATATAATATTAATATTATTTGTCTACTAAAAAGCAAATTGGTTTAAATTATTGACTTACTTAAATACTTAAAAAATACAAAATCTCTATATAAAATTAACTAAAATCTTACTACACTACTATTAAAATTATTATAGTACATTAATCATCCTGGTGGGAACGTTTCCGTATGGTGGAGGCTGCCATCTTCAGTTTAGCTGAATACGGGCCGCTCATTCCTGCTATTACATTAATTCGATTGGTATATCGAAGACATTTGCGGCCCATATGATGTAGTGTGTCCCTGAGCCATTCATATTTCTCCTTGCCATGATCAGATTTTCGTGTAATGGTCTGACCAATGCACAAGGCTTGTTTTTATAATAAGTTTGCATAACTAAAGGTTGTAAACAATTTTTACACTTTGTTTTACTTAACTGAGTTAACATCAGGGACCAGCTCTTCAGCACTCCAACAAAACTTCAACGTTGCACCACTTCGTGAACATTTTATTACTACACTATATGAACATTGAGAACTTGTCATCGTGTATGATTTGACAATTAATTAGATCTTAACTGAAAATATTTTAAAAAATTCCAAAGAGATTTTAATGGCACTAAAATTGTAATTGACTCTACATAAGACTTGTGTGTGTTTATATATTAAATACAAATCATCCGATATGCATTTTTTAGAAATATATACTAATTACACAAGTTTATCAGTATAAATGCAATTTAATTTAGAAAATTACCACTTAATGATGTTTGGAGTCGACTAGTCGCTAAAAATCTCAAAAATAACAAAAACAAATGGATTAATTTTATAAAATGATAAGAGATAAAATGTCGAAAACATGTTTATAATAACAAATATCTGGTGATTGGAAAATTTGGTATGACTTAATTAGCGCTATTACTTAAAAACAAACTGCAATATATGAAAATAATAATAACAAAATCTGGTGATTGGAAATACAGTAAAAGTATCAGAGAAGTCAATATTAGTTTTATAAATATATATTTAGATGGCAATTTATCATTTATTTAACATTGTATTAAAATTTATTTTTTAAAACAGCTCGATAGATTTACAAATAGTTTAGATAATTGTTCAATTAACTTATTATTCTTATTATGATTGTAATAAATACTACATTGGATGCATTTGTTTGATGTCGACAACGCTGACAATTCTTCATTGACACGTCTTAGTACCATACGAATGTGGAAACATTCACATGTATCGGGTCCTTCTCGAACTCCAGGATGTGACCATACACATGATACGTAATGTGTTTCTAAATTATTCGTAACTTGTTTGAGATCGATAAATGGAGTTAAATATTCTCGATAAGATATTAGTCGAATCCTTGTTTCACAACAACATGATAATTTCTTGACAAAATCATCAATTTTTCTACAAGTTTTATATACTAAATCATCTTGACTGAATAAATTCATTTTATAAATAAGATGAAATCTTTGACAATTTAATAAATGTGTTATACTGAGATGCTTCTGTGATCAACTGAAAAGGGATAGGTATATTTAAATTGATATGTTGTGTCTGGTGTTAGTAGTAGTAGTCAGTATTTGATAAACATAAATCAAATAAACAATGAGTGAAGATCATCAACGAGAATATGTAGTAACAAAAAGAAATGGACTTTGGATTAATCGTAATGCTGTCGAATTAACACCTGGTAAATTGTTAAGTGGAGTCGGTTTATATCAAAATGGAGGATGTATAGCATGTGTTGTTCGTGATAACGATCTGTTTTCAGGGGGACAACAAGGAATGCATTCGCAATGTCAGGATATCTGGAAGACTGGTACACATGATCTTATAGATGAACATGTACAATCAATAATTCCAAGACCGATTGGTGAACGAGAATACCAACAACAACAACGAGAACAAAGAGGCTACCATTAGAAACTCCTTGTTTATTCTTATTAACTTTTATTTAATGTTTATTTGTTAAGTAATAGATATATGTATATTTGACTTAATAAAGTCCTTATATCCTTAAATATTTAATGTTTTGTTTTTCTAGTATAATAATAAAGTCCTTATATTCTTACTACTTTAATAAAACACACAGGTTTGAATTGAAAATATTTATTAAGCTCGCTCCTTCAATAATTTTTCTACAAATTATTCAGTTAACATTGTTTTTTACGAAAAATTCCAAAGTTTATTATGGGATGAATATTGATAGCCATGCCAATAGTGTCATACAATTTGTAGTACTACATTGAACTTTAGCATTGTATATTATATTATGATCTAAACAGGAAGGTTTTGTAGGTTTAAATGTTGGCATGTTCCATACATTTAAAGTATCTATATCAATCATCTTGAAATTGGAATTAGTATGCAAATTAGTAGTAGAAGCAGCAATGTTGTCTTGAATGAATCGAAAAACATGTTTTCCTTTTACATACAATACATCAATATTGTCCAGTACTCTATCTAAAATTTCTCCGACTTGATTGTAATTTACATAGCCGGAAGAATATCGTAAACCATGTTCCTTTTCAGCCTTACAAACAGCTCTTTTATTGAGTCGAGATAATTGAGCAAAGGATACTTTCAGTTTCAATACATAATGACTTGTCTGTAAACCATTTGATATCGTAATTTCTTTAGCATGGAATTCTTCCACATACACATCATCATGATTATCATCATCGTCAGCAAATAAAAAGCTAAATCCCTGAATATCGAGAACAGCCAACTTCATCGTGTCACAGTTACTTTACAACTAATACAACGTTTACAAAGCACACATACATATTATAAAATATGACTTTGTCTCTCCACAAAACAAGTCAGAATTGACTCACTATAGAGAAAAATGATATATATTTTGTTTACCTGAATGAATAAGGTCTCTAGAGATTTTAATGTTAAAATATTAAACAAAAGTTTTATACGAGAGAAATATTTATTTTCTTCTTAAAAAAAACATTTATGTTAAAAAATATCTAAAATCTAAACTATAATATCTGATATCCTAATTTAATTATATCCTCCCAACTTAAATATTCATTATCATCATCCACATCCATTTCACTCTCTGATTGTTCAATCATCTCTCTTCCTCCTCATCCTTTGTCTCCTTTAACCATCTTTGTTTTAAGATACTCAGAGGGATTTCATCATCATCATTTTCATCATCATTTTCAACTTGAATGGTTTGTTGTAATTTTTCTTTTAATATATTTAAAGGTAAATTTTCTTCTTCCTCTTCAACAATTTCCATTTCCCTTAATTCCAGTAGTCTTAGTAACTCTATATTTCGTTTAATAACGTTGTTGGCATAATTTTCTTCTTCTTCATTAAAAAGTGACATTATTAACTATTATTTTATCAAGTAACTATTAGACGAATGAATTTTGTCTTGATTTTAATACCATTCTATACACCTATTATATAGGGGATTTAATTACATCATGCACAGTCGTTATGAGAGTCAATTAGTCTATTAAAAATTCCAAAAGATAAGCAAATATGTAAACTAGTGGAGTCGTTTTGTCTGTAAAAATGTTGTCTGATAAGGTTTTAAGTAAACAACATATTAGTAAAAATTTGATAATTTATTGCTCAAACTAGTCATCATAAATTTTCCAAATATCAAATGACGTGATTTATTTTTTTCCTGTATTTACTATATAAGCATTAACATTCTTACTCAGAGTCAAATTATATCTCAGTGTGTGTAGTGAAATAAATAGTTACTTTCAAAAAATGTTGTTGATATTTGAATCGGAAGATATTAAAGTGCTGCCTATCAAAACGTTATATATATATATTAATAAAAAACTTATTCGTGTGAGTATTGTTTCATATAATTTACTACTTATATATTTAGCTTTGATTTTAATGCTTGACTAAATTAGTATATAGATTATTATATCTTTTATTTCTTTCACAGACATGGTGTGCATAAAATGGAAATAGTTAATAATACTAATCAAATTAATGTATACTTGGAAGGGGATGAAGCACCAACAACTAAATTAGAGGAAATTACGTGGATATTACCCATAAGATATCTACACGTATAGGCAGAGAGTGCAGAGGAGGAAAAAACATTTTTGGATGCAATCCAAAAGTATCCAGGGATAAAATCATATATATTAAATAATAAATATACTTTATAGTTAATAAACTGTGAACAAAACATTTACCTTTGCTTTATTTGCAATTTCCTTTTATATATATAGTTAGATATAGGATACATGTGAAAACAATATAAGTATTTAGTTATTCATCTGATATTGGTTAGATCTCTTAGGATAATTTTATGTAGATACTGAAAATGAATTAGGTAGTAGGAGTAAAATAAAATAATCTTAAATTTTGACTTGATTCGTTGTATCAAAAAAAAGAGTGAATAATGTGTGTTTAGTAGAAAATGAGATAGAAATCGATAAAGAATGGATTCCTCATCACCGTCATCGTCATCAACAAGTTGGAAATGTCCTTCATGTCAAAGTAAAATAACATATTTGGGTCATAAATCTTATAATCAGAATACTTATTGTTCCAATTGTACTCGATATTACAAAAAAGCTTCATGGCAAACTGTATGTAGTCTAGGCTATGTACCAAAAGATACTTTGGAAAGACAAAAGAACAAATTGGAAAATGAAACCAAGAATCAATTTACTAACTTAATGTCAAATAATCAATATAGATCTGTAAGAGACCGAAATGAATCATCATAAAAATGTGTTTTATTTATTTGTACTATTTAGTAAACTTAATAAAAAAACATGTTATTACTTAAACATATCGTCTATTTTATAACTGAATACAATGTTAAATACACAAGTATTAACTAATTACATACTAAAAAATTATTAGCTGAGTTTATTCTTCGATAAGATACCAAATAGTCGTGCGTTCGCATTTATAACAATAATCTCGTAATCTGAGTCGAGGTCGAAGTTGTGTAACAGAATTGTTACGTCTAATGATTAAATTTACTTGAGCTATATGTGGTTGAAAAGGTATACTTTTCGATTCTCTCCAACAACCACTACATAAATAAGTAAAGTTCATGGTAGTAGCAGCAGTTGTTGTTATTTCTATGTCTATTTCCAAGATACTGATTTGTTAAATTATTCCTCCAGAAGATATACGAGCACATTGATTACAATAAATCCGTATTCGAGTTCGAGTTCTTTGATGATTTGCATATGGAATTCTGGAATATTATGTTGTTACAAATAAAGATTGTATTATTATGCAATGAGTAGTCTAAATGCACCAATATGATTTATGTGTGGTCTTTTTAACTTTCTCCTCCTCCTTCTCGCAATTTTCTATTATTTTTTCTACATGTAGACAATCGAATAATATATTTGTCTTTCGATTCCAAAAGTACTTCTTCTCGTTCTAAACAGTCTTTTAGATGTACGAAAATTTTCGTTTCATCTTTCCTCTGTTGTTTTAAATCCTTTTGACATTGGGACAAATCGTTATCTAACTGATAGATTTCACGAGTCGGATCGGTCAAATTACTTTTAAAATTTTCAATTTCCTCCTTTAAATCGGCAATTACGACATATGCTACTTTGGTTTTTTCTTGACAAATTTGCAATGTTTCCGTTAGATTGGTTCTCAATAAATACAAATCCGATTCCAATTTGATATTTTCCTTGAGCAGAGCAATATGTTTCGTATAATTTAACGATGTTGTTAAATTCGCAGCCAGGTATTCGTATTCTAAAATTTTTCCCATACAAATATCATTAACAGCTTGTTCATTATCATATAAATCCATATAATTATCCAATGATTTAATACATTCCTGATACAAGTTTAAACTGGTATTATAAAGTGAATGATAATCCTCTAAAAAATATTCATAATTTTGATTACAAGAATTATTAACATCATCATCGTAGTTGTTTGTACTTTGAACAACAACATTTGTAAACAAATAGTATAACAATAGATAAGTAGAGAACATTATTTTGATTGACATTATGTGCGAATGATTTAAAATGAACCAAAAATTTATTTAGCGTCTGTTTTATAGAGATCGTTTTCCTCCCGAAAAGACTAATCTTGTTGTTTGAAATATGGAAAATGTAACCTTTAACTGTTTAAAATGTGGATGTAAAGTTAACAAAACTATAAATAGTTACTATCGAGATCGAGTTAGAATACGCAAATATTGTACATATTGTTTAATTAATTATGTATATAGGAAAAATAGCCTAATTTCCATGATTCTATCAATTACTACAAAGACGGAGTAGTAGGGAGAGATAAGGATACTTGTAGAAAACACATTTATACACATCATATCAGTCATTCAAAATGCCAGTTATTGTACGAGTAAAATATCCTCAATGTAAAGGTGAAAGTGAAATACGAAATCAAAAATGTTTGTCGTGTGTAGTCAAAGATCGAATCAAAACAAGAGATGGAGCAAAACACGTACCTGCTGAATTTCTTTCCTTTGGCAAAGAAGAACGAGGAATCGAGAGAGAGAGAAATACTGCTGCAAGACAACGAAACAGATAAATTTCATCAGTTTCCTGTTGATCATATATAAAAACATACATCAACAATATCATATTATTTGTATGCTTGCTATTGACACGTACATATATATTATAAAATAATGGCTTGTCTAAGAGCTTGGTGGAATGAAATATCCAATTTTCCCGATTTACCAGCGAAATTTATCATTTATTTTCAAGATTTTGTCAATTGGAATATCATATCAAGAAAACAACATTTAGATGAAAATCTAATACGAACTTGCATCAATAAAGTCAATTGGCAACTCGTTTCCCAATATCAGCAATTAAACGAACGATTTATGGAGGAATTTGCCGGAATGTTGAATTGGAATGCAATTAGTATCCATCAAAACTTGACTGAAGATTTTATCCGTCGACATAGAGAACAAGTTAATTGGACATTTATTCAAAAATTTCAAAGAGGAATCAGTCCCGCCTTTTTACATGAAATGAAACCCTACATTGATCAAATTGAAAATTGTTGTTGTTAAATCAATATAGTTTTCTCTTTTATACTTAATAATAATAAATAAATAGTTATGTTAATTATATTGTACATTCAATGTATTTGAATTTATTCTTTATCTGCTAAATTTTAACCTTCTTATCTGTTTTGAACTCTCTCATAAATTTTTTATAGGATTTTGTTGTTATAAAAAGATTGATTTGGTTGATGAACAAGCAATACAGTTGTTTGCGCTTTCCTCTCTCACAACATATATATATTTTGTTTGTTTTGTGTGTGTAATTACTTAATCAGGTGAGTTTAACAGGTTTTATACAAACCATATAATATCTAATTTGAATTGTTGTTTGCAGTATGTCCTCTTTAAACGTTGAATCTACCATACCTACATCATCATCTAATCTAATAATTGATATGGATGCAACAATTCCTACTACTAGTACTACTACTACTAAGGAAAAATTTCCACTTATTAAAAATAATATATTTTTGGATGGTCTTACACATATGGGACTACTCAAATTTCTCAAGAGATATTCAAATGTACACCTCTATAATGATGTTAAACATGAAAATAGTAGACAAAACCTGCACACATTAACAATTGTGAATAAAATGCAACAACTACAAAATGAAAAATCTCTATTTGAACGTTCACCACTATCTCAATTGTATTTTTCTTTAATATTTGACTCGACTGAAAATTTTGATGAAAACAATATCATTGCCTGTATAAAGGAAATTCCCACAGAAATATTTGAACAATTTCCATCGGTAATTGTTATCCCTAATAAGTACTATCTTAAGGACATTATTTGGAAAATTATGCAACTACAAGAGATAGATTTAAGTTCAACCATAAAGTATGTAAAGACTCAATTTAAATTTTTCACCTTATTGTCCAAATACAACCTTTTCAACCAATATGTGTTTTTACCCCATTATTCACAAATGTATGATAAAGCTTACTTTTCCGACTTGTATGTACGTATAGAAAGAGCAATTCAAATAATTAATGACGACGATGATGACAACTCGAAAATAATTATTCCGGGAAATAATTCTTGTTGAAAAGCATACAAATCAGATGCAGGATTCGATCTTTGTCTTAAACACGATACATTTTGTCCCGCAGGGAAAGCCACAAAAATTGAACTGATTGAAAAAGTAAATATTCCTATAGGATTCTATGGACAAATTATTGCAAGATCCTCTACGAATGCTATAGGAACTATACGAACAGGTATCGTAGATGCAACCTATAACGGACCTCTAATTATTTATTTTATATCGGATGAAAATATCTTATTGGAAAAGTATAGAAAAATTGCTCAATTACTTATATGTTCTTTGGTAAATGCATCGATCGAAAGAAATACTGCAAGTCTAAAGAGGAGTTTTATCAGAAAAGACAACAATTTTGGTTCTTCGGGAAAATATAAGATTCCCGCTGCTCAATTTTTAGGTGGACGACAATATTGTGCACAACCGCAAACAGATATTGACATTGTAGAATTTAATCAATGTTTTAAAAATTTAGTCTATTCAGATTCTTCCGATTCTGAATAAATTATTTACCTATTGTAGTACAAACTGTATTAGATTTATCTATTAGTTTTTAATCTATTAGTATATAAAGTTTAACCTAGGAATAATTTGATTATAAAATAAAACAATGTTTATAAGGTTTTTTGAATTTTATTAAAGACTACATCATTTCCAGACAAAAAACTTTTTTCACAGGAAGCCTCGCAATTTCATCCCATACTTTTTGTGTCGGTTCCTTCTCCAAACACACATGAATACGTCTCCTTTGCCTTTTTATTTCCAACAAAATATCTCTGAAAATAAATATATTGCTAGTAAGATGATCTATAAATTTTACTATTCGTACTCACTTGAATAACTCTTGGAGTAATAATATATTTGTCGATAAGGCATTCAAATCTTCAGATTTAAATATTAAAACGATCATTTCGTTCAAACTAACTAGAAACGAATCTTTACACAACAAACAAAAGGTTCTTTTTCTCAAAAAACTGCTACTTTGATCAGACTTTCCTCTTCTGCTTTTTATAGAAAATGGTATAATTTTCTCTTGAACAATTCTTGAGAATCAATATCAACTTACCCTTCTTCTCTATTTGTAATTGACTCGACATAATACTTGTGTATGTTTATATATTAAATACAAATCATCCGATACGCATTTAATTTTTTAGAAATATATTTATCTATTATTAGTTTTTAAGATTTATCTATTAGTATATAAAGTTTAACCTAGGAATAATTTGATTATAAAATAAAGCAATGTTTATAAGATATTTGTATTTATTTAAGAGACTACCTAAGAATTTCATCATAAAAAACAAATTTCACAGGTAACTTGTAAAATTCCTCCCATTCTTCTCGTGTCGGTTCCTCCTCCAAACACACATGAATCGTGTTCTATCCTCTTCTTATTTCAAACAAAATATCTCTGAAAATCAATAATAATAATATGTTAGACAAGAAACAAGTAAAATTTTAGAAAGGTGAATAGTATACTCACTTGAAGAACTCTTTTAGTAACACATACAACATGTCTAATGACATATCCTCATCTATTAAGTCGACTGCGAAAAAGATCATTTTCAAACTAAATAGAATCTTTACACAACAAACAAAAATTGTAATTGACTCTACATAAGAGTTGTGTATGTTTATATATTAAATACAGGCTATTAATCATCCGATACGCATTTGATTTATTTAGAAATATATATACTCAAAACAGTTTAATTTGGAAAATTTTATCTAATAAACTTACATCATGTAAAATTTCCAGACTATTTGTTATTAAAAACATGTTTTTCGAGATTTATCTCGTAGCTATTAATCGCATTTGATTTATTTAGAAATATATACTAATTACACATGTTTATCAGTATAAATGCAACAAAACAGTTTAATTTGGAATATTTTATCTAATAAACTTGCATCATGCAAAATTATTGTTATTAAAAACATGTTTTTCAATATTTATCTCGTTATACTAATTAACTTGTTTTTGTTTTTGCAATAAATCAAAACTAATTAAGTAAAACAAATCTATTTTAAAACATAACATTTATTTAATATAGTCGTCAGTTCAAATGTTTAACTTGAACAAAAAAATATCAGTAGTCATTCCATATGTTTGAATCAGATGTGTTTATTGACATTCAATGATATAATTGCTCTTTTGGATATGTAATCAAAGAGTTGACAATTTATGATGGTCATCGTTGTGCAAATTATTTATTTAAACCACCATTCTCAAGAACTATGATATCTAATGCTAAAGATCAAAAACTGATTGATTGGTCAGAAACATATCATGGCTTATATTGGGAAAATGGATTTGTTGAAATAAACGATATCGAACATATTTTACAAGATGTATTGAAAATTTATCAAACTCCATATCGAATTTACGTCAAAGGAAATGCAAAAGTAAATATTTTAAAGAAATTCTTAAATGAGGACTATATACACAACATTCCCATTGAACAAGAACCTAAATTAAGTCAATTTGAAATGATTCCAGAATGTTATTTTCATAAGGATATTAATCCAGGGCATTGTGCATTATTCAATGTAAAACTACTATATAATTATCGAAATTGTTGGAAATAAAGAACTCTCTCTCTCTCTATTTAACTAAATGTCTTCTACCAACAACAGTAGCAACAAAATCAGTTACAAATTTTCCTTTTAGCTTTTTAGTAGACAAATAATATTGATATTATATTTACAACCTATTTCTTAGTTTATTATTAGTCAAATCTTTGTTCTTTTGGAAACAAATTTTGATTTATACAAATATCAGAATTACTAAGTAGTGATAGTAACTTTAAAACAAACAAAACAACACAACCTATTTCTTAGTTTATTATTAGTCAAATCTTTGTTCTTTTGGAAACAAATTTTGATTTATAAAAATATCAGAATTGCTAAGTAGTGATAGTAACTTTAAAACAAACAAAACAACCTTTACGTGTTTACATTTAACTACAACGAAATATCGTAAATTTATTGGTCTTTCAATTATTTTGCATTCTCAATGTATTCGAATCTACTTCTTATCAACTAATTTTAACCTTTCTCATCTGTTTTTGTTGAACTCTCTCGCATTTATTTAATATTTCTAATCAAATATATATATAGTTATTAGTAAAGCATAACATTGCAATTTATATTTTATCCAATACATTTTACATCCTCTTATCGACAAATATTTGATCTTTCTTATCAAATTTGTTGAACTCTCTCATTTTAACAACTGGTTTTTGTTGGTATCAGTTCGTACCAGGCAACATATTACTTACATCTAAGATTTTAATTAGTTTTATAGAGATTTTGTATTTTAAGTATTTAAGTAAGCCAATAACAATTCATAGTTTTCAATTTTTCCTGTTTGCTTTTTAGTAGAGTAAATTTATTGGAATCAATGTATTCGAATCTACTTCTTATCTGTTTTTACTGAACTCTCATTTAATACAAATGGGTTTTTATATCATTTCGTACCAGGCAACATATTATTTACATCATTTTAGTTAGTTTTATTTTTTATAGATTTTTGTACTTTCAAGTATTTTAGTAAGTAGTTTTTCAAATTTTCTCCTGTTAAGGTATATAAGAATAGTTGTACAGATATTTAATCAAATTAGACGAGGCTCTTTTGTTTTTGTTCATTGGTATTAATATATTTCTCTATGCTCATACTTGTGTTTTATTCTCCTCTCGATAACAACGAGTACAGGCTAGACTAGGCTAGTCTAGGCTCTATTTTACTTTTATTACCATCCAACGAAACCAAACTAAGCGCTCAACAAAACTAAGTCTTTGTGAAAAACAAACAACTTTTACAACGTTCCCACACATACGGTAAAAAGTTTGACTCATTTTAAAATTTTACTCTTATTACAAGACAAAACTAATTCAAAAAACATTCCGACTTAAGCTCATTATTTTACTATTCTTGACAAATATGTGTTTTACTTTTGCTTTCTAACAAAATCTCCACAACGAGTTCACACAAAATTTCAACGAGCCCCAACTAGATTAAGCTCATTTCATATCATAACTTGAGGACAAACAACAACCTTTGCCTTTACATTCAACTACAACCAAATAAATTTATTGCTCTTTCAATTATTATTTGCATGGAATTTTCCTATTAATACAAGTTTTTGCTATTTCTTACATTCTCACATACATTCACTCATCTCTTATCAACTATTTTTGACCTTTCTTATCTACTTTGATGACCTAACGAGTCACTTGTTTACTCAATTTTACTTACAAAAAGTACCATGAATCACACATTATTCATACTTTTTGTTTACATTTTGCCTTATCTCATACATTTTTACAGACTTACGTCGCCACTTGTTTACATTTTCAAGCTTTTTTACCGACTTTTAGACGCCAAACAACATTATAGGGGAACATTTACCAAATTTTACATCAAATATACTACCTAATAAAGCCTTTTTGCACACATTTCCAACTAATATATTACTTTTTCATACACTTTTACACCATAGCTTTTACTATTCAAAATAACAAACAAGTGCTATCAACACACATTCCATCTAATCAACCAACCAAATACAAGTTTCTTATCACACCTATACACTACAAACCAATCAAATACATGCCATATAGAAGCCATTTTAACTAGTCAACCAACCAACAACAAGTTTCTTATCACACCTATACACTACAAACCAATCAAATACATGCCTTATGGAAGCCATTTTACCTAGTCAACCAACCAACAACTATTTTCTTATCTTCCTTTTACACTATATACACATTCAACCTATCAAAATAACACCTTTCTTATCAGGTTACGCCTACTTTCGTACAACGAGACCAATAACAGCTTAATGCAACTTCTCCTCTAATGAAAGTTTATTAAAGTTTTAATGAAGTTAAGATACCCTGTTTCCACATCTACTGGGCAAATTACGTCATTGACGACCACTTCTTGCAGGCTCTTAAGACATCTATTCACACCTATTTACACCTATTTTACACCTATTTACCTCTAGTTTTACACCTTTTCGACAACTTATATTGCCAAAGAGACACTGATTCAACATCCACTGGACATATTACGTCATTGCCGACCACTTCTTGTACGAATTTCAACTCTTCTTGCACACTTTTCACCATACCTTTTTTATGTCATCCCAACAATTACATTCTCTCTTACGAATCCTATTTGGCTAAGTAGGTTAAGTTCCCAGTTTTGCAGTTCTCCACACAACATATGTAGGTTCAAATCCTACTACAGACATCACTTTTTTTAACTTATTTAATTTAATACACAATATTTAACACACACACATATACCAATAGCAAGATTCCTCAAGGTCAAAAGTGACAAAAAGGCACTGATCAACAACCACTGGACGAGTGACGTCAAGACTTCTTCGGCTCTTAACACACCTAACACCTAGTTACACCTATCTTACACCTAATTACACAGATTATACCTATATTCTATACTCAAGGTCAAATGTGCCAAAAGGGCGCTGATCAACAACCACTGGACTGTGACGTCATTGACGACACTTCTTCGGATTTTTAGATAGAAAGGTCAAAGGTCAAGGAAAACGTAACTAATTCACTTATGTGGACGAAGAACGACCTTCTTTGACACAACTTCCAGAAGACTTCAGCCAAACGACTGTCAGCTCCTGAAAGTCACTTCTTCGGCTACTGGTCAAGGTCGGAGAAAAAGATGCCATCGAGGTGGTCCAGAACCCCGCTTGCTATACTACTGTTACATATTTGCATTTTTAGATACCAGAATGGGATATTATTAGGCATTTTTATCACCTAAGAAATATTTTTAACTACTTCCGGTTTGACCGAAAGTAACTGCAACTTTCTTATTTTTAATGAAAAGTTGACATTTGTTTTACAGGTTCGACGGCAAAAAGTGATTTAAACTCTTAGACTTAGGAGGCCATGGCGGATACACTAGTAATTGTTTTTGTTCGTTTTATCACACTTTGGAAAGAATTTAAGACTATCTATTTATCGTGCCATTTTCGCTAGTCGAAGTGGTTCCTACAAAATTTTATGCTTTACATTCAGTTGCAGAATTTTCTCTTTAGATAATAATATTGATCACCGAAATTAAGATAGGAACACATATTTTTTATTTAACGTAGTTACACATTATAGGTTTTTTTGCCAACATACATCATAACCGAACTATCTAACGCCAATTGGATTTATTATTATTTTCAGAAAATAAAAAACCTATTTATTAAATAAATATTTGAATGCAAATAATAAAACCAAAACATTTAGTAATAAGAGTAACACAACAAAACCGATAATTATAATTAATTAATATTAGAAAGATGTAATATTTTAACTAAGTAACACAATAAAAATAAAAGGGTAAAACTATTTTATACTAGATATAAATTTGCTAGGTATTTATTGCAAATGTTCAAAATGCTGTCCGTTGTTAATTCTACACAATCTTGTTTTTCTCACCGTGGCTGTCATAATGTTCTCAAACTGAATTTCAGTAATTTGATTTACTGCTCTTCTTAAGCGCATTTCTAAATTATTTCTGTCTGTTGGTGGATTTTTGTAAATTTTTTCTTTTAGATGGTTCCATATAAAAAAATCAAGAGGCGTATAATCTGGCGATCTTGCAGGCCACTTATTAGGACCGTTGGTACTTAACCAATTTGTACCAAATCTTTGATTTACCACATTTCTACTATTGTGGGCTAGAGCGCCACCCTGCTGGAATATTATGTCTCCACGATTTAAAGGTAAAGTTTCTAAAAAGTCGTCAACATCATTTTGAATGAATTCCAAATATCTTTCTCTATTTAACGTACCATCAAACATAATAGGACCAATAATTCTTGTACCGAGGATACCCAACCACACGTTAAAGCCAAATCTTTCTTGGTAGGCATTTTCTCGCATAATTCTAGGATTTTCTTGGGCCCAATATCGAGTATTATTACGAATAAATAGCCCCAAATTGGTAAATCTAGATTCATCCGAAATTAGAATGTTGTAATGAAATTGGTTATCAAGGTGGTATCTTCGCAAAAACCAATTACAATAATCCATTATTGTTTGGTAGTCTGTTTGAAACAAATATTGATTTATTTGATATTTGTAGGACCTGAATTTATATCTTCCTAAAATGCGGAGAGCGGCTTCACGATTAACACTAGTTTCTTCTTCAACATATCTTATAGAAATTGTAGGATCTACCTGAACAATGACACTGATTTCTTACTCTTCGTCACCAATAAATAAATCAGCAGGTTCAATCGGTTGCCTTCTAAACTGCTGCTCTATAATTGTTGGGTAGCTGCCCCTTATCGGGATATTTTGCCATGTACAACACGGCAGCTTGTCGGCTATTCTTCCTGTACTCTCTATAATTTAATAACATGTCTACTTTTTCATCCATTGGATACATTTTTGTTAACGAAAAATTATTTTTGACGTAAAGTCAACAATAATAATGGCCATTTTGGTAACACGCAGCAACCATCACTTTCGGTTCGTCTATTTTATTATAGCCTATTAAGTCCGTAATGGAACTTGTTGATATCATATTATTGTATAATAAAACGGTTTATTTTCTGAAAATAATATTAAATCCAATTGGCGTTAGATAGTTCTGTTAGATGTATGTTGGCAAAAAACCTTTCATGTATAACTAGGTTAAATAAAAAGTAGGTGTTCTTATCTTAATTTCGGTGATATTGATCATTATTTAAAGAGAAAATTCTATAACTGAATGTAAAGCATAAAATTTTGTAGGAGCCACTTAGACTCGTGAAAATGGCACGATAAATGAATTGTCTTAAATTCTTTCCAAAGTAAGATAAAACGAACAAAACAATTGCTAGTAAAGCTAAGAGTATAAATCAGTTTTTGCCGGTCACCTGTCAAACAAATATCAACTTGTGATACATCGTTGGAAAGAGAATTTCAAAGCGAATTGAAATTGATAAAAAATATTCCATTAAAAATAAGAAAGTTGCAGTCACTTCCGGTCAAACCGGAAGTAGTTAAAAGTATTTCTTAAATGATGAAAAAGCCTAATAATGTCCCATTCTGGTATCTAAAAATGCAAATATGTAACTTTCAAAATAAAAAAATTACAGGGTGTTATATGTTGGCTGTGTGTACATACATATATATATA
Source organism: Pachyrhynchus sulphureomaculatus (assembly GCA_019049505.1). Taxonomy (NCBI): domain Eukaryota; kingdom Metazoa; phylum Arthropoda; class Insecta; order Coleoptera; family Curculionidae; genus Pachyrhynchus; species Pachyrhynchus sulphureomaculatus. Next base: position 60,539,660 of record CM032455.1, on the reverse strand, counting down.
TATATATATATATATATATATATATATATATATATATATATATGTATATGTATGTATGTATATACACACACCGTGTGGGTGTGGCTATCCACATCGCCATAATTAAATTTTTGTAGACAAGAAAATGAAATTTAGTATTCTAGAATCGGTAAAATAGATGTCTATTTGGGTAGAAAACGCAATACTCCTGTATATTTTTGAATTTTATATATCCATTACCTTTGGAAAACAATGCAGTCAGTTTTTTTTACTTTAAGACAGTGTTATTGATATACGATGTTCATAAAAAATTTACTGTTTCGCTTATACTGAGTCTGAATCTAATTAGTTTTAACAGTTATTTCACAATTTCATATTGATCAAATTTCAAACTTTTAATAACTATCATATTAAAATGGTTGTAATTGGCAAAGCAACAATATTTTTTTTATAGACAGTTTACTGTCATCTAATTAATACTTAAAAAGTAAGTCATTGAAAACCGTTTTAAGCAGAAAAAGGCTACATTTATTGCTGCCTTACATCAAAAAACGCTTTATTTGATTCTAGTAATTTCTACAAGTGAAATTTTGAATTTGTGGAAGAAAACTTAAATTATATTAACTCACAGCGGCATAAAATACATACCATAACACGTTTGTAACAATTACGTTAGAAATAAACAGACTATAGATTTTAGGTAATTCATAAAAAGTGTAGTTAACTAATAACTAGAGTTTGATTTGAGGATTATTTACTTCAAATTTGAATATGACAAAAAGCTGCCTATGGATAGCGACATGGCCTATTACAAAATTCATCGTTGTAATACTATAGTCGTTAAAACTTTGGATTTTGAGTATGTTAAATAAGTAAAAATTAAAAATAGCTGTTAAAATTATATTGACTTTTTTATTAGATAGTAATAAAAAATAGTAATTCCTTTAGGGTTATCGTAAAACCTCATCAGCAATTTCCGATTTTTGGTTGTCTAAAATTTTCCATAGTTTAGTATATTATTGGGGGGAAGCTAACGATATAAATTGTGTACTTCGGAGGATGGGCCGAAAAAGCCGATTCGAAAAGAACCTGCCATCAGCGTCTGGTTAGTAAGGGCGTTTAAAGGTAGTAAGCGCTCCGTCAAAGTTCATAAGAAGCAGGAAGCGTAGAACAATACTATATAATAGGAGACTGAGAATACTATCTACTAATTACGTATTTTGAATCTCACGTTAAACTACAAGTCCAGCCTGTCTGGCATTATTCTGACGTTAAAAGGTGTCAAAAAATATCTCTGTGATGTATTTGGTTATCTATCCTCCCCATTTATACCATATCATACTAAATCAGTAACAATGTTACCTTCTGGATTTTTATTTCTATATAACCGCCAAGTTTATTGATGATTTTATTTTCAGCTCTTTGATGTCTTAAAATCCCAAAAGCCCGACTATATATCAAAAATTAAAGCAGTTATAGGAGAATGTAGTATAGAAGGTAATTAAAAAGTCTGTTATTTGTATACTAAATATATGAAAAACCGGGAGACATAATAGGTACTAACGATTGACTAATTACATTAAGTCATACATAAATGAAATTTGAAAGATAATAAAATGTACAGATGATCTTTTGCATTCATATCCTGTCTTAGGATTTTGTACTGTAGGCGCTAGTATTGAGAGTTGAGGTCAATATTAGTTAACGGCAGGGTTGCAGTATTGACGGGTCATTAAACTGGTTAGCACATATTAATGTTGGATTCTTTTGTATCTCAAAAAAATTATAAATAAATTTAGGTAATATGCCAGCATTAATTTCTATTTATGGCCATGGCCCACGTACTGCAGAGAAATCTCTAAAGCTCTACAAGCGGGATGGGTGTGCGGAAAAGCGGCTCAAGTTTGTCTTGAATCGCTGTAAATTGTACTTGGTGGGAAACACCGTTCTGGGAAATTAATTCCAAAGGGATGAGGTTTTCCATATAAAAGACTATTTGAAAACGGTTTTACGAGGAGTGGCAAGCTGAACTTCATACTGGTGTGATTGGGGGATGTGTATTTCTAGCATGAACCGACTATATCCATAGAACCCTTTCCTTGATAGTACTTCTACAATAGACTCAATTCACCAACTGTTCCTCGATGTGTTAAAAATCAAGGTTGCTGATGAGTTCTAGGTTTTCAATCAGGACAACAGTTGTATTCTAAATAAAGTCTAATAAATGAAGTGTGTGTTTGGGAACACAGCCCTCAACATGGGGACATTATTCCATCTTTGGTATAATTTAAGCTTTGTACAGAATTTATATTGTTTTGGTGTGTAAAGCATTCTAGTTTGAAATAAAATTCCCAGGTTTTGACAAACTCTCTTTACTATATATGCAACATATTTATGTCAAGATATATTTTCGCCGAAGCTACTGCCCTAGAAATTAAGTGACGATGCTAGAAATGTGCAAATCCTTCAGACATACAATAAAAGTCTAGCTTAGTGAACAATCCGTCATGCCATACATGATCAAATGTTTAGACGTATCTAGTGTGACAGCTTGAAATTCTCCAAAATATTCAATTGTGTTGTTCCAAACATAGGTGACATAAGTTAGAAGATCTCCTGTTGGTCTTTCCTTACGAAAGCTATATTGACGATCTATAATAATATCGAATCCTTCTAGATACTTTAGAAGATGCTGTTTTAATGTTACACTTGTACAAAATCTCAAAGAAGAGCAATTATTGTATTAGATAACATTATAGTCTAAAGAATTATGTTATGTCCTATAAGACTAACTGTATAATTCAATTTATATGTTAGACAGTTACAATAGTGAACAGATGAGGTGGTTAAAACAACTCTAGGGGAACAGCAATTTAGTAGCCACCAGTTGAATAGCCTATGTAACATAATTCTTTAGTTTCTGGTACTAGAATTATGCGAAAAAAATGGATTTGATTTTTCATCTAATCTTTAATATTTTTAGGAAAAAATCGAATAACTTTTAAAAAATGGTAGATCATGTGCGGCAATTATCTTAGAGATTATCCCTAGAGGCTGCTATATAAAGACAATCTAGAGATTTTCGTAGAATTAGAAAAATAATTAATATATGCAATGTTCTATTTAAAATAAAAAGCTGGGCTCCTTTTTGGGTACAATCGGACCTGATTGTTATTTGTTTTCCTATCTAAAATTTGAATGCTCTGCAACAATACTACGGTATCAAGAGTTTCATCTCCTTTAACTGTTCCATTATGGTTTGGTGGCTAGTACCTTCATGACAATCCGACGCATTTAAACATTCTACAGAAACGTTGTAATTTATATGTTTATTTAAAAAAAAAAAACAACACATCTACTTTCATCTGGAATTGGATTTATGTATATTTACACCCAACAGCAAAAAATAGTATTTATTCGAATGCAGGGATACTTTTTCGTAAGGGCAGGTTTAAAAAAATCAAGAGATGTGTTCGCGATATATATTAAAAAGTTTTTCTTAAATTTTAAAATTTGTTAAAGTGAATATTGAAATGTTCTAAATCTGGAAAAACTAAGCGAACCCGTAATAAAATAATTTTAGTAATTTTTGTATGGAAAATTTCGATTAGAAAGAATGAAATAAATGCATGCAAATGCAAACTTGGAACATTTGGGTCACAATAAAAAAAATTTTAATAAAATGTCACCATGCACAAGAATATCTTTATTAATTTATTGGTACCAGAAACACATTCTTAAATTATTTTACTCATTCCAGGTTTAACAATGTCCGACATCGACAAAGAAACACTAAAAACCAACGTAAATATAATTTTTCATTCCGCCGCTACAGTGAATTTTAACGAAAATCTTAAAACAGCATATGAAATTAATGTAAAGGGAACTCAAACTCTTCTAGATCTAGCGAAAGAAATGCCAAAATTACAGGTAATATACATAGGCTATCAAAATAATATTACATCAAGTGCTTGACATGTACTTAGTTATTTAGTTAAACCTTATTTTTGTTAATAAACGCCAGAAAAAATCTCCTTACACCACTATTTTTCTGTTGTGTATAACTAATTAATTAGAACTATGAGAAAACATGTTTAAATTAATATTTGAGACTTGATCAGCGAGGATTAGTATTGAAAATAACTACTTACAACTTTGTTGTAAAAATGTAAATAAAATTAATGGCAAAAAAGTCTCCCTATAGCATTTTATCAAGCTATCTATTGCTCGCTAAACTGAAAACAAATGAATAATTTTCGGCTATACTTTATAATCTATCATTTGTTGCTAGTAATTTTGCAGTGGGTTTCCAAAGTTGTATTAAAAATGAGCGACAGAAAATGTGAAATTCCATTTCAAGTTCGAAAGATCATAATTGATTTGTGGAAAGATGGAAAATCGTACAGAAATATAGAAAATTGTTGAAAAATCGTATGCTATTGTTCAGTACATTGTAAACCAGTATAAATAAATGGGTTCCTATAAAATTCGACCACACTCCAGTCGTCCCAAGAAACTGACTAAACGTGAAGAGGCCTGTTAGACAAATAATTATAGATCCCAGGAAAAGTGCACCAAAATTGAAAGAAGAAGTACGGGAACTATTTTCGAAAAATGTTTGTTCACAAACAGTGAGAAATTGTTTACACAGGGCAGGCTATAAAGGGTGTGCAGCCAGGATGAAGCCGTTTATTTGGGAAGCTAGTCGCAAAAAACGGTAAGCTTTTGCTGCGGAATATGTTACTAAACCTCCTGAATTTTGGGAATCCGTAATCTTTAGTGATGAAACTAAAATTAACCTTTTTGGGTCTGGTGGCAGAACTAAAGTTTGGAGAAAGAAGAATACCGCATTCGATATTAAAAACATTTGTTCCACGGTGAGACAAGGGGGTGGCAGTGTTCTGCTTTGGGTGCGCACGTCCGCTGAAGGGGTTGGAAATTTACTTTTTAATAATAGTACCATGGATCAGCATGTTTATCTGAACCTTTTGAGAGACAATTTAAGGAAAAGTGTCCATAAATTAGCACTCGAAAAAAGATACATTTTCCAACAGGACAATGATCCAAAACATACCGCAAACTTGGTGAGAGAATGGATGATCCATAATGCGCGACAGCAACTTCATACACCTCCGCAATCACCGGATGTTAACCCCATCAAGCATTTATGGGAGGAACTTAAACGGCACGTACGCAAACATAATGTTTCAAATAGAGAAGAATTAAAAAACAGAATATTGAACGAATAGGAGAACATGTCAGCAGAAGTTACTAGAAAGCATGACAAAAAGGTTACAGGACATTATCGGAGCCAACGGCGGTCTCACTAAATATTAGTTAAAACAAAGTTGTTATTTTCCGTTAAACTCCGTCAAACTATTATTGGTAATTGTATGGAAACTTTTTTTAACATTAATTTTGCTTACATTTTTATAACAATGATGAGATTTCTAAATAAAATGTTCGATAGTTGTTTTTAATACTAATCCTCGTTGGTTAAGTTTCAAATATTAATATATATATATATATATATATATATATATATATATATATATATATATATATATATATATATATATATATATATATATATATATATATATATATATATATATATATATATATATATATATACATATATATATATATATATATATATATATATATATATATATATATATATATATATATATATATATATATATATATATATATATATATATATATATATATATATATATATATATATATATATATATATATATATATATATATATATATATATATATATATATATATATATATATATATATATATATATATATATATATATATATGAGGAGCAGACTTTCTAAATGCATTTTGTCCATTTTATGTAATTTTGGGAAACGAAGAAAAACTGCTATGCGTTTGGCAAGATATTAACCGAAAAGTTGACATACCTAAAATGTGAATAAAAAATAATTCAAGGATTAGACGTATATGCGAAAAATCTAGTATTGATAATATCCCAAAAAATTGAAAAAAAACTGATGGACAAACTGCATTTAGATTGTCATCCTGGGACAAAATGCATTTTGATCGTCTACACAAAGCGGCATTACTGACTTTTGATAGTAACGATATAAAAAAACTTGTAGCTTTATAAAAATAGTGTTTTATTTTTAAATACACAATAATGTTTATAAACTAAATCAACAATAATGGCATTTTACATGTCATAAAGGTCACCATCTTCATCATTATTGCAATCGCATAACATGTCAGGTTCTTCGATAACATCATCATCGTCAGATTCACCATGGTTAGCTTGATTGTCAATTTGCACACGATTGTCAGAGAGAATTGGCTGTAATCATGTTAGCTCAGGATCGTTGACCCAATTTGTCCCTGACAGTTCCACTAATAATTTCGAGAGACTCAGGAGTTTTTTTGGTTTAATTTTGTTTTGAAGTTCTACAGCAGGTAAGTGTAAAGTCGAAAGCTTCTTTCCACGTTTTAATGACGTTTGAAATTGTTTGGACGGATCGTCATTTCTATAAAACAACTCGGTCTTAAGCAAAATATCGGTGTTGTTTTGTGATCTTTTAATAATAATCCGTTTGGCCGCACTGATCCCTTCAATTTTTTTTAAAGAAGTTAACGCCATTTTTATATCGTAAACAACCCAGTCCCTACCAAGTTGTCTAACGTCTCCCTTCTTGAAGTAAATGTTTGTGTAGGTGTTTTTATTGAACTGTATGATCGCATAACTTTTTCTATTTACCCGAAAACACGGTCTGCTGGCAAATATGAGTGTCCGCGTACCGGAAAGGTAAGTACCACGGATTTAATATTTTGCGGGGCATCTCCGTACAGCCATAGCATAAGCATATGCATCACGTGTGCATTTTTATTCTGCCCGGCACAACCATCTGCGAATAGTCGCAACTGTTTTATATCTGGTCCAAATTCTGCTTTATTAAGAAAATCACGTAGAGCAGAACTTGTCTCTGCAGATCCCCTTTTTGCTTGATGTTCCATCCAGGTGTAGAAAACTGGTTTTTTAATATCCACGTCGGTTACACAAAAACAATAAAAAGACAACTGCTGGGCATCTTGAATTGGCACTTTCGGTAAGACTTGAACCTGTTGAAGGTTAAAACAATACGAAGCACTCTGTGCCGGCTTTTCATTCATTAGGTTGAAAAATTGTTTGGCTCGTAATTTATGTACACGTAGAGAAGTTTTTAGTTTGTCTATTTCAGTTTTGTCTTTGCAAATGCTAATAGAAGTTTGGGTCCTAACACAAAAGCCACATACGTCGGTGGCAGGACTTCCAAATGCAATATTAAAATGAGTATTAAAGATTCTACTAAAATACTTGTAATTTACTTTCAAATTTTCAACTGTACTCTGATTGTACAGATTCCATAAAGCAGTAATATTATTTTCGGATGATAGATAAATGCACCGAGATTTAGCACGCCCGTAATGACTTTCGTGTCCTTTTAAACTGGCTATAAATTTTTTCACAGCTTCAAATTTATTAACATTCCTAAAAGACCGTTGGTCCCCTCCACGCTTCTCAACAATACCACTTCCAGATTGCGTTTTTCGAGCAATAGTATTTACGCGTCTCTGACTGACACTAAATATTGATAAGAATAACTTCTGGCAAATGTAAATTTTTTTCTCATTCTTCCAAACCTAAAATAAAGAATATTACCTAAAATAAAATCGGACCTTCCGCCAGTTAAGCGTTGCTTAAACCACTACACTATACATTATGGTGACAATAAAATTCTTTTTAAATTAAAATTTACACCATAAATTTTAATGGATTTCTAGGTTAAATTTTTTTCACTCTTCGATAGAAGTTAGCTAAGGGGGGGATTTTAAAAATAAGCTAAATAAAATTATTTAAAACTAAAATTTACATGATATCTTATAGAGAAATTGTGGGATTTTCCTCCTAGTTTTCGGTTACGACTTCTATCTGGTTTTCCAACATTCATAAAATGCCCTAATTTATTGTCCTGTACATTTTTCTTTGTTGTCTTATAAAACGTATTTCTGATTGTACTTATATCGTCTTGGGATAATTCATGGCAAAAGAAATCCTTTCGTTTAGGGTGAGTACAGGAAAAATCAACAAAATGTTCCAAATTAGGATAATGATCTGAATGCCTTTAAAAGAGAATAATATTAAAACATTAACGACAACATAAGAACTTGAGAACTTTAGTGTACCTATTAGGTAAACAATAATAGCATAATGTAAACCTAACCTAAAAATCATTAAGGCTTACCTTACGTTGCTTTTACACTCTTTAGACGTGAGAGTTCTTTTTCTACTACCACGGTCCGTATCACCAACTACGTGATCCCCTGTCACAGTCACATCCATTATTTGAGATTGTTTCGTAGAAAAACGGAAAAATAAACGCACATAAAACAAACACTGCAGACGGCAACAAGTGCAATGACAAACAAATCGAAATTAGTCCACGGCGCAAGGACAAACTTCCGTTAGTTCGTCTAGCGCCAATGGACATACAGCATATAGAAAGTCCGAGGTATTTTTAACATTTAATTTGTATGGGAGAAAATGCATTTAGAACGTCGTTTGGGGCATAATATTGTTGCTCTATGTATGTAGTTTGCGTTGGCATCTTTGGTTGGAAATGTGAAAAATGGACAAAATGCATATAGAAAGTCTGCTCCTCATATATATATATATATATATATATATATATATATATATATATATATATATATATATATATATATATATATATATATATATATATATATATATATATATATATATATATATATATATATATATATATATATATATATATATATATATTTATGGGTCATTCTTTGTCAACCGGACACCACTTCTGTGCGTTTTTAATTTCGATATAAAATGATTTTTTCGGTTCAAAATTTTCGTTGAACTGTCTACTCTTAAATACTGTGTGTCCCCTTAAATAATTAAAAATGGCGGCTAAAACGAAAAAATAAAGCCAACAATTTTTTTAATGTTATGATAAATTAGTTAAATAATGAAATATTCCAACTAAACTTGTTACTAGGAGGTTTTTTTAAGGTGCTGAACACGAATTTGGAACCAGAAAAATGATTATTTTTTATTCCAAGAGAGAGGATACAAGATGGCGAACGAAAAATGCTTAAATGTAAAATATTGGTACAAAACATGTATCCCATTTTTTCAAGGAGGCACTGATGCACTTTTAGTAATTTTTACTCGGTTTGAGAGAAGATCACGCTCTCGTGAAACTGGTCGAATGAAAATCTTATTCGAACACAATAGAAATTTTCCGGTACCCTTGGAACAAAAATTAAAAAAAAAATTGTACAACAATTTTTTAGCAAATTTTCTGAACTTTTAGATAAAAAAAAGAATGAAAACTTTCGGGCACATCCAGACCATTTTTCGAAGCTTAAAGTTATGATATTTTGAAAATAATTTACATTAAATTCGAACATTCAAAATTTGTCTGCAATTTTTGACATACTTTTTAAAACATCTAAGAAGTGTTCGATAATTTCTAGAATATGAAACCTAGCGAAAACATCAATTTTTCACTTCATATTCGTCATCAGTGCCTCCTTGGAAAAGTGGGAAACATGTTTTATACTAATATTTTACATTTAAGCGTTTTTCGTCCGCCATCTTGGAATAAAAAATAATCATTTGATGATTGACTTTAAATTCGTGTTTAGCACCTCAAAAAATCTCCCGAGCATCGAGCTTTGCATGGATATCTGATTCTTCGAATTTACGATCGCCATCTTGGATCCACCATTTTGGAATAAAAAAATAATCATTTTCTGACTTCAACTCGTTATTTAAATAATTTATCTTTATACTGAAAAAACTTTGGAGCCATTTTTTCGTTTTAGCTGCTAAATTGCAGCCGCCATTTTGAATTATTTAAGGGGACACATGGCATTTAAAAGTAGACATTCCAATGAAAATTTTGGGTCGAAAAAATAATTTTATATTGAAACCAAAAATGGACAGGAGGGGTCTGGTTGACAGAGAATGACCCATATATATATATATATATATATATATATATATATATATATATATATATATATATATATATATATATATATATATATATATATATATATATATATATATATATATATATATATATATATCACCAACTATATATATATATATATATATATATATATATATATATATATATATATATATATATATATATATATATATATATATATATATATATATATATATATATATATTATGAAATTCACTGCATATATTCAAACTGGTGACTCGAGGGGTCAAGTAGAAGCACATCCATACTTTTTTTTTCAAATTCGAAAACTTTTCAAAAATAGAAAAAAAAAGGGCATAACTGCAAATCATTTGCAATATTAACTCGCCCACGAAAGGCCGTCATTTACATTGAAGCAAATAAAATTTTAGAAGCAAAAAAAGAAATAATTTCTTGGTATCTGGCAAGAATAGTTGAGAGGGGAGAGTAGGGCAAATCGAACATCAGTTTGGAAGAATCGTAGATAAAAATTACTATATTAACGTCTACAAAAATATTTAACGTTGATGAAAGTAGATTTTCTATCATTTAGAAAATAACACAAAAAGCTTTAGGATTAAAAAGGCAGAAATAAACTGACAGTTAGTGCCACCAGGACTTATATTCAATAGAATGAGACAAAATCCTGAACTGGGAAATGACCCACCTTCTGAAAGTGTTATCACTAGTCCAGACACTGGCTGTGTTAACTCAAACTGATTTGTAAAATGGATGAAACATTTTATAAGTGTTGTAAAACCAACCACAGAAAATAAAGTTTCTTCTACTTGATGGAAATACAACGCTGAAAGCCTTGAACATAGCAAAGGCAAATGGGATATAATAATGTTACAGCTGCTAGGCTTTGCTACTTACAGCTTCGGCCATTGGACGTCCCTCTTTTTTAAACAAATAAACAATTATTTCTCTTGCTTGAATATAATTTTAAGCAACAGAAAAATGGTTGGGGATAAATCCAGGTCGTCGTGTAACGCAATATCAAGTTACAAGTTTATTTGTAGAGTTACCAAAGAGCTGCTATTATTAGCACCATTGTGAACGTATGTAAAGAGGCTGGAATATTTGTTTAAAGCACCTGAAAATATAAATGTTCTCTCTCTCAATCAAACTCAAGTAATAAAAACACATCGATATTGCAAGACGCTTCTATTATTATCAATAATGAAAACAAACAAATTCTTCAGCAAACCAATGTCTCTGAATAGAGTATCACATTTAAATAGTGAACCGTTTACTTCGGGATTTAACGCTAAAGCTTTAAAAAAAATTGTAAAATCTTTATGCCCAATACTACAAAAAATACTTTACACAAAAGTGTGGAAATTATATTAAATCTTTAAAAAAGTAAAGACATCAATAAACAAAAGAGGGAACAAAAAAATTAGACACCATCAATAACAAAAATAATACGATATACGTAAGTCTTCCCTACAAACCTTAAATAAAAACCACACTTAGCTAGCGCCCCAAAAAGGGCCTCTTTAATGCTCCCGCAGGCCGCCGATCAAAAGAAAGGATATTTTTGTGTGGAACAAAAGAAAACTGAATAAGGTGTACGACTAATGTACTAAAAGCACACTGAACTCAAAAACTGTAAACCAATCTTGTAAATTTTATTGAGTACTAATAAAGCTTTTTTGAATTTGAATTGAACATTCTGGTTACAGCTCCGCGATATTGTGCAATTGTATGATACACCAATGGCTTCGTGAAGAAAATATTCATGTCGTCATTTCTTTACGGTCAATTTTTTCCTTTATTATTGAGATCCGCTATTTAAGATAAACTTTCTTCAATCGGCGTTACTACAAGAAGGCGTCAGATCCAATATATACAGTGAACTCCATGATACCCGGTATATATATATATATATATATATATATATATATATATATATATATATATATATATATATATATATATATATATATATATATATATATATATATATATATATATATATATATATATATATATATATATATATATATATATATATATATATATATATATATATATATATATATATATATATATATATATATATATATATATATATATATATATATATATATATATATATATATATATATATATATATATATATATATATATATATATATATATATATATATATATATATATATATATATATAGATATATATATATATATATATATATATATATATATATATATATATATATATATATATATATATATATATATATATATATATATATATATATATATATATATATATATATATATATATATATATATATATATATATATATATATATATATATATATATATATATATATATATATATATATATATATATATATATATATATATATATGTATATATATATATATATATATATATATATATATATATATATATATATATACATATATATATATATATATATATATATATATATATATATATATATATATATATATATGTAATAAGACGAGGCATAAGAAGGGAGATGTATTGTCACCAAAAATGTTTACGTTGGCTCTTGAACATGCATTCAAAAGGTTAGATTGGCATGATAGAGGTATTCCAATAGATGGAAAAAGGCTGAATCACCTGAGATATGCCGATGATATCGTTATCATAGCTGAAAATACTGAAGACCTCCAACAGATGCTGATAGAACTAGACATCGAATGTTCGAAAATAGGCCTCAACATGAACATGTCCAACACCAAAGTCATGTGCAGTATGGATATATTGATCGAAATAAACAACGAAATACTGGAAAATGTGGAAAGTTATGTGTATCTGGGGCACACAATTGCATTAGGCAAAGAGAATCAAACAGTTGAAATCGACAGGCGAAGGAGGGGTGCATTTGGTAGACTCGGAGACACACTCAGGAATAAAAATATACCAGTGAGTATACGGTCAAAAATCTTCGACCAATATGTTCTGCCGATTTTGACATATAGCCTAGAGCTACACAAAGAGCAATGGAGAGGCAGATGCTGGGAAAATCTGTAAGGTACCGAAAGAGAAATGACTGGATCCGAGGGGTGACAAAATGCAGAGATGTAGCAGAGGCCGTGGCGGAACTGAAATGGAATTACGCGGGACATATAGCTCGTAATCAAGAGAGAAGATGGCCACACACTATTTTAAAATGGAGGCCATATCTGGGAAGAAGATCCAGAGAACGACCACTCACCCGATGAACAGAAGATATCAAGAGGTCAGCGGGATTGATGTGGTATAGAATTGCCCAATGCCGAGAGAGATGGCGATCAATGAGGGAAGCCTATGTTCAGGAATGGACATCGGAAGGCTTATGAGATGAGATATATATGTATATGTATATATATATATATATATATATATATATATATATATATATATATATATATATATATATATATATATACATATATATACATACATATATATATATATATATATATATATATATATATATATATATCTATATATATATATATATATATATATATATATATATATATATATATATATGTATATATATGTATATATATATATTTATATATATATATATATATATATATATATATATATATATATATATATATATATATATATATATATATATATATGTAAACTATCTTCTTTTTTAATTAATCAGACCTAGCCGAATTTTGTGTCAATATTTTATTTCAGGCATTCGTGTACGTTTCTACAGCGTACGCTAACTGTAATAGAGATCAACTTATTGAAGAAAAGGTCTATGATTATTCGTTTGGAGATGCGATAACTAAAATAGAAAAATCAACCAAAGAAGATATTGAATCAGAAACAGACAAGTAAGTTATACATATTAGTCTTATAGTCCTTATATTCCTTTAGGATAATATTTGATCAACTTTTTATTGTGTTTTAAAAATGTGATAATAATGAATTCACTAAAAATTTAATATCTAACACCTCTGTTTTTAGAGTACGATAAAGAAAAAGCGAACCGGTAGGGCTATGGAAGGTATTCTTGAAAACTATTTATTTGCGGAGGTTATAAATTTAATAATACATATGTTAGTTGCGTTTGATTAGAAATAATTACAAAAAGTCGTTAATTTTTTTAAAATAAGGAACTTCGTACCAACCTAATTAACAAACAAAAAAAAACACCAGCACATCAATTCAGCTTTAAAGAAGAATGTTTTAAAAACCTAGCTTCAAATATTAAGTCAACACATCAAAAGTTAAAAACAGATACTTTTTTAGTAAACATAGATCAAGTCTTCGCTAGTATATGGAATAAAAGTTTCCTAGTCAAGTCAAGTACCCTTAAATCACCTAAACACACATAAACATTAAAACAAAAATCATTATAAACTCACAGTAAAAATATACTATTATATATCCCATGAACAAGTGGAAGTTCTTCAAGGTCTGTTACTATCACTACGTCTATATAATATCTACTGTTATATTATGACTGAAAACATTAACAGGAATAATAAAAGTCAATATATTTTTGAATTTTGAGATGATAAACTATTAGCAACTTGATATTACATCGTTTTAAAAGATAACAGGCGCTTTCTAATAAATGATCAATATTAATTGTGGTCAATTAAAAAATAATCTATATTAAGCCGTTCAGTGCATTTAATATAGATCAAACACACACAAATCTATTGCTGCTTATTTGTCAGCGAGTTAATTATATTAACTACGTGATTATAAAATCGTTTATTTGAAAATTAACAATCAATCACGCTTAACATGTTTTCAAGGATGTATCATTTGAATTTATAATTATTTTACAAATTATATTTAACACTCCACGAAACAAATGTACGATAAAAAACTTTCCGTAATTATCTTCCTGTCAGAATTAGAATCTATAATTTAGAAGAGCTTACAGGAAAAATATATTGAGAATACTTTCACCCATTATGATTTTCATTTTCCTTTTAATCCTCATTTTACTTTAACGTTAAAAATAGATTTTTTTTGCTTTGCGAGCGGTGAAAAACTCCTTTTATACAGAGAAAACAACTAGAAGATTAGCAGCATATATTTTTTCTTATGATTTTATGCTTTTTGTGGATTAAATACAAATAACGATTCTACACTTTTAGTAATACACGTCAAACCATCTTAAAGAACTTACTTAGATTTATATACTCTATCGAATTTGACAAATTACAAATGGAGATGCATTAAATGCATTGTTTTACGGTTTTTGGCATATACGAGTATCTTGTAGAGGTTTCCATAAAGAAAAACTACCAGTCACGCTAGTCACGGCCACAGTCATATCTCAATCGGGAGATTCCATTTAAATATGTAGCTATTGCTGTCGCGCGTCACCAAAGCACTTTACGTATGAAAAGCCTTAATACTTTCCTTTTTTAAGGCTACTAATATATTAAACACCATTCTGTCTAAAAGCTTTTATAACCGATTTAAGCCAGAACTAATTTTAACGCTAATCTCCTCCAAAGGTACAAATGGAATTACTAGGATATAAGGACTTTTTAAAATAAATTGTAAATTTCATCGTTATTAAAAATTATTTTATTATTACAATGTAACTTAGGCATTATATCTATTTATATACATATACGGTCGGTAATTCATAAAAGAAAGTTTCCAGTATAGTTTACAGCGGATATTATTAAATCAATTAGGCACAAGCATAGAATTTTTAGAAAACTAAAAATATCTGATACAGAATTACGGCGCAACCAATATCATGACTCGAGGGTGGATATAAAAAGGAGAATGAACATAGCATACAAGAACTATCTGTCCAAGGTTGAAAACTCTGTGCAGGGCGATCCCAGTACATTCTGGGCCTTCGTTAACACGAAAAGGTCATCAAGCCTTTTTACTGAGGGGGAAAAGATTATTCAGTTCCTATTGAAATTGCTAACCTCTTTGCGAATTTTTTTTCTTCGGACTATAACAACTCTGCACAGAGTAATGCTTTCCAGCACCTTCCAAACAATAATTTCAATATAAGCTCTCATGTAACTCTTAATTGTGTATCAGAAGAAGCAGTTAGTAGGTTCTTGAAAAAATTTAAAAAGAAAATGTCCATTGGTCCTGATAATATTCCCAGTTTCATCGTCAAAGACTGTGCATCCGCGTTCTCGAAGCCATTAAGCTTCATTTATAACATGGCACTCACAACACATTCATTTCGTCAGGTATGGAAGGAAGCTAGAATAATTCCTCTCTTCAAAAAAGGCAATGTAAATAATATCTCTAATTATTGGCCCATATCGATGCTATCGCCATTTGCGAAAGCATTAGAGGGGTTGATTCACGAAGATGTGTTTAATCAAATAAAACATTCTATATCTGAATCTCAGCATGGCTTCTATAAAAGTCGCAGTACGATTTTGAAGGTCAGATCTTGGATGCTCGTGGTCAGGTTGATGCTGTTTATATGGATTTTTCAAAGGAGTTCGATCGAGTAGATCAATCTGTCTTCCTTCTTAAATTGAGGTGGCTTGGTTTCGATGACAATCTCATTCGACTGTTTGCCTCCTATTTGAGTGACAGGTATCAATATATCGATATTCGTGGTAATCACTCCTTCAGATTCAATGCTACAAGTGGAGCTCCTCAGGGCAGTATATTGGCTCCACTGATATTCTCTCTGTTTATTAACGATACAGGCATAAATGTTTCTAGTAATGTTCTATTGTTTGCGGATGATTTAAAGATTTTCAGACAAATATATTGCGTTTCTGATTGCATTGCACTGCAAGATGATATACGACTAGTTAGCAACTGGTGCACAGCTAACAACTTACCTCTAAATGCCGAAAAGGGCTACAAAATGACGTACGCTAATAAAAAGACCCTAACTCAATCTGACTATTATATAAATCTTGAGATATTGAAGGATTTAAAATCCATCAGGGACCTTGGCGTAGTCTTTGACGAGCGCCTATCGTTTTCGGAACACATAAATCAGGTTTACAAGAGCACAATGCAAACGCTGGGATTCATATTTAGAAACTCTCGTGATTTCTCAAACATTGATACAACTAAATCTCTGTACTTTGCATATGTTCGATCAAAATTAGAATACGCAGCACTAGTGTGGCATCCTATACACTCAAAGTACACTTCCCAAATAGAAGGGGTGCAACGAAAATTTGTAAAAATTTCTCGCCACAAGAAACTCTGCTTCGCAGATTTCAGATATCGTCATTGGCCGATCGTCGCAATTTTATGCTGGTTTTGTTTTTGTTTAAAATTTGCAACTCAGCTATCGACTGTCCCTACTTATTGTCAAAACTAAACTTTAACGTACCATCTCGTGCGTTAAGACATTATCACGTCTTCAACTTACCGTTCCATGCTTTTAATTTTCAGTTAAAAGACCCCCTTTTTCAAGCCATGAAGATTTTTAATGTGAATTGCAACGACATTGATATTACCAATCTAACATATTCTCAGTTTTTGAAAGTTGCAAGGGAACGTTGTCTTGGGAATATTATTAAATAATATTGTAGCGTATATTGTTAGAGCTGAAACTTAATATTGTAATATGTTTATCCTAACAGACTCGTTTAGATTTAACTTAGCTTTAGTCACATTGTCTTGTTAATGGATGTATTTATCTGTTAGACAACAAAGATTATTATTATTATTATTATATACCTGCATATATATACATATATATATATATATATATATATATATATATATATATATATATATATATATATATAAATATATATATATATATATATATATATATATATATATATATATATATATATATATATATATATATATATATATATATATATATATATATATATATATATATATATATATATATACATATATACATATATATATATATATATATATATATATATATATATATATATATATATATTGGGATAATGGTTTGTATTATCCAAAGCCTTGCTTATTTACATATAAACACCACCCAAGTGGACAATGGACAGTGGACCCAAGAAAGGGCGACTGGGAACGATGAGTTACAATTTAGATGAATGATAAGTGTTCTCAGATTTCTAAAATTTATAATATTCAATGGTTCATCGGTTTTTGCTATACTATTAAATCTAATTAAATAAAATAAAATTATCATGCATAGTTTTAGCTTATAGAGAAGAAAATAAATATACATTTATAAGAAATAGTTGGACATTTTCCAAATTTGTAATTTAATAAACAAGTATGCATTCCAAACAAGTTTTACTAGTAGCTTAAGTTTTTGGCGGCACTGCAGTGACGCATGATACTGCATTTTTTGCATAACGCAGTTGAAATTTATTCAGTATTTTCTACTTGACCCTATCGCACTTATTTCAGACTCTAACTGATCATTGATTTGGCGGAAAACGATGTTATGAATGACATACTCTGTCTATTTTTTTGCGTCTGTCTGTTTTTATTCGTTTATTATATTTTCTCTTTTTTTGTTCAGCTGTGGTACAGCTTTTGAGTTAATTAAGAAAATTACGCCATTGGATGCAGTTTACTTTGCAAAAACCGCTTGGGAACAAGTAACCAAGGAAACAGTTACCATAAAAATTGCCTCCGTAAAGAGGGATTTAAGCATGAAAAAATGCAAAGTGAAGACCAGTTAACTGAGGCTGTTACATCTGATCCAGAAGATGACTTACCCCTTAACGTACTTACAGATATCCTCAAAAATAAGAATTTGTTGGAGTTGACTGGTAATGAAAACCTTAGTGATTTTTTGAACATAGATGAAAATTTGTATGTTGAAAATATAGATTTAGAACAAAAAACTGAAAATCCAGTTGAAATACAAGAACTTTCCAAAGATTCTGATGTCGATGAGGTTCCAGTACCAATAGATGTTATCCCAAATTATGGTGAAGCTATTACTCTAACCAAGCAGCCTAAAAAATTTTAGGCTGCTTATCTTACTGAAATGCATAGTCTTTAGAGCTTCTTTCCAAATTAGAAATACGATTTGTGGACCCCATTTTAAAGAAAAAAAGACAAACAACAATATATGAATTTTTGCGTCATTAAAGTGACCTGTCATTTCATATGTATAACTCTATCCTATACCCTACTATATTTTATATGTATCTAAAGGTAACAAGTCTTGTTTTTTTTTTCCTGAAGTTTTTTGTTTATTTTAAAAATATGTAAATACATGTAGAGGGCGGTCCAAATTGGACGCTTTTAAAGGTAAAACCCTTTATCTAAAGGAGATAGACGAAAACTGATGTCGGTGATAAAGTCAATATGCATATCGATATCTAGTACCGTTTCAGATATACAGGGTGTTTTTCAAAAATCTGCATTTTGGAAAAATGTTTGTAATTTTCAATTTCTGTGAAAATATTCTCAAAGCATTTTTTCACATGGATTTCAACAGTGTAAGTTACATTTTTTTGCAACTAATATTTTAATAGTTATTAACGCAAAAATATATTTTTTAAAAGGGATATCCTGTATATTTTCCCTTATGCGAATAGAGCTTTAAATTACCATTCTAAAAATATAGCACGCTTTATATTTTGCTTAAATCTATTTCAAAATATAAAGGTTTTCAGTTTTTACGCGAGTGTTAAATACACATTTTGTGAAGTAGGCTTTGAACGGAGCGGCAATATCAATTATTTGTCGATAGCAGTCAAATCGTAAAAAAAAATTCCCAGAAGTAACTCTAAGAGTCATAACTACAATGAAATTTACTAAATGCTATAGTACTTTAAACTATGTAGAAAATAAAATAAAACAACAATAAAATAATTTATTCCGTGTAGAGCAAACTAAAACAAAACAATTTTCTATAAGAGATGTTCGAAATATCAACCAGTTTCATTTACACATAGGCGGCACCTTTTCTGGACACTTCTTACCGAGTTGATTAGTTCAAGAGGAGTGAGAGCTGCAAAACTTTATATCACTACGACTTCTAACTCTTGCCTGGTGTTTGTCGACAATTTAAAAGTTAGGTCTTTCAATCTTCCCCAGAGATAAAAGTCCATGGGTGTTAAACCCGGTGACCTTGCCGGCCAACGGTTCGGACCTTGGTTGGCTATCCAGTTATTGTCGAAATTGGCCGATAAAAAATTACTGATAACTGCAGCGTTATGAGGGGGTGCCCCGTCATGATAAAAAAATATATTTCTAAGGTCCATTAATGGCAGTTCTTCAACAAGAGGTTCTATTTGCTGCCTTAAAATTTTTAAATATCTCGGAGAGGTGAGTGGCCTATAACCCTGCCTCTAAAAATTCCTGCCCATACATTAAATTCAAATCTGCCTTGATTTCTTTGCTGCACAACTAAATAAAGATTTTCTTGTGCGTACGTATAAGAATTGTAACGGTTAAAAATGCCTGCATTGCTTACATAAGCTTCGTCTGTCCAAATGCAATTTAATGCAAAATTCGGAACATGATTACAATTCTCCAGAAACCATTGGCAAAAATCCATAAACCGTTGAAAAACTACTATTTCTTCTAACTCCTTATCCCTGTTTGATGCATAATTTTTGGGTCTTTTCTTTTCAAATTGGCCACTATTAACTAGGTTATGTCGCAATCGAGCGAATATATCCTTGAAGGGTCCTCTGAATACCGTTCGTAGTACAAATTTCTTGCCGCTTCCTAATTTTCTACGGTTTGTATGAAACACACTATCATATTCTATTTTTCGTAATTTTCAAACTTCATTGCGATTTATTTGACAATTCAATAACTGATCCTGAAGTAAAATTTGACAACTACAAGCAAACAACTGACTTAAAGCATATGGCTGCTCCGTCCAAACCCTACTTCACAAAATGTGCATTTAAAACTCGCGTAAAAACTGAAAACCTTTATATTTTGAAGTATATTTAAGCAAAATATAAAGTGTGCTATATTTTTAGAATGGTAATTTCAAGCTCTATTCGAATAAGGGAAAATATATGGGGTATCCCATTTAAATAATATATTTTTGAGTTAATAACTATTAAAATATTAGTTGTAAAAAAATGTAACTTACACTGTTGAAATCCACGTGAAAAAGTGTTTTGAGAATGTTTTTACAGAAATTAAAAATTTCAACAGTAAAAGAATTACAAACACCCTGTATATCTGAAACGGTACTAGATATCGATATGGAGTTTTCACCATTGAATTTATCATAAAAATTGAGCCTCAGACACCGACATCAATTTTTGTCTATCTCTTTTAGATAAAGAGTTTTACCTTTAAAAGTGTCCAATTTGGACCACCCTGTACATACAAAAACATACATAAGTATACGTTTTAAATGTCCCAAATTCTTTAATTACAGTTGTCGTTAAAAAAAGATTTTTTTTGTATTCATTTTAAGCGGACACTCCTCTTGAACGAACACCCCTCCTGAACGAACACTTTCGGTCAGTCCCGTTGGTGTCTGCCCAAGGGAGATTCCACTATATATATATATATATATATATATATATATATATATATATATATATATATATATATATATATATATATATATATATATATATATATATATATATATATATATATATATATATATATATATATATATATAAATATGGATATATTATATATATATATATATATATATATATATATATATATATATATATATATATATATACATATATATATATATATATATATATATATATATATATATATATATATATATATATATATATATATATATATATATATATATAATATATATATATATATATATATATATATATATATATATATATATATATATATATATATATAAAACTTAGTTTTTAGAATATTTTCTGTAGTTTTTATCTGGTAAAATATATTTTTTTTAGAATTATTGGAAATTGGCCGAATTCCTATAGTTTTACCAAAGCTATAACAGAAGTTTTAGTAAACGGAGAAAAGAGTAATTTACCCATTGGAATTTTTAGACCTACTATAAGTAAGTAAATTTACATCGTGCTCCAGAAGAAGACACAGTGTGTCGAAACAATTGTCAGCAATAATAAACATAAGTGGCGATCTTAAACATTTGTTTAAATTTTTTATTCCTATTTATTATGGATCTCCATCAAGTAACGGCTAAGTCAGTGCAGTAATTTAAAAGTAAATCTTATACCAGACTGACGTAAGGTCATGGAGCTATAATTTAATTATTCGCGTTTAAGAAAAAAAATTCACATAGAAAAATCCCTTTCGGTTTCACCACAAAAGTGACATGCTCTTTTACTTTAATTATAGCATCCAGCATATTATTAAAATTTTGAATGTTTCGAAGAATTCATTTAAGGATTCATTATATCAAATGTCAAAAATTTCTCTTCTTCTAAAAGGCGGCAAAATTTGTTACTGTATTTTATTTGTTGGAAAAACCTTTAACGATTGTATGAAAACCAAAATAATTTCTATTATAATTCTTATGTCGGATTTAATGACATAAATTATCTAATTTAACTTCAAATTGTTCTTGTTAAATTACTTCAATAAAATGGTACAAACGGCTTTTAAAGAGGATTTATATTGTAATACTTTATAATCTTGTAATATTATCTTTCAAAGGGTGCAAAGTTATTATTGTTCCTATTAAATTCATAAAATAAATAGTTTGTTGGCGCTCCCAAATTATCTGATAATGGTTTTATTTACACAAATATAACAATTAGGCTTTATTTTTATAATGGTTTAATTTAATTTTAATATATTAATTTAGTGCGAATGAGATGGTTAAACGTGCAGAAAACTACAACTACACCTTGGTTATTCTATTATTTTAAAAACAAGAATTTTCCTAGTCTCAGAAAGCAATGGAGGATGGGATGTAAAACAACTGAAAATAAACCATTTCCATATTTCACCAGTCTATTCATTGTTCACTTATTCATTCGAGACGCGTTTCGCCGTGTCACCGCTCATCAGTTGGGCTAAAATCAGTAAACAATAGGATAGGTTGCAACTCTATTTGTGACTTGCATTAACACGAAGCTTTATTATCACTAACATGTTTAAAAAAAAATCGATTTCGTCTCACTTGTCTATAATGCAGTTCTATACTATACTGCTTTCAATAATATCGAAAGTCATGGAAAAGGTTATCAATCCGCATCTTCTAAAATATCTTGAAGGATTCAACATTATTAGCGACCACCAATATGGCTTTCATAAACATAGATCAACAAGAGATCTTCTGACTTATGTAAAACATGTTTGGAACAACGCAATTGTACACTTTGGAGAATCTCAAGCGGTTGCTCTTGACATATCCAAGGCATTCGAATGTGTTTGGCACGTTGGACTGTTGGCTAAGCTACGCTCCTATGCTATGTTTGAAAAGTTCTGTTTGTGGCTATCATGTTTCATCAGAGAGCGTTCTTTACGAGTAGTGGTCGACGGATTTCTTGCTAACACCTTCACTATCAACGCCAGTGTGCCCCAAGGCTCCATACTGTCTTCTACTCTCTTTCTCGTTTACTGCTGGAAAAGACTGGGAATCCAATCTACAGCTTTGCAGATGACAGTACGCTTATCTCTTCATTCTCTTTGAATGCTCGGACATCGGCTACTCAGGCAAATATCCGCAGACAGCAGGAGGTCGTTCAACTTAACAAAAATCTGGAAGAAATTCTATCTTGGGGTGACAGTAACCAAGTGGAATTTAACGCTACAAAAACCTAGGCGGCAGTTTTTTCTAAAAAAGTTAACGTTACTAAACCTGACATAGTCATGTCGGGGCATTCCATTCTCCTAGCATCGTCACTCAATTTGTTGGGCGTTAATTTGGGCGCAAATAAGTCCTGGCATCAACATGTTGCAGGCATAGCAAGGAGAACTTCTCAAAAGTTGGGAATATTATTTCGAACCAGAAAGCCTTACACTCCACAGCAACTATTAATTCTTTACGAAGCTCAGATTCGACCAACTATGGAATACTGTTCCCATGTTTGGGGCTCCTCTCCCAAACACAGACTGCATTTGTTGGATTCTGTTCAGAGAGTTAGTCTGATTGGAGACCCGGAACTGACCAGTGGCCTTGTTTCGTTGGAACATCAAAGAACGGTTGGGGACTTGAGTCTGTTCTACAAGTATTTTCATGGAAAGTGTTGGAAGGATGTAGCCCACTTAATTCTTCCTAGAGCTGTGCATGTTAGAAATACACGTCGCGCTAATACTTCACATCCGTATGAGACTCAGCTTGTTACTCCGCGTTCAACGCTTCTCAAGCAGTCTTTTATATGGAGAACATCATCACTTTGGATTAATTTGTCCAGGGCTGTGTTTCCCACCAAGTACAATTTACAGTGATTCAAGAACAACGTGAATCGCTTTTCCCGCGCACATTCCGCTCCTGGAGCGCTTTAGGGACTTCCTTGTAGCACGTGTGCTAGGCTCATAAAAAAAAACAGTCGGTGACCTTGAATGATTTTCAACAATTATGATCTTGCACGTTAATGCTGTACTTCCCGAACATCGTCGTTATAATTTTTATAAAATTTTCTAGCTTTATTATACTATGAATGTTATCAAATACTATATTATTTTTATTGCCTCTGAAATTTACGAATTTACTATTTTAGTCATTTCTACTTATAAAGAACCCATACCAGGATGGGTGGATAATATTTATGGAGTAAATGGAATCAATGTAGGTGTCCAAACAGGATTTTTGAGAGTAATTCTTTCAGGACTTAACAGTGCTATGGACGTAGTTCCTGTCGATAAGTGCATTTCTGCATTAATTGTGGCAGCATGGGAAATAGGTGAAAAAGGAATAGTAAAGTAAGCTTGAAAATATCATATATATTTGCGATTACATAAGTTATTAAAATGTGGCTACTCATTATATATCACCACTACACCAGACATATTATTTTTGCACTTGCGCGTTTCGCTAACCTCGTTAGCTTCATCAAGAGCAATGGTTGACTAAAACTAAACTACAAATGTACCTTATTTATACTTAGCCTACCACCTAAATTACTCAGGCCAAACTAATGGCATAGGCGAGGCTATTAGTTCCGGTCAAGTAACCAGTAGAAGGAACTATAAGGAATAGGCCCTTTGTCTTTATTTAAATTACTTTTACAAATTATAATTTCCATACTTTCGTATGCGTTCAACAATCTCCTATTAGATTCATTTTTAATTGATGCTAGATTATCTAATGTTACAGTATAATCAGCTTCAAGGGCATGTTCGGCAATGCTAGACTTTTCTATTCTACTGTATTTTAAATGTGCTAAATGTTCTTTAGATAGTGTTTTAATTGACTTTTTAGTTTGCCCAACATACTTTTTGTCGCCATCATTAAAACTAAATTCGGGGATTTCCTAAGATATTCCTCAGATTGTCTGATGACTTATAGACTAAAATGAAGCCTACCCTATTAAATATCCTATTGAGTCCCCTATATTTCGGATTATATGGTATGTAGACATACTTGGTCTTATTTTCTTCGCGTGTAAAAAAGGTGGTAGAATTCTGAATTTATATCTATTTACGAACGTGCTTATTAAATCATCGTCATAACTATTAACTCTAGTTCTATTACTAATAAGATTCCTTTTGTTATTGAAGTTTCCTCTGTTCAGAGGAAAAGTGACCAAACGATGAACTAGAAAATGTAATGCGATTAATTTGTGTTGTTTGCAATGAAATGAATCACTAGGTATCTATCAGTTACTGTGTCTTTTCTATAAATATCAAATTCTCGCCTATTAATATTTTTAATAATTAAGATATCTAGAAATGGTAGTTGTCCTTTGTTCTCAATTTCATATGTAAATTTAAAGGAATCATATCGGTTATTTAATTTGGAAACAAAATCATCTATATTTGCCTTCTTTGTACCAAAAATCGTGAAAACAACATCCACATACATATACCATAACCTTGGGAAATACTCAAATTCTTGACTGGCTTCAGTTTCAAACTTACTCGTGAATAAATTGGCTATAAAAGGTGATATATCCATACCTGTTTCTTCTTCCTGAACATAAAATTGACTGATATATTGAAAAGAAGTCTGTTCCATATAAAGTTTAGATAACGTTAAGTATTCATGAATAATTTCCTCCTCAAAGTCATTCATCCTAAGTAATTCTTCGAGGTATTGTTAAGTTTGTGGTATTGGCACACTTGGAAACAAGTAATTGACATTAAAAGAAATTAAGATTTCACCTTCATTGAGAGCTAGATCTTTTGATAACCATTTGGATATCAAATATGTAGGTGATCCGATCGATGAAACAATGGGCATTGCTTTCCGAGGTTTGTAAATTTTGGGCAAGCAATATAACTTTGATATGGTCGGATTACTAACATTTAATTTAAATTTTAGCGAATCGGAGATAAGATTCTAATATTTCTTTAAAGATTTTGTAACTTCTGTTATCATTCCCGGTAATGGATTTCTTATTACCTTTTCATAAGGGCCAGATTCGATAAGGTTATCTACACCTTATTTCCTTTATCCGCTTTTAAATAGAAGACATCATTCTTTCTCAATCTTTTAACTATTTTCATGTTTTTTTGTGAATCAGAATTTAACCATACCCTAAAGTGATTTAGTGTTTTTAGTGTTCCGTACGGAACACTTATGGGATCCCTTCGGTGTCTGTCTGTCTGCCACATCCGATTTTCTCCGAGACTATTTGACATAGAAAGTTGAAATTTGGCACAAATATAGGAATTGATGGCCCAATCCGAGCTGTGTAGTTTTGAAAGTTAAACTTTGACTTCCGATGCGTAATGGTGGATCCATGTTTCATCCGTTGTTACATATCCCATAAAAAAATTCTCTTTATTGCCACTCGGCATATATCACCACTACACCAAACACTTATTTCGCTAACCATATTAGCTTCATCAGGAGCGATGATCACTGCGTTGAAACGCGCATCGAGTGCAAAAATAAAGCGTTTGATGTAGTGGTGATATATACTGAGTAGTGTCATTGTGCCAAAAATTTCCTTAAACAGGACCAAACAGTGCTCATAATCATCAACACGTTGTTGCTTTTGCTCCACTGTGACCAAACGCCGTGCCCATTTAAAACAATGTTCATGCAAAATATGACCACCAAATTCTTTTGAAATCATTAGGGTGTCAGCTATCTTACGTACTTTCACTTTACGGTCATCCAAAACAATTTTGTGGTAACCACCTCATTTGGGCATTCAGAGCGTTCAGCATCATTTGTATCTATACGACTGCGTTTAAATTCAGCATACCAGTAAATGATGAGCGATTTTTCAGGGGCAGAGTCCCCGTAATACTTATCAAGCCATTGCTTTTCTTGAACGGTATTATTTCCCATCAAAAAACACACGAAGTGCGATTTTTTCAATTGTTTCGAAAATATCAAAACGTGACACTAAAACGACTGTAACTTGTAAATTAATCATCAAAATGTCATGAAATTTTGACACGTATCGTTTGAAGGTTGGTACTTCTTGAAAATCATACAGACTTTTTGAAAAAGACGATATCTATGTGTCAGGCCAAAAACTTCAGTTTACATATTATATATATATATATATATATATATATATATATATATATATATATATATATATATATACCAGTTTTTTGTTCTTGGGGTAAGCGGTCTTTGGAAAAAAACTAAAAAGTTTTTTAACACCTTTTTAGCTACTCCAAGCTTTCGAAAATATTTCGTTTTCTTCATCATAGCTACAATTATAGTAAATTATCAGTATTTTTGAGATTCAAAGCAAAGAACAACCCGAATTTTATTCATAACATTAAAGTACTTACAGCTAAGTGGTGTGTTCAGGAATTATTATTTGTGGGGGTACTTTATTACTCTTATTCATCAGAAAAAACATGAGAAAACCTCGACATAACCTCTCTAGAAAATATAATATGCTTTTACTCCATTTTGTTAGTATGGTACGAAGAATTGTGTTGATCTAAGGTGATTTTAATTTATAAAGAATTTTGTTATTATGTTTTCTTGTCACTTTGTTAAGGGCAGCGTTCTTCTGTCTCTTGGTTAGGTTGTGGTTAATTTATATTTGAGAGTAGAATGACGTTGACATTTTGATTGATTGTTATAAGATTGGAGAGTTAGTAGAAGTCAGTGTGATTATTATTACAGAGATATGTTAGGTATGTTGTGTGAGTATTCGTTTTGACTGCCCATTTCTAATAGATTGAAGAAAATTAAACTCAGATCTTCAATGTCAGTTTTTTTATTGATCGAGTTAGGTTCAACCATTTCCCTAAAGATTCTCCTGCCGAGATTTCTCTCTTTACACAGGATTTTGCTTTCGGCAAAATCAAATTCATGCGAAAATTGGCTACTATGCTGAGCAAGCGCGCAAGAGTTTTTTTTTAATCTGCAATCACTCTTATGGGAAGTGATCCTGTCTTTTAGGATCCTTGATGTTTGTCCTATATAGATTTTTTCATATTGAGAGCACGGGATGCTGTAAACTACCTCTGAAACTTTTGTGTTTTAATTTTTGACTTGTAGAGAAGTGAAAATATTATCGATGGTTTTTTTGTGTTTAAAAGCAATTTTTAAATTAGGTAGTTTGTTAAAGAGTTTGGTTGTTTTGGTAGAAATTTCTTTTATGTAAGGAAAGGAGAAACAACATTTGATTCGGTTTTCAGAGAGGAAAGCACTAATATCTGGTATAAGATAGTTATTTCGTTGTGAAGGAGGTGTGGTTGAGCTAAATAATAATTGTTTATTAATTGGATTGGATAAGAGTTGGTAAGCAGTATATCTCGAAGTCTATTTAAATTTTCTAGTCTGAAGGACGGATGAGAAATCTTTTCTATTCTTGACCTTAAGCCCAATTTCATTTTTATTTTGATTTTAGTGGTATGTGAGGAATGGAAGTTAACATACCTTCCTGAGGAGGTTGGTTTCGTGTACCAATCTACTATGATGGAAAGTTTTCTTTCTTGAAATTTTAAACTTTGTTTTTTAGTCTACATATTGTAAATTTAATCAACTTTTCTAAAAACAAATAATGGGTACTCCAATGGGAGCTACTCTGTCTCCTATTATATCACAATATGTGATGGACGACCTTCTAAGGGAATCCATCCCACAAACTATCTTTCAACTTACCATTTATAAAAAATTTGCTGATGATATCATTACCACCATACCTTACAATAAAATGGATGAGATTCTTAAAATATTTAATGACTTTCATCTCAAACTACAGTTCACCATTGAAGAGGAAACAAATAATAATGCCCCGTTTTTAGACATTCTTCTAATCAGAAAAGAAGATAACTCCATCATAGTAGACTGGTACACCAAACCAACCTACTCAGGAAGATACATTTCTCACATACCACTAAAATCAAAATAAACATGATATTCGGCTTGAGGTCAAGAATAGAAAAGATTCCTCATCTGTCCTTCAAATTAAAAAATTTAAATAGACTTCGAGATATTCTGCTCACCAACTCCTATCCAATCTAATTAATATACAAATTATTATTTAACTCAACCACACCTCCTTCACGACGAATTAACAATCTTACACCGGATATTAGCGCTTTTCTCTCTGAAAACCGAATCAAATGTTACTTCTCCTTTCCTTACATAAAAGAAATTTCTACCAAAACAATCAAATTCTTCAACAAACTGCTTAATTTATAAAATTGCTTTCAAACATAAAAAAACCATCCATAATATTTTCACTTATCTAAAAGACAAAGATGAAATCGCACAAGTTTCTGAGGTAGTTTACAGCATCTCCTGCTTTTAATGTGAAAAAATCTGTATTCCCATTAGAGTGACTGCAGATTAAAAAAAAAACTCTTGCGCGGTTGCCCAGCATAGTAGCCAATTTTCGCATGAATTTAATTTTACTGAAACCAAAATCCTGTGTAAAGAGGGAAATCTCGGCAGTAGAATCTTTAGGGAAATGGTGGAGATCCACCTTCAATCTAACTCGATCAATAAAAAAACTGACATTGAAGATCTGAATTTAATTTTCTATAACCTATTAGAAATGGGCAGCCAAAACGAATACTCACACAACATATCTGACATATCTCTGTAATAATAATCACACTGATTTCTACTAACTCTCCAATCTTATAAGAATCAAACCAAATGTTAACGTCATTCTACTCTCAAATATAAATTAACCACAACCTAACCAAGAGATAGAGTAACGCTGCCCTTAGCAAAATGACAAGAAAACATAATAAAAAAATCCCTTATAAATTAAAATCACCTTAGAACCACACAATTCTTCAATACTAACAAAATGGAGTAAAATCATATTATATTTCCCAGAGAGGGATATGTTGAGGTTTTCTCATGTTTTTGTTCTGATGAATAAGTGTAATAAAGTGCCCCCACAAATAGTAATTCCTGAACACGCCACTTAGCAGTAAGTACCTTATTGTTATGAATAAAATTCGAGTTGTTCTTTGCTTTGAGTCTCAAAAATACTGTTAATCTACTATAATTAAAGCCTTGATGAAGAAAACGAAATATTTTCGAAAGCTTGGCATAGCTAGAAAAAGGTGTCCAAAAACTTTTTAGTTCTTTTTCAAAGACCGCTTACCCCAAGAACAAAAAACTGGTATTTAACTAGTCGATCGAGACTACCCTTCTTCTTCTTCTCTCTCTCTCTCTCTCTCTCTCTCGTATATATATATATATATATATATATATATATATATATATATATATATATATATATATATATGTATTGTTTATTTTGAAAGTTATCTAGTTTATTACTTACTTTTATTATTGCGATTAGACGAATGTATCGTATTAACCAGTTAAAAGAAATTGCTTCCTTCGAAACAGGAGGATGTATTTCGGTATCAAACAATAAACATTGTAGAACATATCCTACTTTCTAACCTGAATGCCTAATGAAATTTGTTCAGGGTAGTCAGTTTTCCTGGACATACACCGGCATTGACTGCGCACAACTCCACTAGTAGCAATAAAGTGGACGCCGGCTGGTAAGATAAATGGTATTCGACGAGATTGCGACCCGACCTGTGAAGGACTTGAGCTTATAGGCTACAGGTCCGAAGGGAACAATCCTCTTTACTGAAGAGAAGTTTGGAAGATTACTTCGTAAACTGGAAATTATCTTTTGAGGTCGGTTAACATGTTGAGTTGCATACTGAAATCGAGGGAATACTTCACTACGAAGATGTAACTAGTCTTTTTTTTTTTGAAAAGAACTTTTGACACAACAAGACGAAGTAAGGTCGTTACTATTTATTTGCAAATAACATATTCGATTTTGACAAGAATTCACCGCTCTCTAATTCCTTAATATATCAAAAAACCTACTTTTCTTCATAATAAAATTACTTGACGTTCAACTAATTTTCTAATATTTGGATAATACAGAAAGATTTATGAAATCTCCTTTTCCTCCTTTCCTTTTCGATCCGCTTAAAACAGACCATTTACACACATGTAACAATATTACCTGATTTTCTTTAGGGAAAATGAAGATATATTGGTATATAACTACTCTGGAAAAGAAAACCCTTTACCTAATGGCCTTCTGAACTACCTAAATTTTGCTTTTGGAACACCATCTTCCCAAGGAATATGGTTTCCTTCTACTATCTTTACATCTAATGAAGTAATATTTTGGATTCTCTCAATTTTCCTGGAAATTATACCGGCCTTTTTTATGGATGCGTTAATACTGGTTACTGGAAATAAACCTAGGTAGGTGACTGTATTGTACACCATATGGTCGATTTTAAGCATAATATATATATATATATATATATATATATATATATATATATATATATATATATATTTATATATATATATATATATATATATATATATATATATATATATATATATATATATATATATATATATATATATATATATATATATATATATATATATATATATATATATATATATATATATATATATATATATATATATATATATATATATATATATATATATATTAATACCGAAGTAAAACAATAGATGTTTTTTAGAATTCCACTATATTTATAAACCGTAACAATTGTTTCGACATACAATGTCTTCATCAGACGGATGATAACTTTTAAGTTAAAAGTTATCATCCGTCTGATGAAGACATTGTATGTCGAAACAATTGTTACGGTTTATAAATATAGTGGAATTCTAAAAAACATCTATTGTTTTACTTCGGTATTAATTTACAATGAATTTTCCATCAAGTAACGGCTACCTCAGTGAATAATATATATATATATATATATATATATATATATATATATATATATATATATATATATATATATATATATATATATATTTATATATATATATATATATATATATATATATATATATATATATATATATATGTATATCTATAGTATATATACATATGCAGGACATTTCGCGTTAACGGGGCCACCCCAATACCTAAAAATAGAATTAACGGAAAAAAAATTTAAGGGTATCAGTTTCTTCGTTGAAACGTAAGCTTTCAAATGCAGTTTGGCCCTTTTGCAAAAAAACAAGATGACGGCTCAAAATAGCGGCTAGAAACAAAAAAAATCATGATTTCTGAGAGGAATTAAGTTAATGAACTTCAAAAGTGAAGCAAAATGCGATATTGATGTAATAATTATAATAACAATCATAATTTTATGTAATACTAACATGGCGGATCTAATATGGCGCCTAAAACCGTGGTGTGCATGGTGTGCATGGTGTGCGTGGTGTGCGTGCGTGCGTGGTGTGCGTGTGTGCGTGTGTGCGTGTGTGTGTGTATTCGCGCGCATGTATATAGAAGTGTGAGTGTGTATCTTCATAAACTTAATTTCTTTTATTCAATATTGAATAGTTGCAATAGGTTCGTTACTTTCAGAGTAGCGCAGTACTTGTAAATTTTTGTCGGGAAGGACTAGGAATGCATATCCGGATTAAATTTTTGTTATTGCCGGGGCCTCATGAAATCTTTTTGCAGGATTTTTTTAGTTTGATTATACTATTCTGTTTTATAATAAAAAAAAAATATACTTTATTACTTTTGTTCCGCCCAATCATACAAAGCCTTCCGTGTCAGGATAGCATCGTTTGGTTTCGCTTGAAGACTCGCACGTGAAGCTTCTCTTTTTAGGGTGGCTCCTATATCGTCACATGCTCGTTTGCCGTGTGCGGTAGCATGAAAATACCAACCGGCAATGATGCCAAAATCTGTTTCATGATGTATAAGATTGCACATTTGAAATCTGTTCTTGTTTGTGCCCATCACTTTCATAGCCCCCATCATTTTCATAAATAATTTTTTTAACGTTTGGACATCTTTTTTTAATCTCTGGAATGACAAATTGCTGCATCATATAAACAGCTGCAGGATCATGAGTTGTGCAATCCGAGCCAAATTAAGCTTTGGTGCCTTATTTTTTATTCAGATTTGTAGTAAAAAACTACAGGATGAACAGTGCACTGATTACACTGGTCAACTTGACTTTTGTTACACGTAAGCTAGTATGTGATTTATGCTTACCTACCTACCCCAATTAAAAAATTTTTGTTCGATCACCCTCAGTTTTTTTGTAATAGTGACAGTCACTTAAATTACGTTATAAGAGAAGATCGTTGAGAATATTGTTTTAAACTTAAGCCATCTTGGAAATAATAATTATTTTTTGTTTTCATTTGAGTAATCTACGTTCAATAGCATGCCGAGAACTTGTGTAAATAATCCTGATCGATTCTGTTACATGTGTGGTGAACCTACATTCACTAGTCAGCGGAGATATTTTACAGTGTTATTTTGAATATTTCGGATTTCCAATTCGCCACCAAAATAAATTGTGGGTTCCCCATATATGTTGTGCATCCTGTGTTACTCTTTTGACTAGATGGGCTAACGGAACACGTTACATGAACTTCGCAATTCCAATGATATGGGCCGAACTAAGAGATCACACATCAGACTGTTATTTTTGCTTGACTGAAATCAAGGGCTTCAGTAGTAAAACGAAACAAGCAATCAAGTATCCAAACTTACCATCTGCAAGGAGACGATCTCCCACAGTGAAGTGATGCCAACACCTCCACAAAGTGTACAATCAAATGAATCCAACGTGTTGTCGAGCTTACCTCCTACTCAAGAGGAAAGTTCAAAAAAATTTCTCTAAAATTAGTGATGCTAAAATTACAGAGAGAATATTTGTTAGACAACAAATTAGAGAATTAATTAAAGACCCTATCTTTGAATAAAAATTAAATTCACAGGAAAATCCCGCCTGGATATGTTTCAAAAATGTGGTTATAGATTTTCTTGGAAACAATAAAGTTGAAAACTACAAAGACTTGATCAGTGAACTTTTGACGACCTCTAAAACACTAGGATGTAACATGTCACTCAAAATTCATTTTTTGGATTCTAATTTGGAGTTTTTTCCCGAAAATCTGGGAGCAGTAAGTGATGAGCATGGTGAACGTTTCCATCAGGATATTTCAGCCATGAAGAAGAGATACCAAGGCAAATGGAGTCCAAATATGTTGGCAGATTACTGAAGAGGGATATTCCAGAAGCTAAATATCCAAGGAAGGCATAAAAATCTTTTTTTTTTCTGTACTATCACTATAAAATATTAATATTTGATACTTTTTTTCAAAAAAATGTTACAATAAAACCTGATGTGTTATATCAATTCTACTTTTATTTTATTGTTTTCATCTTATATTAGATTTAAAATATAACAATAGAAGCCGTCTAACAAAAGTTGAAATTTTATTGACCAGTGTTATTATTGTAATAGAAGGCTTGGGCAATATATGCATAATTTTCTGAAAAATCGGTATGAACAAGAACTTCATCTATTCTTTTTGTTCTGAAATGTATTTGGACTGTGTGTTTGAAATAAAATGGTGGGGAACTAATGTTTCTAAATAAGTACAAAATTCGGTAATGAATTCATATAATGGAGGACATTCCTTTTTAAGTGTGTATCTGTTAGTTGATTGTCATGTACTAAAGATAACTACTGAAATATTTCTGTCTTCTAAAGTACCGGAAACATAATCAAAAAATTTCTGTATATCTGGGCAAGATTCATAATTACCTAAATAATAGTTAGGCAATGGATTTTCACAAAAGACAAATTTTATGCAGTCGTAATAATTTTTAAGAAGGACCTCCGAATTTTTAGTGAGTTTTCCTAAATTTATAGAATCATCATCATTTGAAAGTTCTGGTGGATTGTACACACACAAACGCTATGGGTACCTTTAGCTCCAGGAAGAACAACCCATTTTGGTAGAAGTTCTGAAAATTTAGTAAATCCAATAGGGTACTCAGGAAACTTTTCCTTAAATGTAACGTCCACAGATTAGAAAGTAGTAACTGCCTTTGTATTCTTCATTTTTCATGATTAATTTTGACAGTAACTGAATCTTTTTTATTTTCCGTCATTCTTTCATTTTCATAATCTTCGCAAAAACTAAGAACTTTCATTTTCATCAGGTAAAGATTTCTGTGTTTTTAAAACGGGGCTTGCCAAAATACCTTCGATATTTTTCAACTCTCTCGCTTTGACTACACTTTTTCGTGAAGTATCAAATTCTTCTGCTGTCTTACGAATGCCCCAGGAATTAGAAGCTGTTGTAAGTATTGATATACGAAAAGGGTCATTTACAGACAGACTAGAAAATTTTTGTTTTATACCATTTAGCATTTCCTCTGACTTCTTCTCGAGATAATATATATTTTTTTTACTTATAGGTGAACCATCTCTATTATCACCTTCTAATTGTGAATCCTCAAATTGTGAATCATCTCGTGAATCGAATTGTGAATCTAGCTGAGCTAGTTTTCTTACTTTCACGATACTGTTTCCTACAAGTCTAACAAATTTTGGAATATTCTGGTATATTTTGGTAGTCCGATAATATATTTTTAGAGACTCTTTGTGAAATTTTTCCAACATGTGTTTCTTTATCAAAAAGTTTTATACATCTATCTGTACGTATCTTCTACAGAGTGATTAATTTCTTTTGAGAGCTCGACATTTTTCTCAGTAAGAATAATATCATATGAAAAGGATTAAGGGGTTGACTAATTATATATTAGCTGCAAAAAATTATTTTTGAAAATATTACAAAAATGTTCGAATCGTATTGCTATAATGAAATAAAAATGAAAAGAAACTTTGCACAATAACTTCAAAACTCGAAGTAGTTCGACCCCTATATAAATGACATATTTTCAATTAAAATATTATGCAGTAAAAAACAGGTAGGAAATCTGAAAACCTCAATCTTACACATGTCCGAATTATATGGCTGAAGAGGAAATTAAAATTATTAATTTATTTAAATAATATATGATATCAAAGTTTGTATAGTTACGAATTACGGGGAACTTTTGCATTAAAATTCAATAAAATATAATAAAAAGAAAATTAGTGTTGAAGAACATGAACCATACGAAATTTTGATTGTAAAGTTCATTATATCATTTGTTTCGGGAATGACGAAAAAATGTTAAATACAATAGTTTTAGGAAATGTTAAAGTGCACAGTTTAACATTATTTTTGAATATACAGGATACTTCAAAAAAGTGTGGCCGATATAATATGTTTTTTTTTTTTAAATGGAACATGCTATTTTCTAATTTATTTTTAAATTCTGCGTAAAATTTTATAACTTTTTTATTAATAATGTTATATAGCTAAACCTAGTAGTAAATACTAGTTTTCAGTTTTGTAAAAAATTACCAGTAGCGCCATTGTTTTTGAAGGTGGAATACTCATAATTGATACAAGCGTTCTATAGAGATGAAAAAAATATATATATTTCAAGAAATTTGAATTAGATGCTACAGGGTGTTCAAAATAAATTTATGCATTTCGACTATTTTAAATTGGAAAATCTTAATTTTTTTAAATGGCACAATCTGTATATT
This sequence comes from Pachyrhynchus sulphureomaculatus, assembly GCA_019049505.1. Taxonomy (NCBI): domain Eukaryota; kingdom Metazoa; phylum Arthropoda; class Insecta; order Coleoptera; family Curculionidae; genus Pachyrhynchus; species Pachyrhynchus sulphureomaculatus. Next base: position 60,502,681 of record CM032455.1, on the reverse strand, counting down.
ATTATCTTTTCTGATAGATTTTATAAAAGCCTCCAATTTTTATTAAGTATGTCATATACCTATTTCTAATAGTTTTCGTTTTTTTTTTAATTTTTCAATTTTTACCCTTGTTTTTAATACACAGATTTTACAAAAGCCTTCAACTCTTACTAAGTATTTCATATACGTATTTCTCATAGTTTTCGATTAATTTTAAATTTTTCAACTTTTACCCTTGTTCTTGATACACTTATGCTATAACATCATAGTTGCCAAGACAAAACAAAAATGTAGGCATTGTCAAATTTTGACTTGTCTATCAAACAAGCAAAAATAGTTTAATTGGTTGTAGTAAGTGACGTATAAAGGCAATAGTTATGGACTTTCCTAAAAATGAATTAAGTGATATGGCTTATATACTGGGCGAGGCGGCAAAAAATTGTCTTTTGGCAGTAAGGCTTTACGGAGCGAAGTACCCTAACAGACGTATACCATCTAGAAAATCTTTTCAGTGCTTAATGGAACGATTTGATGGTAATGGTAGCGTTGAGTATACGAAACGGAACATAGTAAACCAGAATGCTACCAATGAGGAAAAAGAAATGGATTTTACTTCACGTTGAAGATAATCCCCAGGTCAGCAGACGTCAACTAGCTGACTTATCTGACACATCCCATCCAAACCTTTAGACTTCTTTTTGTGGAGCTACATTAAAGATTGTGTTTATGTGAATTCCCCAACAACATCAGTAGATATGGAAAATAGGATACGGGATGCGTGCAGAACAATAACGCCCTTTATGCTAAGGAAAGTGAAGGAAAATATAGTAGAACAACTAAACATGTGCATTCAACTAGACGGGCATATTTTTGAACATTTATTACGTCATAAAAATTAATCATTAGATAAGTTAAACTATATTAAAATTTTTATTAACTATTTGTTTATGTTTTCACAATAGCCTAAGGGTATTAAAAACAAGGGTAAAAATTGCAAAATTCAAAATAAATCGAAAACTATTAGAAATAGGTAAATGACATACTTAATAAAAGTTGGAAAATTTTGTAAAATCTTTTAGAAAAAATAATAATATACAGGGTGTGCCATTTAAAAAATTTGAGATTTTTCAATTTAAAATAATCGAAATGCATAAATTTATTTTGAACACTCTGTAGCATCTAACTCAAACATCTTTACATATGTCTTTTTTTTTTCATCTCTATAAAACGCTGGTACCAATTATGAGTATACCACCTTCAGAAACAATGGCGCTACTGGCAATTTATTACAAAACTGAAAACTAGTATTTTCTTTAAAAAATTGAAATACTGGAAAAACTATTAAGTTTAGGTATATAACATTTTTAACAAAAAAGTTATAAAATTTTACGCAGAATTTAAAAATAAATTAGAAAATAGCATGTTCCATTTAAAAAAAAAAACATATGTTATATCGGCCACCCTTTTTTGAAGTACCCTGTATACTCAAAAATAATTTTAAACTGTGCACTTTAACATTCCCTAAAACTATTGTATTTATCATTTTCTCGTCATTCCCGAGACAAATGAGATAATGAACTCTATCGTTGACTCACCCTGTACAAGCCAAAAAAAGTTTTTTTGGAATTTGTGACTGTACAAACTTTGGTATCGTATATCGTTTAAACAAATGGACTTTTTTAATTTTTCTTCATTTATGGATTGAGGTTTTAAGATTTTTTCTTTTTTTTTAAGAATTTCTTAGTTGACTTTATCGTTCATATAAGTCTAGGTGTTTTCGATGGTGCAATAATATACCAAAATTTTATTGCGACGTTTCGCTGGTTTTGTAATCCAGCATTTCCAAAGTTTTTGTTTTTGTTGTAAAATATTTTAATTTAAAAATATTACATATGTATAGGGAACTAGTTTAAGTTTTGGAATTAATATAGCACATAGTTTCTTTTCATCTTTATTTGATTACAGCGATACGATCCGAAAATTTTTGTAATATTTTTGAAAAGCTCGTTCATCTGCATTGTTAAAAAAAAAAGCAAGTAATTTTTACTAAAAATTATTGAAAATACAGTAAAAACTTTTTCTCAGTGAGTATTAGTGTGAGGACCTGCTTATATTACTCAGTATTTTACACCTAGTTGTGTTTTCTTATACGAACATGTTTTGTATCGAGATACAAGCTGAATTGAACCGTTTTTAACTAAATTTTAATTATTAAAAATGCTTTAGAAATATTTTAAAAATTTTTTTTTACTTTGAATTGCATTTTCCTCGGAAATTTTCAAAAATTTCTCGTTCATTGTATTAACAGTTTGTAATTATACAAACCACAATTAAATAAGTTAAACGTATGTAAAGAATCTTTGAGTATAGTTCGTTAATAATCGTAAATAAAATCACAAAACGTTATGCTCTTATATTTATTAATAATTTTTTTTTTTTTTTGTAAATTTACGTATTTTTAATTTAAAAATATTACATATGTATAGGGAACTACTTTAAGTTTTGGAATTAATATAGCACATAGTTTCTTTTCATCTTTATTTGATTACAGCGATACGCTCCGAAAATTTTTGTAATATTTTTGAAAAGCTCGCTCGTCTGCATTGTTAAAAAAAAGCAAGTAATTTTTACTAAAAATTACTGAAAATCCAGTAAAAACTTTTTCTCAGTGAGTATTAGTGTGAGGACCTGCTTATATTACTCAGTATTTTAAACCTCGTTGTGTTTTCTTATACGAACATGTTTTGTATCGAGATATAAGCTGAATTGAACCTTTTTTAATTAAATTTTAATTGTTAAAAATGCTTTAGAAATATTTAAAAATATTTTTATTACTCTGAATTGCATTTTCCTCGGAAATTTTCAAAAATTTCTCGTTCATTGTATTAACAGGTTGTAATTATACAAACCACAATTAAATAAGTTAAACGTATGTAAAGAATCTTTGAGTATAGTTCGTTAATAATCGTAAATAAAATCACAAACCGTTATGCTGTTATATTTATTAATCATTTTTTTTTTTGGTAAGTTTACGTATTTTTAATTTAAAAATATTACATATGTATAGGGAACTACTTTAAGTTTTGGAATTAATATAGCACATACTTTCTTTTCATCTTTATTTGATTACAGTGATACGATCCGAAAATTTTTGTAATATTTTTGAAAAGCTCGTTCATCTGCATTGTTAAAAAAGAGCAAGTAATTTTTACTAAAAATTATTGAAAATCCAGTAAAAACTTTTTCTCAGTGAGTATCGAGATACAAGCTGAATTGAACCTTTTTTAACTAAATTTTAATTATTAAAAATGCTTTAGAAATATTTAAAAAAAATTTTTTTTTACTCTGAATTGCATTTTCCTCGGAAATTTTCAAAAATTTCTCGTTCATTGTTTAACAGGTTGTAATTATACAGACCACAATTAAATAAGTTAAACGTATGTAAAGAATCTTTGAGTATAATTCGTTAATAATCGTAAATAAAATCACAAAACGTTATATTTTTATATTTATTAATCATTTTTTTTTTGGTAAGTTTACGTATTTTTAGGTAAGTTTACAAAGGTTCTATTCAGTGTTCCAATTTTCTTTTTTTTAATTTAACAAAACAATTTGTTAATCTAACAAAACAATTTGTTAATTTAACAAAATAATTTGTTAATTTATCAAAACAGTATTACTTCAACACAAAAATGTGTTAATTTAAGAAAAAAATTGCATAATTAAACAAAAAAAATTGTTAAAAAGTATAGTTTTTACTGACTTTAAATGAGTTTAATGGGTTTTTAGTAAAATTACTTGCTAGATTAGTAAAATTAATTACTAGTATAAATAAATGAAGTGACGGAGGATCAATGAATTTATTTAATGAATTAAAGAAATAATTTGCTAAAGTTCTTACATTTAAGAGAGTCTTCTTTCCAGTTTAATAGGGATAATATTAAAAAAAAAAAACTATACAAATCTTGAAACTGACTATTTTAACAAAATTTTGTTAAACAACACTTTAAATAAGCGCTTATTACTGAATATTCTCATACAGAAATACCCATACACACATGAGATTATGCAGATCTCATACAAATGGTTCTGAATAAAGCTAAAAGAGAGTACTAAAATAAAGCACACATATTTTTATTTTGAATACACATTATGCACATCCGGGTATCGAATTGCTGCTTAATAAAATTATAGAATATGTGCTATAATGCTTTAGGTTGTGCTAGGTTAAACTGCCTTTCTGTTATGTAAGCTAAGATGCCTTAGGTATGCTAGCTTAGTCTGCCTTTCTATTATGTAAGCTATGATGCCTTAGGTTATGTTAGGTTAAGCTGCCTCAGATGAGGTTAGGTTAAGTCACCTTAGATAAGGTTAGGTGAAACTGCCCTTCTGTTGTGTAAACAATGATGCCTTAGGATAAGTTAGATTAATTTGCCTTCCCGACTTCTAAGATATGAAGCTTTATGTTTTTTTCGATTGACATGCCTTAGGCTAAGTTATGTTAAGCTGACTTAGTTACGTTAGAATCTGCTGCATTAGGTTAAGTTCGATTAAGCTCTCTTTCTGCCTTGGACGTTATGACGCCTAAAGTTCTATTACGTTAATTTTTCTTTCTGTTGTGTAAGGTATAATGCATTAAGTTTTGTTAGGTTAAGTTGCCTCTCTTTAGAGTAGGTTAGGCTTGGTTAGGTTATGATAGGTTGTTAATTTATATTATAGGATGAGCCAGCGATAGTTCTCTCCATAATTGCTCATTTTTTGAGTAATTTTCGGTTTTAGGTGCCATATTGTATCCGCCATGTTGGTATTACATAAAGTTATGTTGGTTACTCTAATTGTTACATCAATATTGCATTTTGTCTTAGTTTTGAAGTTCAGTTATCATAATTTTTTTGTTTGTATCCGCCATATTGAAAGGCCATCTTGTATTTTTCAAAAGGACCATGTTGCATTTGAAAGCTTATGTTTCATCGAGGAAAATGAGCCTTGAATTTTTTTTCGTTAATTCTATTTTTGGGCATTGGCGTGGCCCCGTTGGCGCGAAACGTCCTATATATATATATATATATATATATATATATATATATATATATATATATATATGGGACTCATGGGATATCATTCTATTAACACATTTGAATTTTTGTTGGAATTTCACCCTTGGTTTTTGAACATTTCATTTTTGCTATTTTTGAAATTAAAATGAAATATGTTATCACAGTTTCAATTTAAAAAATATAACAATAATTTAGGTCATAAACATACAATATACTCAATTTTTTTACAGGAATAATTGGTTTAAAATTAATAACAAACAAATGGGTTAAAAATTAAGTCATTATTTCATATTATTTGTACCTTGAAAATAAGGGAAATGGATTTATACATTTCAGTTTAAGGCTAAAGGTAAGACTGGTGAAAATGTATGTGTAAGTTGCGAAACGATTAAGTTTTTGTATGATTTTATTTTTGTTGGTATTTATGTTAATTCATTTCCGAAATATGTTTCTTTATTGGTTTTAAGTAATTGATAGCTAATTAGGTAAGATATTGTGAATGAAACTTAGGTTCTTAATATCAGTTCTGTCGTTCACTGCGGTTTTTTTCTTTTGTATTTCTAACATTCCCTTAATTACTAATTTATGGTAATTGTGGTCAATGTTTAAAATTTTAGTTCCTTTGTAATTAAAAATGTGTTTCGTTTCATTTTCGTATTTGTTAAGTGCAGTTGTGGCATTTTTTGTGTATTTGTGGCTGTTTAATTTTTTAAGAGTTAGCTAGTAAAACCATAGTTTCAGAAATGGCAAAAATACGTCAATGAAACTTTGAAAATTCCCAAAACCATGGGCGGAAAGTCAATAAAGAATTTAAAACAAAATCAAATGTGTGAATTGAATGAACCGATGCCCAAGATTATAACAACAGATTTATATACATATGCATATATATATATATATATATATATATATATATATATATATATATATATATATATATATATATATGTATATATATATATATATATATATATATATATATATATATATATATATATATATATATATATATATATATATATATATATATATATATATATATATATATATATATATATATATATATATATATATATATATATATATATATATATATATATATATATATATATATATATATATATATATACATATGTGTATATACATATATATACATATATATATATATATATATATATATATATATATATATATATATATATATATATATATATATATATATATATATGAGGATGGTTTGAAAAGTCCGTGCAAAGTCCGAGAGATGGCACCACCGGCGCGTATCGAGGTCATGTTTAGTTAGTAGCATCTCTTGAATGAACGCACACCAAATTTCAGCCATATTGGTCTATTTCTTTGTGTTTGGCATTCGTGTGAATCAACGAAGTCGAGTGATTTTCAAGAAATGGACGAAAAAGAATTTCCTGTGGTGATTAAACATTACTTTATGAAAGGCAAAACGTCTCAGGAGACTAAAGAGAAGCTTGATAAACATTATGGTGACTCTGCACCTTCGATTAGAACAGTTTATAAGTGGTTTCAAAATTTTCGGACTGGCCATATGGGCACAAATGACGCTGAACGTTCTGGACGGCCTGTGGAGGTTACGACTCCAGAAATCATTGATCAAATCCATGATATGGTGATGGATGACAGAAGAGATAAGGTGCGTGAGATTGCTAGTGCTGTGGGCATCTCGACTGAACGGGTACATAATATTTTGCATAAACATTTGGACATGAGAAAGCTATCTGCAAGATGGGTGCCGCGATTGCTCACGCTTGACCAAAAACGGAATCGTGTGAAGTGTTGCAAGGATGGTTTGCAGCTGTTCCAGAAGAATCCGGAGGACTTTAAGCGTCGTTTCGTCACTGTGGATGAAACATGGATACACTACTACACTCCTGAGACCAAACAACAATCTAAACAATGGGTTACCAAGGGGGAATCTGCACCAAAAAAGGCGAAGACCGTTCCTTCGGCCGGAAAGGTTATGGCGACTGTCTCTTGGGATTCGCAAGGGATAATCCTCATCAACTATCGGGAAAGGGGTAAAACTATTACAGGTGAATATTATTCATCGTTATTGGACTGTTTGAAAACCGAGCTGCAAGAAAAACGCCCGCAATTGGCCCACAAGAAAGTCCTTTTCCATCACGACAACGCACCAGCACACACCTCAGCAGTTGTGGTCGCAAAATTAATGGAAATAGGATTCCAACTCGTTTCACATCCCCCCTATTCTCCAGACTTGGCTCCCTCGGACTACTATGTGTTCCCCAATTTGAAGAAATGGTTGGCGGGACAAAGATTTTATTCAAACGAGGAGGTGATTGCAGACACTAATGGATATTTTGCAGACTTGGACAAATCCTATTATTCGGAAGGGATCAACAAACTAGAACATCGTTGGACGAAGTATATAAGCCTAAAAGGAGACTATGTCGAAAAATAAAAAAGGTTTACCCCAAACACATAAGTAGTTTTTATTTTTGCACGGACTTTTCAAACCAGCCTCGTATATATGTATATATACATATGTATATATATATATATATATATATATATATATATATATATATATATATATATAATATATATATATATATATATATATATATATATATATATATATATATATATATATATATATATATATATATATATATATATATATACGTATATATATATATATATATGTATATATATATATATATATATATATATATATATATATATATATATATATATATATATATATATATATATATATAATATATATATATATATATATATATACATATGTATATATATATATATATATATATATATATATATATATATATATATATATATATGTATATATATATATATATATATATATATATATATATATATATATATATATATATACATATGTATATATATATATATATATATATATATATATATATATATATATATATACATATATATATATATATATATATATATATATATATATATATATATATATATATATATATATATATATATATATATATATATATATATATATATATATATATATATATATATAAATTATCTTTTATATATACAGGGTGTTATAAAAACCGTTTAATATATTGGAACTGGTGAATTCTTACAGAAAAAATGGGTAGCGGAAAAATAATAACAAATGGCATTTCTATTTAATAGCTCAAAAAGTCGACCCTAAAGAAATTAGACCTTTTTCGCTCTGTAACTGGTAAACAAAACAAATAAACATATAGCCAAGTCATTGTCCAACACATGTACTATGCAACATTACCACAGTTTATCAAAGACTTTCATACCAGATTTTATAAAAAAAATTAAAAATTGTTACTTACAATATCTAAAAATTTAATTACTCGCACCCCAGGATTTTATCGAATTTGAAGTTTCGCATTTTAACGCTAATTACTCTAAAATTCTATCGAAAAATGTACTGTTGACATAGTGACAAGTATAGTGAATACTTGCGCTAAAAATTTCACTCAGTTGTTCTAGGAAAATTGTGATTTTAAAAATGTCTGTATAATAATGTTATCAGTCCGAAATAAGTCAGGAAAAAAATCATTACCTAAACAAGAATTGTAAAATTATTAATTCAAATATAAAGAGCAAATATCCGAAGTGCTTACTGTTCTTTTTTATTATTTATGATAAAAATAACTTGAGTAGTATTTCAACATAGTCATATATAGTTCAACATAGTAGTTTTAGTTCGATACACCTAATTGATACGATTTCTCCAACCCTTTAAAATAGGCCTTTGTTTCAGCAGTCACCTCATCGTTCGAGCCAAATTTTTCCGCCGAGCCATTTTGTCATATTCGAAAATAAATAATAATTTCTGGTGGCTAAATCTGGCGAATATGGTGGATGCGGAAGCAATTTATACCCTAACTCATAGAATTTTGTTATTGCGATGATACAAGTGTGCACGCGTGCATGGTCTTGATGAAAGAGAATTTTTTGAAGTCGCCAAATGCGGACGTTTTTCTTTAAGAGCTTGGTTGAAACGATTCAATAAGTTAGCATAATACTCTCCATTAATCGTTTTGCCCTTTTCAAAGTAATTGGATTATCCCGTGTGTATCCCAAAAGACGTGGCAGTGACTTTGTTGGCCTATAAAGTCGCCTTAGCCTTCTTTGGTGCCGGTTCGCCACGACAAACTCACTATCTAGGCTGTTTTTTGGTCTCTGGTGTGCTACGATGAATCCATGTTTCGTCAACAGTTGTGAATCGATGCCAAAAATCATTCCGATTGCACTTTAACATCGCCAAACATTCTTTTAAAGTTTATACACGTGTATAAACTTTAAAAGCCAGTTGTAAGCAATTGAGGCACCCATCTTGCGGAAAGCTTCCTTATATCCAAATGAGTTGTTAAAATGTTCTGCAACCGTTCAGTTGATATGCCTACAGTCTCAGCAATCTCACGCACTTTCACTCTCCGATCATTTAAGACTATACCGTGGATTTTTTCAAACATTTCTGATGTGGCGATCTCATTTGAATGACCTGGACGTTCTTCACCAAAAATACTTGTACGGCCTCGTTTGAATTTAGCTGTCCAGTATTTTACGATCGATAACGAAGGTACAGAGTCTTCATAAACTTCGCTGAGTTCTTCTTTTATTTTTCAGTCGTTTTCATTTTCAAAAAAAAAAAAATATATATACTGCTCGATATTAAATTTTTTCCGTTGTTGTAAAATCACAAAAGTTGTTCTATTTAATTGGCTGACACTCACAAACTAAATCACGCAGTGACTTGAAAGTTTGACAGGATCCCTTAAGATTGAGCCACAAGCTCATAAATAAAAATATCAGTAAGATCCCATCTCCATCCCATGATAACTGTCAAAATTTCTGCAATGTTTGTAACAATCAATAGTAGAACACTTCCTTTAAATAAGAATAAGTAAGTGTCTTTTAAATTTACAAATTTAGTCTGTCTGTTTTGCTGAAATTACTTTGAAAGTTAGTCAAGTAAGATTACTCTTTAGTTAAAGAAATCAAATACAAATATTACTTTAGCTAAATAAATGACAGTTTTACAATGAATTTTCATTTTTTTTTATCAAACAAATAATAGGTTAAAGAAAATTAATTAAAAAACCGTACCTTCTTAAGAATTTCAAAAGGTTTCTATTTATTTATTATTATTTGTTATATAATTTATTTTAATTACCAAAATTCCAGTCTTACTTCAGTAGTTAAAATTGATAACGGAAGGTAGGAGGAAATTTAAGAAATACAACCTTGTCGTAAAGGCTAAATTTTATTGTTTTCATGATTTTAAATGCTTTATGGTCAAACAGATAAGGAGTTAATTGGAAACGGGAGGAGGTTGTGTGGGCTTTTTATTGTTTTTTGGCCAAAGAATTTGAAAACTGTGTTTTTTTTTTCATTTCTTTCAATTTTCACAGAAATAAGATGCAGAGGGAAATATTAGGTTTTAGTTGTAAATATTTTTATATACAGACCCCTGCTTAACTTTTATTCTGTAATGAATATTATACTATTATTTCTTTAATGTGAACCTCAGGTATGTGAATAAAATTTTCAACTCTTTTAACTTCCAAGGTTAATGGATATAGCTGTGCAAAAAAATAGCTCATTTAAGGTTTTCTAGATCAGGATAGTTTACGTTCGTTTAAAGTTTTCTAGATCACAGAGAAGGAAAAGGATTTTGAATTTCCTTCGGCTTCTCGGTTTCTTGTTATGTCGTCGCAACGAAAGCTGAAGTCGATATAAAATATACTGTATTTATAGTATGAAAAAAATCTAGAGCTCTTAAGTAATATCGGTAGGGTGATCATCACATTTTGCTCACCCTGTCTTATGAGAATTAGTATGTAGAGCACGTTGGAAGGTGTTATCAGCATTTAAAAAAAAATAAAAGGACTAGTCCACTTTTTACTTGTTTTTGATTAGTAAAAAAAAAAATGTAATTATTATATCATACATACGAGTATAAGCGATATAACGAATTTGGAACGTGGGGGTAGACATTAAGTACTTTGTACTTAATGTCTCACCGTAAGGTCTCATTCTGTTCTGTAAAATGTTGCTCGGCTTAGATTGTTCTTTACTGTGGGAAACTCAAATTTAGAACGTATATTCGCAAGGGAAGCACCAAGTAAAAGCTTTACTAATATTTTTAAATTTTGTTTATAAAGCTTCTAAGCTATTACGTACACGTAGTATACATTCTCAAGAATGTGTAAAATATCAACATGAAACATATTGATTTTCTTTTGTGTTAAATATTATTTTTTTCAAAACAAAACTTTTAGTTTAGTATGTTATTATAACTTTGAATGAGACGGGCTCTCTCTAAAATAATTCCAGGAGATGATATGGTAGTTCAGGTAATATATATATATATATATATATATATATATATATATATATATATATATATATATATATATATATATATATATATATATACGAGGCTGGTTTGAAAAATCCGTGCAAAAATAAAAACTACTTATGTGTTTGGGGTAAACCTTTTTTATTTTTCGACATAGTCTCCTTTTAGGCTTATACACTTCGTCCAATGATGTTCTAGTTTGTTGATCCCTTCCGAATAATAGGATTTGTCCAAGTCTGCAAAATATCCATTAGTGTCTGCAATCACCTCCTCGTTTGAATAAAATCTTTGTCCCGCCAACCATTTCTTCAAATTGGGGAACAAATAGTAGTCCGAGGGAGCCAAGTCTGGAGAATAGGGGGGATGTGAAACGAGTTGGAATCCTATTTCCATTAATTTTGCGACCACAACTGCTGAGGTGTGTGCTGGTGCGTTGTCGTGATGGAAAAGGACTTTCTTGTGGGCCAATCGCGGGCGGTTTTCTTGCAGCTCGGTTTTCAAACGGTCCAATAACGATGAATAATATTCACCTGTAATAGTTTTACCCTTTTCCAGATAGTCGATGAGGATTATCGAATCCCAAAAGACAGTCGCCATAACCTTTCCGGCCGAAGGAACGGCCTTCGCCTTTTTTGGTGCAGATTCCCCCTTGGTAACCCATTGTTTAGATTGTTGTTTGGTCTCAGGAGTATAGTAATGTATCCATGTTTCATCCACAGTAACGAAACGATGCTTAAAGTCCTCCGGATTCTTCTGGAACAGCTGCACTAGACTTCACGCGATTCCGTTTTTGGTCAAGCGTGAGCAATCGCGGCACCCATCTTGCGGATAGCTTTCTCATGTCCAAATGTTTATGCAAAATATTATGTACCCGTTCAGTCGAGATGCCCACAGCACTAGCAATCTCACGCACCTTAACTCTTCTGTCATCCATCACCATATCATGGATTTGATCAATGATTTCTGGAGTCGTAACCTCCACAGGCCGTCCAGAACGTTCAGCGTCACTTGTGCCCATATGGCCAGTCCAAAAATTTTGAAACCACTTATAAACTGTTCTAATCGAAGGTGCAGACTCATCATAATGTTTATCAAGCTTCTCTTTAGTCTTCTGAGGCGTTTTGCCTTTCATAAAGTAATGTTTAATCACCACGCGAAATTCTTTTTCCTCCATTTCTTAAAAATCACTCGACTTCCTTGATTCACACGAATGCCAAACACAAAGAAATAGACCAATATGGCTGAAACTTGGTGTGCGTTCATTCAAGAGATGCTATTAACTAAACATGATCTCGATACGCGCCGGTGGTGCCATCTCTCGGACTTTGCACGGACTTTTCAAACCAGCCTCGTATATATATATATATATATATATATATATATATATATATATATATATATATATATATATATATATATATATATATATATATATATATATATATATATATATATATATATATATATATATATATATATATGATAAGATGTAAATCGTAGGCTGAAAAGTTTTTGGTCTAGCTAATTAATACACATTTTTTTTTGCAAAATTCGACTTTATTCATCAATATGGTCTCCTTCAAGAGAAATACAATCAGTCCAAAGCTTTTCAAACATTTCTATATTTTTCTTGTAGAATGATTTGTCTTTGCCTTCAAAATAGACCTCAGTTTCGGCGATAACTTCTTCACTGGAGCCAAATCTCTTTCCAGCGAGTATTTTTTTGAGGTCTGCGAATAGATAATAGTCGCTGGGACGCAAACCTGGAGAATACGGTGGATGATGAAGCAATTTGAACTTCAATTCATGCAATTTTGCCAATTTGACCATTGACTTGTGACATGGTGTTCTGATGAAAGAGTACTTTTTCTTGTTCATTTGGGGTCATTTCTTTGCGATTTCTGCCTTCAAACGCACCAATAATCGTATATAATATTCCCCTCTCACCATAGCCGATGAGAATTATTCCATGCACATCCCAAAATACAGAGACCAAAACCTTCCCAGCCGACTGTTGTGTCTTTGGTCGCTTCAAGCGGCTTTTACCGCCTGCTGTCCACTCAGCTGACTACAGATTTGATTCCGGTGTATAGTGGTGGATCTATGTTTCATTCATTATCACATATTGCATGAAAAATTCTTTTTATTGCTTTTAAACAGGTCCAAGGAGTGCTCAGAATCATCAACTTGTTGTTGTTTTTAGTCCATTGTGAGCAAACGCGGTATCCATTTCGAACAAAGCTTTTTCATACCCCAATGTTCATGCAAAATATGACCAACTCGTTCTTTTAATATCTTTGGGGTGTCAGCTATCTCACGCAATTTCACTTTACTGTCATCCAAAACAATCTTGTGAATTTTTTTTATGTTTTCTGGTCTAACCACTTCATTTGGGCGTCCAGAGCGTCCAGCATCATTTGTATCTGTAAGACCGCGTTTAAATTCAGCATACCAGGAAATGTTGAGTGATTTTCCAGGGGCAGAGTCCCTGTAACACTTTGCTTTGCTTGAACGGTATTTTTTCTCATTAAAAAAGGGTATTTAATTAACACACGAAATTCGATTTTTCCATTGTTTTGAAAATATCAAAAGTAGCGTCACTAAAACCACTGTAACTTGTAAACTAAGCGTCGAAATGTCATGAAATTTTGACGCTTATCGTTTGAAGGTTGGTATTTCCTAAAAATCATATGGATTTTTCGAAAAGGGCGACATCTATGTGTCAGACTACAAATTTTTCAGCTTACGAGTTATGTGGGTTAAAAAGAATACAAATAACAATATATTTTAAGTGTGGCTACGACAAAATAATGGCTATTAATAAGCAATTTAATCAGTTTTAAAGTTTTTTTTTATATATCTCCACCCGTATGGCCACATAGTCTTTTAAAACTTTGGAAGAAGCCGGTCTAGGAATCATGGCACCGCGAAACTTTTTATGTTTTATTATATTTTCCAGACTGTATATCCCAAACTTTTTTTTAACAGTTATTTTTGTAGTATTTTCAAGAGTCCTAATCCTACCCGGTATGCAATGGTAATAACAATAACAGACCTTATAAATTACAAACTATAACATTATTCTAAGACAATACAAAAATAAACTGAATTTTAAATATATCTAGTGTAGATCAAAGTCGAGAGTGCGAAAAATGGGAGAAATCTAATAGTATGTAAAAAATGTATTCACAAACGGTCATATTAAATTAACGTAAAGTATATAAAAATTGTAAAAAAACTAGCTGTACTTAAAAAAATGTTGCACAGTGATTTTATAAAAAACCTACTTCCCTTTAGCATATAGATCCAGACTTTTTCGGTTGCGTCTTCTTACTACAATGGGTTGTCAAGTCCACGGCTTTTCGTTATACTATATATTAATTAATAATATAAATAACGTATCCTCTATTCCTATTCCTACATGTACAGTGTACGATAGAGTAAAGTTCATTATTTCATTTGTTTCGGGCATGACGAAAAAATGTTAAATACAATAGTTTTAGGGAATGTTAAGTTGCACAGTTTAAAATTATTTTTGAGTATACAGGTTACTTCAAAAGAGTGTGGCCGATATAACATATATTTTTTTAAATGGAACATCCTATTTTCTAATTTATTTTTAAATTCTGTTTAAAATTCTAAAACTTTTTTATTAATAATGTTATATACCTAAACCTAGTATTTTTTCTAATATTTTAATGTTTTTAAAAAAATACTAGTTTTCAGTTTTGTAAAAAATTGTTAGTAGCGCCATTGTTTCTGAAGGTGGAATACTCATAATTGATACGAGCGTTCTATAGAGAGGAACAAAAGATAGATGTAAAGAAATTTGAGTTAGATGCTACAGGGTGTTCAAAATAAATTTGTACATTTCGACTATTTGAAATTGAAAAATCCTAAATTTTTTGAATGGTACACCCTGTATATTATTATTTTTTCTGATAGATTTTACAAAACCCTTTAACTTTTATTAAATATGTCATGTACCTATTTCTAATAGTTTTCGATTTAATTTAAATTTTTCAATTTTTACCCTTGTTGTGTGAAATAGTTAATAATAATTTTAATATAGTTTAACTTATCTAATGATTAATTATTATGACGTAATAAACGTTCAAAAATATGCCCGTCTACTTGAATATACACGTTTAATCGTTTTACTATATTTTCTTTCAATTTCCTTAGCATAAAGGGCGTTAATGTCCTGCACGCATCCCATATCCTATTTTCCACATCTACTGCTGTTGTAGGGGGATTCACATAAATATAAAAGATGTTAAGTCACATGATGAGGGGGCCACTAAATGAATTTATCCCTACCGATCCATTTTTGTGGGTAACGATCATTTAAAAATTCCTGAACTTCCCAGTGGTAATGAGCAGAAGCTCCGCCTTATTGAATCCACATTTGGTCCGTTTCAAACTTATCAACTTCTTCAAGAAGCTGGGGTAATTCGTTTTGCAACAAATTTAGATATCTAGGCCCGTTAAACGGTTCGCGGAAAAAATATGGACTAATAATTCGAAAATTTAATATTCCTCATCACACACATTTAGAGACCAATGGTTTTGATTTTGAACTTCCCTGGCCCAAAATGGATTAACTGTTGAATAATAATTCATGTTATGGCTGTTAACTGCTCCATTACTGCGAAAAGTAGCTTCATCAGAAAACATTATTTTGGATAAAAAATTTGGATCGGCCTCTATTGCTCCATTCGTGGTGGTACAAAAGTTTACTTGTCGTTCAAACGGTCTTGAAATTCTCGGTGTAGTTCCATATGAAAGGACTGATACTTGTATTTTTTCATGATGCGATTAGCCATAGATTGGGATGTGTCAGATAAGTCAGCTAGTTGACGGCTGCTGACCTGGGAATTATCTTCAACTTGAAGTAAAATCTCCATTTCTTTTTCCTCATTGGTAGCATTCTGGTTTACTACTTCCGTTTCGTATACTCAACGCTACCACTACCATGAAACCGTTCCATTAAGCGCTGAAAAGATTTTCTGGATAGTATACGTCTATTAGGGTACTTCGCTCCATAAAACCTCACTGCCAAAAGACAATTTTTTCCAGCCTTGCCCAGTATATAAACCATATGGATTAATTCATTTTTAGGAAAATCCATAACTATTACCTTTAAACGTCACTTACTACAACAAATTAAACTATTTTTACTTGCTTAATAGATATGTCAAAATTTGACAATGCCTACATTTTTGTTTTGTCTTGGCAACGATGATGTTATAGCGTAAGTGTATTAAAAACAGGGTAAAAAACTGAAAAACTCAAAATAAATCGAAAACTATTACTAAATAAAAGTTGGAGGGTTTTGTAAAATCCATTAGAAAAAATATTAATATACAGGGTGTGCCACTGAAAAAATTTAAGATATTTTTAAATTTAAAATAGTCTAAATGCATAAATTTATTTTGAACACCCTGTAGCATCTAGCTCAAATTTCTTTACAAATATCTTTTTTTCATTTCTGTAGAATGCTCGTTCCAATTATGAATATTCCACCTTCAGAAACAATGGCGCTACTGGCAATTTTTTACAAAACTGAAAACTAGTATGTTTTTTTTAAAAAAATTGAAATATTGGAAAAACTACTAGGTTTAGGTATATTACATTATTAATAAAAAAGTTATACAATTTTAGGTAGAATTTAAAAATAAATTAGAAAATAGGATGTTACATTAAAAAAAAAACATATGTTATATCGGCCACACTTTTTTGAAGTACCCTGTATATACAAAAATAATTTCAAACTTGCACCTTAACATTCCATAAACCTATTGTATTCAACATTTTTTCGTCATTCCCGAAAGAAATGAAATAATGAACTTTACTCTATCGTTGACTCACCCTGTACATTATACTTACGATCTCGGCACACCCGCTATGAAAACAGCATTTTAATATTATACGTCAAACAATGGGCAACACTTAAACTAAAATGTTTAAAAAGGTTTAAAATATTATTTATTTAGTAGCTGTTTATACCAAAGCTACGGTTTAAAGGATACAGTAAGTAAGTATAAAATTTTTACCAAAAAAGTATCCGTTTTTTGCATGTCAAATTGACATTTTTGGTACAGTCAAAAAATCCATGGTTCATGGTACGACAAAACATGTCCTTAACATGCAAAAAAAAATAAATCGATACAATAAATTGTTTTCGAGCGGCAGCAAATTTAAAAAATACAGTTTTGAGAAAAACGTGTTTAGAGAATAACTAACGTGTAACACATGAATACTAATGTCTTGCCACGTACCTGCCTTTTGTGACTATTTTGAGTTCATTGAAGTGTTTATTTACGGGATGACGTTAGGGCATTGGATTTTTAATACCTGCTCCGATTCGCGTTACGCTTCCAAAAACGAGTTTATGGCTCCTCGAGTAGCTGTGCCTGGCA
Source organism: Pachyrhynchus sulphureomaculatus (assembly GCA_019049505.1). NCBI lineage: Eukaryota > Metazoa > Arthropoda > Insecta > Coleoptera > Curculionidae > Pachyrhynchus > Pachyrhynchus sulphureomaculatus. Next base: position 60,484,814 of record CM032455.1, on the reverse strand, counting down.
ACAGCTGTTTTTTAAAAATAAATATAGGCCTATATACTTCGATCTTTTATTTATTTTTTTTTAAAACGATTTTTCGAAATTATCACACTGGTATAGCCCCTTAAAAATGTATTAGCAGAAATATTACAAAATTAGTTTAGATTTGTGGTCCAATACCGTCACCATGATTTAAAATTTATTTTCTTATTTTTAGTGAAAATAACCTCCCTATTTAACTTAACTTTAGCACGCATAGAAATCTTTTAGCGCAAAAAATATGAAGTTCACAAAGTGCCTAAAAAGGCATACATATTTTTACTGTCGAGTACTGAAACTGGTCACCAGGTGGCCAGGTTTGATGTCAGATTTAACTTTAAATTCAAATTTTTGACGTTGCGGCTAGTTGTAAGTGCTAAAAAAAAATAATGTTTCATCCATCATAGAATAATCAACTGTGACAGTTTTGGATGTTCAATTGTGCCTAATTTTCCTGGCTTGTTTAATTATTTACTTATTATAAAGGGAGTACTTTTTATCTTTCTATCGTCTCCTGATATAAGAAAAGTGTTATTGAGGCAATATAACGTGGCAAAGATAAACTAATTTATTTTTGAGCATTTTTCTTTGATGAGTGATACGTTTTTTTTTACGTTTCCGATTAAATCAAGCATAGTAAAGTGGTTTATTAAAATATCAGTAATGTTAAACAGAAAATTAGTTTAAATTAATTGGATTGGTTGTAAAGTCTGTTTTACCATAAAAATAATAATCAGACCACATTAAAGTTTTTGGTATAAATGTAATAATTTTTGTTCTCTAAGCTTATCTTTCAATAATATTTTACTGTACTCATTTAGGAAATGCATTGTTCCTTGACTTATTTTGAAAATAATACTGTTACAATCGAAGAGCCGGGTGTATGGATCGTACATGAACGATGCGAGAACGTTTTACCTGGTAGTGATTGTAACGGACATACTGGTTTTGCTTCAAACGAAAAATAGGAATATACTAAATCATAAACCGTGCTGATACAAATCTTTTAGTATAAGTAAAGTGATTTCAGATTTCCAGTTGTCTCTTGGTAAAGTATTTTAAAAATAATTTTACAGAGCCCAGACAATATTAAAACACAAAAGCGTACCTGATTCATGCAGCGTCGTAAACTGAATTTGTTTCATTAAAGAGGTAAAAACTTTTAATTAATTTTTATAAAACTTATTTTAAAAGTTCCAGTTCAACCACGACGACATTGCTCAAACTGTTAATTATATTTGTTTGCCCAAAATTAACTCCAATATTTTTACTGTTTTGACTGGTGGTGGGGACGCTAAAAGAGCCAGTAATATCCAACGCACTATTTATCTACTCAGTATATATCACCACTACACCAAACACTTTATTTTTGCACTCGACGCGCGTTTCGCTAACCATGTTAGCTTCATCAATCATCGCTCCTGATGAAGCTAACATGGTTAGCGAAACGCGCGCCGAGTGCAAAAATAAAATGTTTGGTGTAGTGGTGATATATACTGAGTAGTAACATTGTGCCAAAGATTCCACATTCCCAACTTAGCACTATTTATCACTATTTTTCTGTAATCCACCATACCACCACTTACACGGCCAGATAATTCTATTGCAACGACACCTGTTGAAAAAGCGAACTTGTTGGCTGAACTCTTTGCTTCACATTCTACGGTCGATTTCCAAAGAAAACTACCACCTACTATTCCCATAGTGCAGTCAAAGATGCCCGATATTATCTTCAGATCGCGTATCATTAAACGTATTTTAATGAGGCTAGATACTAAAAAAGCTTCTGGCGCGGAGGGAATACCTGTCATAGTTCTTAAAAACTGTGCGACGGAACTAACACCAGTTTTCTGTAGACTTTTCAACCTACCCCACAAAAAGGGAATATTTCCTTCTTGCTGGAAATGTGCCACAGTTCACCCGATACCTAAAAAAGGTAAGATGACCTTGCCAAATAACTATCGACCAGTCGCACTGTTTTCAATGGAAAGTCATGGAAAAGGCATCTTCTAAAATATCTTGAAGGATTCAACATTGTTAGCGATCACCAACGTGGTTTTCGTAAACATAGATCAACAGAAGATCTTCTAACTTATGTAATACATGTTTAGAACAACGCCATTGAACACTTTGGAGAATCTCGAGCGGTTGCTCTGGACATATCCAAGTCATTCGACCGTGTTTAGCACGATGGACTGTTGGCTAAGCTACGCTCTTATGGTATGTCTGAAGAGTTCTGTTTGTGGCTCTCATGTTTCCTCAGAGAGCGTTCTTTACGAGTGGCAGTCGACGGATTTCTTTCTAACACCTTCACTATCAACGCCAGTGTGCCCCAAGGCTCCATACTGTCTTCTACTCTCTTTCTCATTTACAATAAAGATCTGCTGGAAAAGACCGGAAACCCAATCTACAGCTTTGCAGATGACAGTATGCTTATCTCTTCATTCACTTTGAACGCTGGGACATCGGCGAGACAGACGAATATCCGCAGACAGCGGGACGTCGTTCAACTTAGCAAAGACCTGGAAAAAATTCAATCTTGGGATAACAGTAACCAAGTGGAATTTAATGCTATAAAAATCCAGGCGGCAGTTTTTTCTAAAAAAGTTAACGTTGCTGAACCCGACATAGTTATGGTGGGGCACTCTATTCCTCTAAAATCGTCACTCAATCTGTTGGGCGTTAATTTGGGAGGAAATATGTCCTGGCATGAACATGTCGCAGGCATCGCAAGGAGAGCTTCTCAAAAGTTGGGAATATTATTTCGAACCAGAAAATTTTACACTCCACAATAACTGTTAATTCTTTTAAAGCTCAAATTCGACCAACTGTGGAATACTGCTCCCAAGTTTGGGGCTCTGCTCCCAAACATACATTGCATTTGTTAGATTCTATTCAGAGAAGAGCTGTTCGTCTGATTAAAGACCCGGAAATGACCGGCGGTCTTGAGTCGCTAGAACATTGAAGAACGGTTGGCGACTTGAGCCTATTCTACAAGTATTTTCATCGAAAGTGTTCAAAGGATGTGGCTCGCTTAATTCCTCCCAGAGTGGTGCATGTTAGAAATACACGTCGCGCTAATACTTCACATTCGTATGAGGTTAAGCTTGTTACTCCTCGTACAACGCATTTCAAGTAGTCTTTTATATGGAGAACATTATTCCTTTGGAATAATTTACCCAGGACTGTGTTTCCCACCGAGTACGACTTACAGCGATTCAAGAACAACATGAATCGCTTTTTCCGCACACGTGTCGCTCCCGTAGCGCTTTAGGGACTTCCCTGCAGTACGTGTGCTAGACCCATAAGAAATTATTATTTATTTTTTAGATTAGTTTCACTATATATGAAAGTTGTGAATTTTATGATAAAAGTAAAATTCTTTGCGTTGAGAGAATGGGAATTTGACAATTCAAATATTAGAGCACTGTGGAGAAAAATCAATAAGATGGATCAGGAGCTATTTCCTTTCAACATGGCTGAATTATCATGGGTTACGTTTTCTAAAACTTTTTCCCTTGGATTAAGAAGATACATTCTTAAGGAAGATGATTCTGCTATACCACAGGCTTGGACTAAATATTACAGGTACATGCAACCTTTGTTAAAAACTTCGAGTGGTAATAAAAAATTTTATATTTATGTTAGTACCGATATCTTTTAATATTAGTTACCTATTAGCAGAAGGTAACATTGTCTTTGTAAGTAAAATTTCTATCTTATATAACTTTAATTTAACAACTATTTCTAAAGAATATCCTAAAGGTTGTGTGTGTAGTTCAGACTATTTGCGATACTTTTTATTCTTATAATTCATATAAATATAATAAAAGTGGGCTAGAAATACTATGGTATTTCACTTATTTTAGTAGTACAACAATTTTGTCTTATTTATTGAACAAATTCATATACCTGTTACAATATAAAATCGCTGTATGTTATTTTCCGATATTACTGAACCAATTTTTAATTAAATATAGTGTACAACTAGCCAGATGATGTATGTATGTATACCTACACGTAAGGGTAACATGCGTAATTGTACTTTTCATTCTTGAGGTATATTACTTTTGTTAAAAACTTTCAATGGTAACAAAAAATTTTAAATTTATATTAGTATCGATATCTTTTAATTAGCAGAAGGTAATAATTGCCATTCCAACCCGTTGTGACACAAAACTGACAAAATGAAAAACTACCAAGGCCCTTCCAAAAATAAACTGATATTTGCATGTTATATGATCTAAAATAAGACTATGCTAACGGGTTTCTTGATCCAAATTTCGATTTTTTTCTGTTCTTGTTGATAATTCATATTTTGTTATGCTTGTTTATATTATTTCGTATTTATTATTAGGTTGTATGTTTCTATTGGTGTATATTATTCTTAGAATTATTGGGTATTTTTTTGGAGAAGAAATTATATTCTCAGTACATTCAATGAAAGTATGGATTTAACCACTTTACCCTCAATATGATCATATATTTATTCCTAAGTGGTAAAGTCCAGTAAATTTAATCAATGAGCCTCGTTCCTGGTGGAATAGAGTGCTTAAGTCTTGGACACGAAGAGCAAAACGTTTTGTATAAAAGACTGTTGATAGGACTAGAACGAATTTTTAAAGTGGATTTTTAAAGCAACTTTTTAAATCCTTTTACATACGGTATATTTCGCAAGATTTATTCAGCAGTTAAAATATTCGCAATAAGAATTAAATCCAACCTTGTACATTATTACGTACCTTTCTTTAAAAAAAAGATTGTTGCTTAAACTCTTCCGGAAATATTAGGCCACAAAAAAATAGATGAAATGAAAGTACTAAAATTAAATTTAGGAGAGATCCTATTTATGAGACCTATAGAATATAATGATTACAGAAAAACAAATAAATTTTATATTAGAACAAGAAACAGCTGATTTTTACTTGCATTTTTTAAAAACTTTTAAGTCCTTCGGAAGGTGATTTTTGCGAGTATGTAAATTCCTGATGGATGCCACAGACGAGCATACGAGTTCTGTTACAATACTTTTGGGATATGAAGCGTATAACATTTGTATAAGTTAATATTTAACCTGAACTTCCTTATTAGCAGGAGCAGCTTTCTTTAGCTAGTAGCTTCACACCATCGTCGCACTCTTGTACAAGAGAGATTCGTTTGGATCCATGAGCGGAAGGGCCCTCGAAATATTTACAACGGAGAACTGAGATTACTTACTGATCTGCTGAAATAGAAACTCTTAAATTATAATTTAAAAAATATCATCAGAGGCTTCAGATTTCCTGAACTTTTTGATATATTAGGTGCCTACAATGACTGGTGTTTTTTTGGAACAACATGCCTTACATGTTCCTATTTTGGAGTTTCTTTTGTTGGTATACAAAAAGATTTGTTTCAAAACTTTATGGATTTATACTATACGCTACCGATTATTAGAGGAAAAAATGTCAGTTTTTAAATAAAATATATAAGATGTCATATCTAGGAAAATTTAAATTAATATTTCCTCACTTTTCAGTGCACCCAGCAGAGTTAAAATACTTTTCAAATGTCACACGATAACAAAAGAACTAATGGAATATCATACTAGAGAAAGAATTACCAACTACCTTGTTGCATATTTAATGTTTAAAATTAACATCTCTTTTTTGTTTTAGGCTAAAAGGCGCCCATTTATTCATAAAAGGAGTATTTATTTACTTAGTTTTTCATGTTATAAACACATTTTTTTCCAAAATGTATATTACAGTAACTTCTTAGTTTAATAATAAACAACTGAAATTATTAATAAGTGTTTCATTTTATCTTTATTTTATAGTTTTACATAAAAACCCTTGTTATTGTTCCGTACGGAACACTTATAAGAACATTTCGGTGTCTGCCCGTCTGTCTATCTGTTCATCTGTTTGTGTGTCGCACCAGGTTATCCCCGAAAACATTTGACATAGAAAGTTTAAATTTAATACTAACATAGGAATTAATGGCCTCATCAGAGCAGTGTAGTTTTGAAGCTTAAATTTTGACTTAAGGGGTTAGTTTTGGAAGGTGAAATGGGAAGTGAAAACAAAAAAAAATATCAGGTCATCGTGTGGGGTGTCAAATGAAAGCTTGTAAAAACCAGAGTTCAAAAATATATATAATGTAATACTAGCGTATACTTTTGTTGCATTATTTTTAAAAAATAACGAAAAACCGCTGTCCCCCCCTTATCTCGAAAAGTACCGATCAAAAAATTTTGAAAAAATCCTGGAATATTCTTCACAGAGTGTAGATTGAACGAAAATTATTACGAATGAATTACCTTCATTAATTTATCTATAATATATATAAAATGCAACGTCTGTCTGTCTGTCTGTCTGTTCGTCCGTTAGTGCGCTTATCACTGGAGAACCACTTATCCGATTTACGTACTTTTTTTTTAAAACATACATATGTTCTCTGGCCAGGTTATAGGCTATATTTTATTCGGATAGGTAGCATAAGGAATGAGCAGTGACGATAATAGTGAATGAAGTCGGAAAAAAGTTTGCCGCTAGCTCATTCCCTTGCAATACACAGCCTAAACCATTAAATATGGAACAATATTATGTAGCAGAGAATATCTATAATCTATAATCTATAATATATATAAGATGCAATGTCTCTCTGTCTGTCTGTCTGTCCATTAGTGCGTTTATCACGCGAGAGCCACTTATCCGATTTACGTGTCTTTTTTTAAATTCATACATATATTCTTTGGCCAGGTTATATAATAAAAATAATAATCTATATCTATAATATATATAAAATGCAACGTCTCTCTGTCTGTCTGTCTGTTCGTTAGTGCGCTTATCCCTCGAGAACCACTTATCCGATTTACGTGATTTTTTAATTCATACATATGTTCTCTGACCAGGTTATAGATATATATTTTATTACATCTATAATATATATAAAATGCAACCTATCTCTGTCTCTCTGCCTGTCTGTCTGTCTGTCCGTTAGTATGCTTATCATTCGAGAACCACTCATCCGATTTACGTATTTTTTTTTTTTTAATTCTTAATTTAATATATATCAAAAAAAAATCTGTCATATATATAAAACTTAAAATCTCTTTGTCTGTCTGTCTGTCTGTCTGTCCATTAGTGCGCTCAGCACTCCAGAACCACTTATCCGATTTACGTGTTTTTTTTTTACAAAATACAAAGGGAATAAACAGAGACAAAATGCTAATATGTAGGAAAAAAGATGGACGTTTAGCAGCAAGCTTGGCAGAAAGACTGGATAGATGGGCGGAATACTTTAAAGAAACATTAAATGGACATGAAAATGAGGAGTTGAATGAGAAATAGGAAGCAAAATTAACTGAAGGGCGGGAGGGGACAAACAAACCGTGCAAAGAAGAAATAAGAGAAATACTTAAAACCCAAAAAAAATAAGGCCCCGGGTGGAAATTGTATAACAGCAGAAATGATAAAAGCTGGGGAGTAGATCTGGAAAATGAAATATGCCGGTTGGTGCAAGAAATATGGGAAACAGAAAAGATGCCAGTGAGCTGGAGAGAATCGCTCATTTGTCCAATATACAAAAAAGGAGAAAAAACTATATGTGCTAATTATAGACCAATATCCTTACTGGATATCGTGTACAAGATAGTAGTGGTGACTATCAAAAAGAGACTAGAAGAGAATGCCGAGTCTATTCTGGGAGAGTACCAATGTGGATTCAGGAAAAATACATCGGTTACAGACCAGATATTTTCCATTAAGCAAATCCAAGATAATAGCTTAGAACAAAATTCGGCACTACACTTGGTCTTTGTGGATTTCAAAGAAGCATATGACTCTGTAAATAGAGAAGGACTCTACAAGATAATGGAAAAACTAAAAATTCCAAGTAAATTGATTCGCATGGTGAGAACGACCCTGGATGACACAGAAAATAGAGTGTTGGTTGAGGGCAAAGTATCAGACAAGTTTAAGGTGAAAAGAGGATTAAGACAGGGGGATCCAGTGTCGACATGTCTATTTAATTTGGTACTAGAGAAGATAATCCGGGAGTCAGAAATAAAAACAAATGGAACGATATACCAACAAACCTGCCAATGCTTGGCCTATGCGGATGATGTAGCAGTGATTGCAAAAGCAGAAGAAAACGTCAAAAAAGCCATAAGTAGGACAGAAGAAAGGGGAAGGATGAGAGGACTAAACATAAATTACGAAAAAAACAAAATACATGGAAATTACAAAGAAGAAGGATGATAAAACCAACAAAAGTTTAGATATAATAAACAACTTAGGGAAAAGATATATGTTTGAAAAAGTAGACAAATTTAGTTATCTGGGAGTAACAATAACAGAGAGTGGACAAGAAAGGATAGCGAAAGGACAGAGATGTTTGGGGGCAATGAATCCAATATTGAAATCAAAGAAGGTATCAAGAAAAGCAAAAGAAAGAATATATATGACAGTTGTCAGACCCACGGTGACATATGGATGCGAAACGTGGAAACTGAATGCAAGAGAAAAGGAGACGTTGGAGGTGTGGGAAAGGAAAGCTCTGAGAATAAACTACGGAAGAAGAGGGATTATGGAGAAAGAGAACAAACCACGAATTAAAATGCCTATATACGAAACCTCTTATAAGCCAAATCATAAGAAGTCAGCGATTATGATGGTTGGGACACGTGGCAAGGATGAAGGAAGAAAGATAGCCAAAGCAAGCCCTAATTAGAGGAGTGGTTCGAAGAAGAGGCAAGGAAAAGACCTCGATCTACATGGATTCAGGCAGTGAAGCAAGATCCGAGTTAATGGGAATCCCGCACTGGGAAAAGCTAACGGGAAACAAAAAGAAGTGGAGACAAGTATGGAACCAAGTCTTAGGCCTCTAAGGCCCCTCGAGCTATATAATAATATAAACATAACGAATAAGCAGTGACGATAAAGGTGAATCAAGTCCACGCGAGCGGAGCCGCGGGCACGGCTAGTTTGGTATATAAAAAAAAAACACAAATTTCATGGTCGTCAGTTTTCAGTAAAGATCGGAAAAAACTTTGTTAAAAACTCATTTAAGGTTTATTTTGTAAAGTCATTGATCATTTATACCTCCGTAACAAAAAATTTTATTTTAAAAGTAACTAACGTACCGAACACTAATTCCGCAAGTTTAACTTGCACGTGACCGGTTATTTTTATTTTTAAATTAATCATGATATGTTAGAACTATGAAGAAATATTGCTATTTAAATTTTTTTTATATTGAACAAATTAAACTTGTTTAATTATTTAAAACCTAACATCATCCAGATAATGAAGGCAATATTTCTGTCCTTATTTAAATCTGAAATGAATAAGGAAAGCAATATTTGAAATAATCGAGTGTAAAATTGATACTTTTGCATATATCAATCAATATTTATACATACGTAAATATATATATATATATATATATATATATATATATATATATATATATATATATATATATATATATGTATATATATATATATATATATATATATATATATATATATATATATATACACATATATATATATATATATATATATATATATATATATATATATATATACATATATATATATATATATATATATATATATATATATATATATATATATATATATATATATGATTTTGCTAAAATAGAACATTTTCTATATGAAGGAAATAAGACAGGAATATATAAAATGTGTAATATTGGCAGAAAATTTGTTGTCGTACTTAATGTATTTAAAGGTTGTTACGTTTGTTTAAAATTGCGTTACTCCTAAAAGTTAGTGCAAGTAAATTTCAGTGTTTTATAACCCAACAAAAAATATAGCAGCAATAATACTCACATCCACTTTTTTACACTTTACTCAACTCAATACAGAAGAAGACTCAAACAGGTATTTTTATGAAGTAGATCTTATGTTAGTCTACCGAGTCATCAGACAACTTGAAAAACTAGGACCACTTTGCAGTGTTTTTTTTTTAGAGTCCACCTCTCCTTCACTATGTGGATTTTTACCCTTTGCCTGACTATATCTCTAGTGAGACATACTGACAGGGATGTCATAATATCCGTCAACGTGGCCCAGGTGCCGTGTATCTTGAATACACTGATAGAAATATGGAAAATTAACAATATCAGACAATGAGCTCGAGGTTTTTTCTATACGAGACTATATTGACCTTGGTGCAGTACATCGCCGATTCGCTTTCCCAATTAGGGACATAGACTGTTAGAGTAGAACATGTCACGTAACCAGTTACTCTGCAATGCCAGTATAGAACAGAATTGGGACTTAGATCAGTTGGTGGTACCCAGGTGTGATCCTAGATGTATAGGTGATATTTTGGTATTCTTCGGTTGCTGTGAACGTTTGGTAATGAAACGATTTTTTATTTATTTATTTTGTTTCTGACGTTTCGCCCAATTTTTCGAGCATTTTCGAAGCCTCATATCTTACATTTCTAAAAACAAACAGAATTTTCTGTTACAATTTAAACTTTTCTTATCAGTATAAACTTTACTTTCTAAAAACATATAATTTAAAATTAAATTAAAACATATTGTTAGTATTTATGAAATACGCACCTTGAAAGCGTACTCGTCGATGTGATACTAAAGTCAGTATTTTGATGGTTCATATCAAGACGCTTATTTTCTGTTTTTGCATCAAATATTTCTGTGTATACTGGGTGTTTTAAATTATATCATTTACATTTATTGTTACTTTATTAAGTTTGTATATATATATATATATATATATATATATATATATATATATATATATATATATATATATATATATATATATATATATATATATATATATATATATATATATATATATATATATATATATATATATAAATATGGCTCATTCCCTTTTTATCAGTTCTATCATTTATAGCGTTTTTCCTTTTTTTTTTATCTTAAGCACTTCCTTGATTTGTAATTTTGTATAGTGTAAGTCTTTTTTTATGATTTTGGTTTCTTTATAATTAAAATCATGTTGTGTTCGTTTACATGTTTGTTTAGGGCTGTAGCTGTTATTTGTGTATTTATGTTCGTTTAATCTGTAATTGGTTAGTCATTCCGATATATTTTTTAGGACAATCCATACATGGAATCGAATACATTTGCCTGGTTCATGATGGGAGGAGGGCATTTTAATTTTGTGAACAATGAACCTAATTTATTGTGGGTTTTACAGCACAGTTTAATGTTGCGATTTTTTAATGTATTTTTTAGTTTTTCTAATAGTTTCTTGGTATATGGGAGTAGTAGATATTTTTCATTTTTTTTGTTCTTTTGTGGCTATGAACATACAAATTTTATGATAATCAAATCAACATAGCCACAAAAGAACAAAAAAATAAAAAATATCTGCCACTCCCATACACCAAGAAAAAAGTCTCCATACACCACCTGCTTTCTATACTATTTTTCTATTATGTTTAACTAATTAGTTGGAACTATGAGAAAACATTTTTAAATTAATATTTGAAGCAAAACCAACGAGGATTAGTATTAAAAACAACTACGAAACCTTTTATTTAGAAGTTACATCATTGCTATAAAAATGTTAACAAAATTAATGTCAAAAAAAGTCCCCATACACTCAAGAACTGTACTGAAAAAAACACGTTATAATCAGCCGTATTTTATCAAGCTCGCTAAACTGAAAACAAATGAATAATTTTCGGCCATACTTTATAATCTGTCGCTTGTTGCTAGTTATTTTGCAATGGGTTTTCAAAGTAGTATCAAAAATGAACGGGAGAAATTGTGAAATTCCATTTCAAGTTCGAAAGATCATAATTGATTTGTTGAAAGATGGAAAATCGTACAGAAATATAGGAAAAATTGTTAGAAACTCGCATGCTACTGTTCAGTACATTGTAAACCAGAATAAAACAATGGGTTCCCATAAAATTTGACCACGCTCCGGTCGTCCCACGAAACTGACTCCACGTGAAGAAGGCAGTATTTTTAGACTAATAATTATAGATCTCAAGAAAAGTGCACCAAAATGAAAAGAAGAAGAACGGCCACTACTTTCCAAAAATGTTTGTTCACAGATAGTGAGAAATTGTTTACACAGGGCAGGCTATACGGGGTGTCCAGCCAGGAAGCCAGGTTTGTTTTGCTAGAGAATACGTTATTAAACCTCCTGAATTTTGGGAATCCGTAATCTTTAGTGATGAAACTAAAATTAACTTTTTTGAGTTTAAGGGCAGAACTAAAGTTTGGAGAAAGAAGAATACCGCATTCGATATTAAAAACATTTGTTCCACGGTGAGATAAGGGGGTTGCAGTGTTCGGCTTTGGGGATGCATGTCCGCTGGAAGGGTTGGAAATTATCATTTTAATAATGGTGACATGGATCAGCATGTTTATCTGAACATTTTGAGAGACAATTTAAGGGAAAGTGTCAAAAAATTAGCACTCGCAAAAAGATACATTTTCCAACAGGACAATGATCCGAAACACAGTGCAAACTTGGTGTGAGAATGGATGATCCATAATGCGCGACAGCACCTTCATACACCTCCGCAATCACCCGATGTTAACCCAATCGAGCATTTATGGGAGGAACTTAAACGGTGCGTTCGCAAACAAAATGTTTCAAATAGAGAAGAATTCAAAAACAGAGTATTGAACGAATGCGAGAACATGCCACGAGAAGTTACTAGAAAGTTGGTTGCAAGCATGACAAAAGGTTACGGTAGATTATCAAGGCCAACGGCGGCCCCACTAAATATTGGTTTAAACGAAGTTGTTATTTTCCGTTAAACTCCGTCAAACTATTATTGGTAATTGTTAAGTGTATGGAGACTTTTTGCCATTAATTTTGTTTACATTTTAATAACAATGATGTAACTTCTAAATAAAAATGTTCCAATTAATTAGTTAAATATAACAGAAAAATAGTATAGAAATTAGGTGGTGTATGGAGACTTTTTGGACTGACCATATATGCAAATTTAAAAAAGTAAAAATAAATGTAAATGATATATTTTAACACCCAGTATACACAAAAATATTTGTTGCAAAAATAGAAAATAATAAGTATCTTGATATGAACCATCAAAATACTGATTTTAGTATCACACCGACGAGTACACTTTCAAGGTGTGTACTTTGTGAATACTAAAAATATGTTTTAATTTAATTTTTTTAATTATATGTTTTAGAAAGTAACGTTTATAAGAAAAAATTTAAGATGTGAGAGACAATTTAGTTTCTAGAAATGTAAAATACTAGTCTTTGAAAATGCCCGAAAAATTGGGCGAGACGTCAAAAACAAAATAAAGAAATAAATATTCTTTTCATTACCGAACCTAAATACTTAATAATAGGAAACTTACGTAATACGTATATATATATATTATATATATATATATATATATATATATATATATATATATATATATATTATATATATATATATATGTATATATATATATATCTATATATATATATATATATATATATATATATATATATATATATATATATATATATATAGAGTTCATCTGTATCCTCTATCAACCACCAAGTGATACCAACTTTCGAACACTTTTCGCTTCTCTTGCGGACACCATTGATCATTTACAAATTAACTATCCAAAATGTCGAAATTGCCACCCTGGGCGACTTTAATGTCTACATTATCAACTGGCTTAAATATTCAAATACTACCAATGAACAAGATGGTGAAGCTAAATCATTCAGTTGTGGCTTAACTCATTTTATTGACGAACCAACACGGATCCCTGATCGAGACGGGGAGTTCGCCAGTCTGCTTGATCTGTTTTTAATCACCAATCCGGAGATTTACACGGTCACCGTAAATCCGCCGTTAGGTTCTTCCCACCACAAAACTGCTTTCGACATCCAGTATCCTGCCAATCAGTGACAGAGAGGCGCCTAAGCCGCGCAAGATTTGGCACTACAAATCTGCTAAATGGGAAGATCTCATGGAATATTTTCGAACTTTCCCTTGGATGGACGTTTGCTTTCGATCTGACAACCCATCTGACTGCGCCAGGGAGGTCTCCGATGTTATTTTGGCTGGTATGAAATCTTACATCCCTTTTTCGAAGAAACGCCTTGGTATAACCGAAAATGCAAAGAAGCGATTGCTTCTAAACATCTTGCCTACCAACAATGGCGTGAAACACCTTACACCATAAATCGTAACACCTTTGTTCATGCCCGAACAGATGCAAAGGAATTATCGACGAAACCAAGAAGGCACACAACCAACGAATTAGAAACAAAACTTCTCGCTTGTCCTAACAATTCCAGGTCCTTTTGGGGAGTCACTAAGACAGTTAGTCAAAATTTCACCAAATCCACCATACCACCACCCACACGGCCTGATAATTCCATTGCAACGACTTGTTGGCTAAACTCTTTGTTTCACATTCTACTGTCGATTTCTAAGGAAAAAACACTACCTACTATTCCCATATTGTAGTCAAGGATGCCAGATGTTGTCTTCAGACAGCGTATCATAAAGCGTATTTTAATGAAGCTAGACACGAAAAAGGCTTCTGGCGCTAACGGAATACCTGCCATGGTTCTCAAAAAACTGTGCGAGGGAACTAAGATCAGTTTTCTGTAGACTTTTCAACCTATCCTACAGAAAGAGAATATTCTCTTCCTGCTGGAAATGTACCACAGTTCAGCCGGTACCTAAAAAAGGCAAGAAAACCTTGCCAAATAACTACCGACCAGTCGCACTGCTTTCAGTAATTTCGAAAGTCATGGAAAAGTTGAAAGCCTTCTAAAATATCTTGAAGGATTCAACATTATGAGCGATCATCACTATGGCTTTCGTAAACATAGATCAACAGGAGATCTTCTGACTTATGTAACACATGTTTGGAACAACGCAATTGAACATTTTGGAGAGTCTCGAGTGGTTGCTCTTGACATATCCAAGGCATTCGACTGTGTTTGGCACTATGGGCTGGTGGCTAAGCTACGCTCTTGTGGTATGTCTGAAATGTTCTGTTTGTGCTTCTCATGTTTCCTCAGAGAGCGTTCTTTACGAGTGGCGGTCGACGAGTTTATTTTTAACACCTTCACTATCAACGCCGGTGTGCCCCAAGGCTCCATACTTTCTCCTACTCTCTTTCTCATTTACATTAACGATCTGCTGGAAAAGACCTGGAATCCAATCTACAGCTTTGCAGATGACAGTACGCTTATCTCTTCATTCACTTCGAATGCTCGGACATCGGTACTCAGGCGAATATTCGCAGATAGCAGGAGGTCATTTAACTTAACAAAGACCTGGAAGAAATTCCATCTTATGGTGACAGTAACCAAGTGGAATTTAACGCTACAAAAACCCAGGCGGCGGTTTTTTCTAAAAAAGTTAACGTTGCTGAACCTCACGGGGCATTCCATTCCGCTAGCATCGTCACTCAATTTGTTGGGCGTTTTTTTTGGGAGCAAATATTTCCTGACATGAACATGTTACAGGCATAGCAAGGAGAGCTTCTCAGAAGTGGGGAATATTATTTCGAACCAGAAAGCTTTACGCTCCACAACAACTGCTTTACAAAGCTCAAATTCGATCAGCTATGGAATACTGCTCCCATGTTTTGGGCTCCGCTCCCAAACACACACTGTATTTGTTGGATTCTATTCAGAGAAGAGCTGTTCGTCTGATTGGAAACCCGAAACTGAATGATTGGCGACTTGAGTCTGTTCTTCAAGTATTTTCATGGAAAGTGTTCGAAGGATGTAACCCACTTAATTCCTCCCAGAGCGGTGCATGTTAGAAATACACGTCGCGCTGGTACTTCACATCCGTATGAGGTTCAGCTTGTTACTCCGCGTACAACGCTTTTCAAGCAGTCTTTTATATGGGGAGAATCATCCCTTTGGATTAACTTGTCCAGGGCTGTGTTTCCCACCGAGTACAATTTGCTTATTCCACACACATATGCCGCTCCTGGGGCGCTTTAGGGACTTCCCTGCAGCACGTATGCTAGACCCATAAAAAAAATTACGTTTCATAGCCAGTAAGAGTAGTATTTTCAAGGGTATGGTATAGGTATGTGGATGATGTGTTCGTGATTTTTGATACCAAAAAAGCAAATATAGATTGATTTTATTTCCAAATTAAGTAGCCGATATGATTCCATTAAATTGACTTACGAAATTGAGAATAAAGGACAATGGCCACTTTTGGAGATTTTAATAATTAAAAATAATAATAAATTCGAATTTGATATCCACAGACAAGACACAGTAACAGATCGATATGATTCATTTCATCGCAAAGGACATAAATTAGCCGCATTACATTTTCTAGTTTATCGTTTTGTCACTTTTTCTCTGAACAAAGTAAAATTCAATAATGAAAGGAATCGTATTATGAATATAACCTATTCGGTTTTTGGTTGCTTCGGCCTTGCGACAGGCGATTATTGTCGATCAAAGTCAAGTTACATTATCAAGACGAGCAGCTTATATACATATATATATATATATATATATATATATATATATATATATATATATATATATATATATATATATGTATATATATCTATATATATATATATATATATATATATATATATATATATATATATATATATATATATATATATGTATGTATATATATATATATATATATATATATATATATATATATATATATATAATATATATATATATATATATATATATATATATATATATATATAAATATATATATATATATATATATATATATATATATATATATATATATATATGTATATAAGCTGCTCGTCTTGATAATGTAACTTGACTTTGATCGACAATAATCGCCTGTCGCAAGGCCGAAGCAACCAAAAACCGAATAGGTTATATTCATAATACGATTCCTTTCATTATTGAATTTTACTTTGTTCAGAGAAAAAGTGACAAAACGATAAACTAGAAAATGTAATGCGGCTAATTTATGTCCTTTGCGATGAAATGAATCATATCGATCTGTTACTGTGTCTTGTCTGTGGATATCAAATTCGAATTTATTATTATTTTTAATTATTAAAATCTCCAAAAGTGGCCATTGTCCTTTATTCTCAATTTCGTAAGTCAATTTAATGGAATCATATCGGCTACTTAATTTGGAAATAAAATCAATCTATATTTGCTTTTTTGGTATCAAAAATCACGAACACATCATCCACATACCTATACCATACCCTTGAAAATACTACTCTTACTGGCTATGAAAGGTAATTTTTTTTTTTATGGGTCTAGCATACGTGCTGCAGGGAAGTCCCTAAAGCGCTCCAGGAGCGGCATATGTGTGTGGAATAAGCAAATTGTACTCGGTGGGAAACACAGCCCTGGACAAGTTAATCCAAAGGGATGATTCTCCCCATATAAAAGACTGCTTGAAAAGCGTTGTACGCGGAGTAACAAGCTGAACCTCATACGGATGTGAAGTACCAGCGCGACGTGTATTTCTAACATGCACCGCTCTGGGAGGAATTAAGTGGGTTACATCCTTCGAACACTTTCCATGAAAATACTTGAAGAACAGACTCAAGTCGCCAATCATTCAGTTTCGGGTTTCCAATCAGACGAACAGCTCTTCTCTGAATAGAATCCAACAAATACAGTGTGTGTTTGGGAGCGGAGCCCAAAACATGGGAGCAGTATTCCATAGCTGATCGAATTTGAGCTTTGTAAAGCAGTTGTTGTGGAGCGTAAAGCTTTCTGGTTCGAAATAATATTCCCCACTTCTGAGAAGCTCTCCTTGCTATGCCTGTAACATGTTCATGTCAGGAAATATTTGCTCCCAAAAAAAACGCCCAACAAATTGAGTGACGATGCTAGCGGAATGGAATGCCCCGTGAGGTTCAGCAACGTTAACTTTTTTAGAAAAAACCGCCGCCTGGGGTTTTTGTAGCGTTAAATTCCACTTGGTTACTGTCACCATAAGATGGAATTTCTTCCAGGTCTTTGTTAAGTTAAATGACCTCCTGCTATCTGCGAATATTCGCCTGAGTAGCCGATGTCCGAGCATTCGAAGTGAATGAAGAGATAAGCGTACTGTCATCTGCAAAGCTGTAGATTGGATTCCAGGTCTTTTCCAGCAGATCGTTAATGTAAATGAGAAAAGAGAGTAGGAGAAAGTATGGAGCCTTGGGGCACACCGGCGTTGATAGTGAAGGTGTTAAAAATAAACTCGTCGGCCTCCAATCGTAAAGAACGCTCTCTGAGGAAACATGAGAAGCACAAACAGAACATTTCAGACATACTACAAGAGCGTAGCTTAGCCACCAGCCTATAGTGCCAAACACAGTCGAATGCCTTGGATATGTCAAGAGCAACCACTCGAGACTCTCCAAAATGTTCAATTGCGTTGTTCCAAACATGTGTTACATAAGTCAGAAGATCTCCTGTTGATCTATGTTTACGAAAGCCATAGTGATGATCGCTCATAATGTTGAATCCTTCAAGATATTTTAGAAGGCTTTCAACTTTTCCATGACTTTCGAAATTACTGAAAGCAGTGCGACTGGTCGGTAGTTATTTGGCAAGGTTTTCTTGCCTTTTTTAGGTACCGGCTGAACTGTGGTACATTTCCAGCAGGAAGAGAATATTCTCTTTCTGTAGGATAGGTTGAAAAGTCTACAGAAAACTGATCTTAGTTCCCTCGCACAGTTTTTGAGAACCATGGCAGGTATTCCGTTAGCGCCAGAAGTCTTTTTCGTGTCTAGCTTCATTAAAATACGCTTTATGATACGCTGTCTGAAGACAACATCTGGCATCCTTGACTACAATACGGGAATAGTAGGTAGTATTTTTCCTTAGAAATCGACAGTAGAATGTGAAACAAAGAGTTTAGCCAACAAGTCGTTGCAATGGAATTATCAGGCCGTGTGGGTGGTGGTATGGTGGATTTGGTGAAATTTTGACTAACTGTCTTAGTGACTCCCCAAAAGGACCTGGAATTGTTAGGACAAGCGAGAAGTTTGTTTCTAATTCGTTGGTTGTGTGCCTTCTTGGTTTCGTCGATAATTCCTTTGCATCTGTTCGGGGCATGAACAAAGGTGTTTACGATTTATGGTGTTAAGATTTTCACGCCATTGTTGGTAGGCAAGATGTTTAGAAGCAATCGCTTCTTTGCATTTTCGGTTATACCAAGGCGTTTCTTCGAAAAAGGATGTAAGATTTCATACCAGCCAAAATAACATCGGAGACCTCCCTGGCGCAGTCAGATGGGTTGTCGGATCGAAAGCAAACGTCCATCCAAGGGAAAGTTCGAAAATATTCCATGAGATCTTCCCATTTAGCAGATTTGTAGTGCCAAATCTTGCGCGGCTTAGGCGCCTCTCTGTTACTGATTGGCAGGATACTGGATGTCGAAAGCAGTTTGTGGTGGGAAGAACCTAACGGCGGGATTTACGGTGACCGTGTAAATCTCCGGATTGGTGATTAAAAACAGATCAAGCAGACTGGCGAACTCCCCGTCTCGATCAGGGATCCGTGTTGGTTCGTCAATAAAATGAGTTAAGCCACAACTGAATAAATTTAGCTTCACCATCTTGTTCATTGGTAGTATTTGAATATTTAAGCCAGTTGATAATGTAGACATTAAAGTCGCCCAGGATTGCAATTTCGACATTTGGATAGTTAATTTGTAAATGATCAATGGTGTCGCAAGAGAAGCAAAAAGTGTTCGAAAGTTGGTATCACTTGGTGGTTGATAGAGGATACAGATGAACTCTATGGTTGTTGAGTCGTTATTTTTAACCACATAACATCAAAGTTTGGGGGCTCCAGAGCCTCTTCTCGTTGGCAAGATAGGTCGCTTCTGACAAAAAGACAGATTCCAAAGTTACCATTCCAAAGTTAAGCAATTACCCATAGCTGTCCCTTCTTTCTGAACATAAAATTGACTGTTGATATTGGAAATTACTTTGTTCAATACATATCTATATGTATGTCATCTGGCAACGTTTTCCACTATATTTAATGATTTGTTAACGGAATGGTGCAGATAACCTATTCGGTTTTTGGTTGCTTCGGCCTTGCGACAGGCGATTATTGTCAATCAAAGTCAAAGTTACATTATCAAGACGAGCAGCTTATATACATATATACATATATATATATATATATATATATATATATATATATATATATATATAGATATAAGGAAACTGCATGGAAAGTGGATTATTCATCCTCAAGGTTTACCAGGACTTTTGAAGTTACTAAGCATTCCGTGCTTAAATAATTAACTAACTGCTATTTTATTACACACTTGCATCAATATAAGTGAATAAAAGCGGCATTTAGGTTAACAATTGAAAATCGACGTTAAGAAATGAAACAACGATATAAGATTTAAAATTATATCCGATTTTTCCCAGTTATTCGTTTTTTATCACCCTGGATACATTAACAAAACGATAAAGGGTACGTAGATATAGTGTGATACGCAGTCAACCCTCTAATCCTCTCTTCGTCCCTTTAATTTCATATGTCGATAAATATTTTATACTAATATGTTGTCTAATATCTTAACTAAAAACCAGCAAATGTCATAAAATAATTAAAATGATACAGAATTTATTGATATAAATCTCTTTCATCTCCTTCTCCTGGGGGGAGTTAGCTCAAAACTTATTAATCTTATTCCTACTTCAGGTATTATGCACCAAATTTGAAATCGATGTCTCATTTCGTTCCAGAGTTATCGGGTCAAAATGGATCTATAAGCAGACAGACCGCCGAAATGAGTGACTATGTTTTTGTGATATAGGAAACTTGATATGTAAAGAAATGTAAAAATATCGGAGTACGATTTTTCTCACGAATACAATACATCCCATCCTTTTGCAAAGGAAGCAACGTTCTTGCGTAACTAGGTAAACTAGAACAAAAACTAATCATTATTGCACTTCCAGATGTATTAGGGGCAAACATTTAACATATTTATTTTTGTTATTCATATATTTGTGAATAAATTAAGATGAATGACTTTGAGGACGAAAATATTAATGAATACTTAACATTAGCTAAACTTTGTATTGAACAAAGTAATTTTCAATATCAACAGTCAATTTATGTTCAGAAAGAAGGGACAGCTATGGGTAATTGCTTAACTTTGGAATGATAACTTTGGAATCTGTCTTTTTGTCAGAAGCGACCTATCTTGCCAACGAGAAGAGGCTCTGGAGCCCCCAAACTTTGATATTATGTGGCTAAAAATAACGACTCAATAACCATAGAGTTCATCTGTATCCTCTATCAACCACCAAGTGATACCAACTTTCGAATACTTTTCGCTTCTCTTGCGGACACCATTGATCATTTACAAATTAACTATCCAAATGTCGAAATTGCCATCCTGGGCGACTTTAATGTCTACATTATCAACTGGCTTAAATATTCAAATACTACCAATGAACAAGATGGTGAAGCTAAATCATTCTCAATCAGTTGTGGCTTAACTCATCTTATTGACGAACCAACACGGATCCCTGATATAGACGGGGAGTTCGCCAGTCTGCTTGGTCTGTTTTTAACCACCAATCCGGAGATTTACACGGTCACCGTAAATCCGCCGTTGGGTTCTTCAAACACTACCTACTATTCCCGTATTGTAGTCAAGGATGCCAGATGTTGTCTTCAGACAGCGTATCATAAAGCGTATTTTAATGAAGCTAGACACCAAAAAGGCTTCTGGCGCTGACGGAATACCTGCCATGGTTCTCAAAAACTGTGCGAGGGAACTAACACCAGTTTTCTGTTGACTTTTCAACCTATCCTACAGAAAGAGAATATTCTCTTCCTGCTGGAAATGTACCACAATTCAGCCGGTACCTAAAAAAGGCAAGAAAACCTTGTCAAATAACTACCGACCAGTCGCACTGCTTTCAGTAATATCGAAAGTCATGGAAAAGTTGAAAGCCTTCTAAAATATCTTGAAGGATTCAACATTATTAGCGATTGCCGGTATGGCTTTCGTAAATATAGATCAACAAGAGATCTTCTGACTTATGTAACACATGTTTGGAACAACACAAATTGAACACTTTGGAGAGTCTCGAGTGGTTGCTCTTGACATATCCAAGGCATTCGACTGTGTTTGGAACTATGGGCTGGTGGCTAAGCTACGCTCTTGTGGTATGTCTGAAATGTTCTGTTTGTGGTTCTCATGTTTCCTCAGAGAGCGTTCTTTACGAGTGGCGGTCAACGAGTTTATTTTTTAACAACCTTCACTATCAACGCCGTTGTGCCCCAAGTCTCCATACTTTCTCCTACTCTCTTTCTCAGTTACATTAACGATCTGCTGGAAAAGACCTGGAATCCAATTTACAGCTTTGCAGATGACAGTACGCTTATCTCTTCATTCACTTTGAATGCTCGGACATCGGTACTCAGGCGAATATTCGCAGATAGCAGGAGGTCATTTAACTTAACAAAGACCTGGAAGAAATTCTATCTTGTGGTGACAGTAACCAAGTGGAATTTAACGCTACACAAAACCCAGGCGGCGGTTTTTTCTAAAAAAGTTAACGTTGCTGAACCTCACGGGGCACTCCATTCCGCTAGCATCGTCACTCAATTTGTTGGGCGTTATTTTGGGAGCAAATATATCCTGGCATGAACATGTTACAGGCATAGCAAGGAGAGCTTCTCAAAAGTGGGGAATATTATTTCGAACCAGAAAGCTTTACGTTCCACAACAACTGCTTTACAAAGCTCAAATTCGATCAGCTATGGAATACTGCTCCCATGTTTTGGGCTCCGCTCCCAAACATACACTGTATTTGTTGGATTCTATTCAGAGAAGAGCTGTTCGTCTGATTGGAAACCCGAAACTGAATGGTTGGCGACTTGAGTCTGTTCTACAAGTATTTTCATGGAAAGTGTTCGAAGGATGTAACCCACTTAATTCCTCCCAGAGCGGTGCATGTTAGAAATACACGTCCGGCTGTTACTTCACATCCATATGAGGTTCATCCCTTTGGATTAACTTGTCCAGGGCTGTGTTTCCCACCGAGTACAATTTGCTTATTTCACACACATATGCCGCTCCTGGAGCGCTTTAGGGGACTTCCCTGCAGCACGTATGCTAGTCCCATAAAAAA
Organism: Pachyrhynchus sulphureomaculatus; assembly: GCA_019049505.1. NCBI lineage: Eukaryota > Metazoa > Arthropoda > Insecta > Coleoptera > Curculionidae > Pachyrhynchus > Pachyrhynchus sulphureomaculatus. The sequence goes on along the minus strand of CM032455.1, from coordinate 60,461,673 downwards.
AATTACCTTTCATAGCCAGTAAGAGTAGTATTTTCAAGGGTATGGTATAGGTATGTGGATGATGTGTTCGTGATTTTTGATACCAAAAAAGCAAATATAGATAGATTTTATTTCCAAATTAAGTAGCCGATATGATTCCATTAAATTGACTTACGAAATTGAGAACAAAGGACAATGGCCACTTTTGGAGATTTTAATAATTAAAAATAATAATAAATTAGAATTTGATATCCACAGACAAGACACAGTAACAGATCGATATGATTCATTTCATCGCAAAGGACATAAATTAGCCGCATTACATTTTCTAGTTTATTGTTTTGTCACTTTTTCTCTGAACAAAGTAAAATTCAATAATGAAAGGAATCGTATTAGGAATATAACTAGAGTTAGTAGTTATGACGATGACTTAATAAACAAGTTAATAAAAAGACATAAGTTCAGGTTAAATATTCATAATTTCACCTTTTTTACACGCGAAGTAAATAAGACTAAGCATGTTTCTTTATCATATAATATGATAAATGGCAGAAGACTCAATAAGGTACTTAATAAGATAGTTGTTAGTTTATAAGTCATCAGACAATCTGAGGAATATCTTCGGTAATTCTAAGGACCTGATCCCTAATGATAAGAAAAGTGGAATCTATGAAATTAGTTTGCAATGATTGTGACAAAAAGTATGTTGGGGTAAATTAAAAGGTGAATTAAAACAAGATTTAAAGAGCACAGCAGATTTGGCACATTTAAGATATGGTAGAATAGAAAAGTCTAGCATTGCCGAAAATACTCTTGAAGCTAATTATATGGTTACCTTAGATAATCTAAGTTTAATAAAAGATGTATCTAATATGAGATTTTTAAATACAAACGAAAGTATGGAAATTATAAAATGGAAAACCAGTTTAAATAAAGAGAGAGGGACCAAAACTAATGGCTCCACACATGCCATTAATCCTGTTTGAGTAATTCAGGGGTTAGTTCAGGTTAGTTCAGGTATAAGTATAAAATACGTAAGATTGTAAGTTTAGCTTTAGTCAATTATCGTTTCTGATGAAGCTAACATGATTAACCAAACCAAAGATATATACTTAAATTTTGTTAGGTAATCAACTTTTAATTTTAACTCTGCCTGTGGTCTCAGTGGGTGGATTGAGTAATTCACTGTGCCACAGCCGGTCTCAAGCCCAGATAAAAGGGAATAGTTGCTCACAGAACCGGAATAGAGCCTTGGAACAGGACGGATACAAAGATGACGAAAACGGAAAGAAAGCGGAACATAAGTCTGGTACATTCACGCAGTAGATTAAGAATAACAGCGTGGAAGAAGAAGAATACATTAAGAATAGGCAGAGCATTAAGTCACTGTATACTAGAGATCAAGAACTGATAGAAGAACTGAAAGAAAGAAATATAGAAATATGTGCTATTTAAAAAACAAAAAGAAAGGCTTTGGGGAATTTATACTGATTTACAGCGGAGTCAAGAAAGAGAAGAGAGCAGTAGAAGGAATCGGTATACTGGTTCACAAGAAATATAAAGAAGAATGTAAGTATATATCAGAAAGCATAATCACAATAAAAATAAAGGGCGATCAACATCACGCACTTATTATTGTGTCAGTATATAGTCCGGAAGATTACAAACTAAAACAAGAACGCGAAGGTTCCTATGAGATACTTCCAAATACCATAGACGCTATACCTTCAGCAGACGATATTATTATGCTAGGAGACTTTAATGCCCGTATCGGCTAGTATAACATCCCAGGAGTTAAACAGAGATTCAACAACAGTTACTTCAATCATAAACTACAATATAAGTACACGTTCGAAAACAGTAGAAGACATAAATCAATGATTGACTACATATTAACAAATAGAAAAATTCAACCCTATCAAATAGTTGACGTTCGAACTTTAAATTCAGCTAATATAGGAAGCGACCACCAATTAGTATTGGGGAAAATTAGAATAAATATGAAAAAGACAAAGAAAGTCATACCCCCTAGCACAAAAGTGGAACAATACAATATAGAATCACTCTGGAATGAGTCAACAAAATACCTCTATCAAAACAAACTAAACGGGGAGATCGAGAAGAAACCTATCACACAAGAAGAGAACGTAGAAATAAGCTGAGAAAATCTTCGCAGAAACATAGCGATAGCTGCTACAGAAGCACTAGGAAAGCGAACAATCCGGAAAAAGAAAGAACCAAATAAAAAGTCATGGTTCAAAAAGAAATACAGAAAAATGTAAGGAAAAATAAAAAGCATACCTAAGATGTAAATCACTCACTAAAAACACCTGAATCATATGAAGAGTACAGAAAAATAAGAAATGAAACAAAGATACTAGTGAACAGAACAAAAGAAAAGCATTGAGAAATATTATCCAAAAGAATAGAAAATGACTTCTACGGTATACTTCTCGAATGATACGAAACCAAAGGAAAGACACAAAAGAATTAACAGAAACAAATTATATAACGAAAGATACATGGACAAAATATTTGAAAGACCTCTTTAGGAGCAACGAAGTAAGTACGGAAATAAGCTTCACCCAAAAGATTCAAATAAACGAACCCGTAGTTATCACCACAGAAGAAGTAGAAAAAGCAGTAAAGCAACTAAGAAATAGGAAATTCCCAGTCCCGGATTAAAGAGTAAATGAGCTTTTAAAATATGGAGGTCCCATGTTGATTGAGGAACTCCCAAAAATAACTCGAAAGATTCTAACAGAACACAAAATACGAGACGAATGGAGAGTAAGTACAACAATATTAATGTATAAAAGGATGAAAAAACAAGACCCATCGAACTATAGAGGGATCAATCTGCTAAACACCACCTTAACATTAATCATCAAGATACTAACTAACAAAATAAATACATTCATCACATTAGCAGAAGAGCAGCGAGGGTTCAGAACAGGCAAATCATGCACAGACGCAATATTTATCGTGCGGCAAATAGTAGAAAAATACGTTTAATATAACAGACCCGCCTTTATATGTTTCATCGATCTCCAAAAAGCTTTTGACCGAGTCCAACTTGAAAATGTGATAGAACTACTTTACAACAGAGGAATACCACAAGACAATTGGGACTATCAAAAACATCTACGCCTTCAACACAATTCAAGCACGAGTAAACACAGAACTAACAGAACCAATTTCAGTCTATAGGAGCGTCAGATAAGGCGAATCATTATGCCCCCTGCTTTTTAACATTATCATGGACGAAATACTCACGGAAGTACGCACTGGTAAAGTGTATAAAATGGGAGAAAAAGAAAAAAAAAATCTTAGGTCACGCAGATGATATGGTTCTCTTTGCAGAAACCGAAGACAATCCACAAAAACTTCTATTACTTTTTAATAAGGAGGCAAAAACACTAAATATGATCATCTCTACCGAAAAAAAACTAAATGCTTAACAACTTCAAAACAACCACTAAGGTGCCAATTAGAATTAGGGAATAGGATAATACAACAGGTTATGACTTTCAACTATCTAGGCATAAATATAGCAAATGATGGCAACACTGAAAATGAAGTAAAACAGCAAGTAATAAAGGAAAAGAAGACCGCGATATGGAGAAAAAAGTAGAATGTAAATCAAGGATATATGAAGCAATATTATGACCAATACTGACTTAGACGGTAGAGATAAGGTCAGAGACGGAAAAAACTAAACGACTTCTGGAAAAAACAGAAATGAAAATTCTCCGAAAAATAACAAACAAAAAACTATACGATAAGGAGAGAAGCGAAAATATAAGAAAAAAACTTGGAGAATAGAACCAATCAATGAACGGGTACAAAAACGAAGAATAGAATGGAACCAAGATATAAACAGAATGCTCAACGATAAAATCATAAAAGTTGCTCAAGATAAATCACCCATAGGAAGACGAAGCATCGGCCGACCAAAAAAACGTTGGAGTGACAACTTAGGATGAACGAGGTAATTTGTGTTCATACATTTCTGTGGTTTAAAATGAATGGTTTTTAGGTTTTGCATATCTGGGAAACTATGGTTATGGAAAAGGGTTGGAACAATTATGATTTTTTATTAAAAAACGATGACAGACATTCTGTAAACCTCGTTTCAAAACTCCTACCTGTTTGACCTAGGTAACTTACACTGCATCCATTACGACGTAACTTATAATGTTCGGATTTTTTTTAATAGTTTCTAGATTGAAAATCATCGTGGATAATTTTAGAGATGATTAGAATGCTGTGGATTTCTTACAATAAAAAGGAATGGTAGCATTTTTATTATGATACTATTTTTTCCATTTTAAATTTTGTTTTATTAAAAATATATAAAACAAACATAGAAAATATGCTATCATAACTTATTACGACAAAACAATAAACAAAATGTCATCATACAACGCTTCAAGCTACGCACACCATTCAAAGCATCTTACAAATTATCCAAGATTTTTTCCATCGTAAAATATAAAAACTGACAATTTGAAAAACTTAGAAGTTTATAAATTAAGCTTTAATAAATTCAGTGCATGTTACATGGGTCAACAAAGCAGAAGTTTTGAATCAAGGTTTAAGGAATATTAGTCTACTTCTATAATATATATAAAAATGCAACGTCTCTCTGTCTGTCTGTCGGTCCGTTTAGTGCGCTTATCACTGGAGAACCACTTATCCGATTTACGTACTTTCTTTTCTAAAAACATACATATGTTCTCTGGCCAGGTTATAGGCTATATTTTATTACGTGCACAAGGAATGAGCAGTGACGATAATAGTGAATGACGTCGGAAAAAAGTTTGCCGCTAGCGCGTTCCCTTGCAATACACAGCCTAAACCATTAAATATGGAACAATATTATGTAGCAGAGAATATCTATAATCTATGATCTATAATATATATAAAATGCAATGTTCCTCTGTCTGTCTGTCCATTAGTACGTTTATGACGCGAGAACCACTTATCCGATTTACGTGTCTTTTTTTAAATTCATACATATATTCTTTGGTCAAGTTATATAATAATAATAATAATAATAATAATAATCTATATCTATAATACATATAAAATGCAACGTCTCTCTGTCTGTCTATCTGACCGTTAGTACGCTTATCCCTCGAAAACCACTTATCCGATTTACGAGATTTTTTAAATTCATACATATGTTCTCTGACCAGGTTATAGATATGTATTTTATTACATCTATAATATACATAAAATGCAACGTATTTCTGTCTGTTTGTCCGTTAGTGCGCTTGTCACTGGAGAACCAATTATCCGATTTACGTGCTTTTTTTTAAACATACATCTGTTCTCTGGCCAGGTTATAGGGTATATTTTATTACGTTAGGTAACAAGAGGAATAAGCAGTGACGATAATAGTGAATCAAATCGGAAAAAAGTTTGCCGCTAGCGGGTTTTCTTGCAATACACTGCCTAAACCACTAAATATAGAACAATATCATGTAGCAAAGGATATCTATAATATATATAAAATGCAACGTCTCTCTGTCTGTTTGTTCGTTTGTGCGCTTATCACTGGAGAACCACTTATCCGATTTACCTGCTTTTTTTTAAACATGCTAAACCATTAAATATGGAACAATATGATGTAGCAAAGAATATCTATAATATATAAAATGCAACGTCTCCCTGCCTGTCTGTCTGTCCGTTAGTGCGCTTATCACTGGACAACCACTTATCCGATTTACGTACTTTTTTTTAAACATACATATGTTCTCTGGCCAGGTTATAAGATATATTTTATTACGTTAGGTGACATAAGGAATAAGCAGTGACGATAATAGTGAATCAAGTCGGAGAAAAAGTTTGCCGCTAGCGCGTTCTCTTGCAATACACTGCCTAAAGCATTAAATATGGAACAATATCATGTAGCAAAAAAAACATATAATATATATAAAATGCAACGTCTCTCTGTCTGTCTGTCTGACCGTTAGTGCGCTTATCACTCGAGAATCACTTATCCGATTTACGTGTTTTTTTTTAATTCATACATTTGTTCTCTGGCCAGGTTATCTATAATCTTCTACCTATAATATATATAAAATGCAACGTCTCTCTGCCTGTCTGTCTGTCCGTTAGTGTGCTTATCACTGGAGAACCACTTATCCCATTTACGTCCTTTTTTTTCAAACATACATGTGATCTTTAGCCAGGCTATCTATCTATTATATGTAAAATGCAACGTCTCTCTGTCTGTCTGCCTATCTGTCCGTTAGTGCGCTACGTGCTTTTTTTTTTTAAACATATATATGTTCTCTGGCCAGGCTATAGGATATATTTTATTGCGTTAGGTAACATAAAGAATAAGCAGTGACGATAATAGTAAATCAAGTCGGAAAAAAAGGGTACCGTTAGCGCGTTCTCTTGCAATACACTGCCTAAACCATTAAATATGGAACCATATCATGTAGCAAAAGATATCTGTAATATATATAAAAGGCAACGTCTCTCTGTCTGTCTGTCTGTCTGTCTGTCTGTCTGTCTGTCTGTCCGTTAGTGAGCTTATCACTTCAGAACCACTTATCCGATTTACGTGTTTTTATAAATTTATACATATGTTCTATATAATTCGATATAAGTCTAGATAATGGGAAATAAGGTGAGATAATGGGAGATAAGTATAAACAATGGGAGATAAGGAGAAGTAATGGGAGTTAAGCAGAGATAAGTCTAGATAATGGGAGTTATGGTAAGATAATGGGAGATAAGGAGAAATAATGGGAGATAAGGAGAAATATTGCGAGATAAGTCAAGATAAGCCTAGATAATGGGAGATAAGGTGAGATAATGGGAGATAAGAAGAAATAATGGGAGATAAGGAGAAATAATGGGAGATGAGCAGAGATAAGCCTAGATAATGGCAATTATGTAGAGATAATGGGAGATAAGAAAAAATAATGGGGGATAAGGGGAAATAATGGCAGATATTTTATTACATTAGGTAACATAAGTAATAAGCAATGACGATAGTAGTGAATCAAGCCCACGCGAGAGGAGCCGCGGGCACGGCTAGTTTGTAATAAAAAAATATAATTCCAATTTTGCAAATCATTTCTAGAAAAAACAAATCATAGTTTTCCAGATATGCAAAATCTAATAATTTTTTTTACTTTACCCTGAAAGGCAAATAACTACATTCTACATTCTCGAAACCACAAAAATATGTAAAATTAAAGATGATAGTAATATAATACTCCTTAATGAACAATTAGAATTTCCCATTCTGTGTCCTCATAAAATTATAAAAATTAAATGTTTATGACTAGAAAAAACCCAAATTTAAAGTTTATAATATTACGTACTGTGTAACCCATAAAAAGGAAAACATCTTAGTTTAGAAGTTATTTGCCTTTGAAAATGTGGTAAATTCACGAAACTACCGTTACTTAGAAATTAAATAACATAGTGATAAGTGAAAAGGTTCATATTTAATACTTTTTTTAGATATCTCACACAACATTTTTAGTGTTCCCTACGGAACACTTTTAAGATGAATTCGGTGTCTGTCTGTCTGTCTATCACACCCAATTTTCTCCGAAACTATTTGTTGGAATTTGGTAAAAATATAGGAATTGATGGCCTCATTAGAGCGGTTTAGTTTTAAAAATTAATTTTTGACTTAAAGGGGTTAGTTTTGGGGGTGTGAAATCGGAAGTGAAAAAAAAAATTTTTTACTAGGTCATCAAATGTGGTGTCAAATGAAAGCTCGTGAAAACACGAGTAAAATAAATATATATATATATATATATATATATATATATATATATATATATATATATATATATATATATATATATATATATATATATATATATTATATATATATATATATATATATATATATATATATATATATATATATATATATATATATATACTATATATATATATATATATATATATATATATATATATATATATATATATATACATATATATAATATATATATATATATATATATATATATATATTATATATATATATATATATATATATATATGAAGAGTACAGGGGAAAAACGATCAGAGTCCATTTCTGACAAAAATTGTGTAAAAGCGCCATCTTTAACTTCTTACCCTAACCTTTCCGCTCGAAATATTTGTTTGTGGTAAAAACGAACAAGATCGCAGTATTTAAATTAAATAAAAACCCTATACAACGCAAGAAACGATCACAGTCCAAGGTAATCCGAGCGGTCCCAATCAAAAACGATTAGAGTCCTTCCTATCGCTTCAAAACGTGCGTAAACGGCTAGGTAAAACAATGTATAAAAAATATTCATTGTTCGTTGTTCGAGGTTTTATATCACATCTCTATTTGCTGTAAATTAAAATTGAGTTCAGTAGCGATAGTGACAGTGGTGATCCAGGAAAAAATATTATTCCAAAGATTAAGAAACGCCCAGTTACTGAGCGCATTAGGGACGTATCCAGAAAGATGAAAGTTAGAGGTTATGTTACCGGCGAAAACTGTAAGTGTTCACGTTTTGCTTGTTTTGACATTATTTCAATGGAGGAGAGGAATCAACTCATTAGCAGATTCAATAAGCATAATACTTTTGATGACCAGAATAGCTATCTAAGTGGTTTAATTTCCGTAATCCCAGTGCAGCGAAGACGGAACAGGAAGGCAGAAAACGAAGCTCGGTTTAATGCTAGTTCCTATGCATATCGTGTCCGTGTAATTAGAAATCAAAAAGCTGTTGAAATACCAGTTTGCTATAAGGCATTCCTATCACTGCATGGAGTAACAAATCGTAGAATACAATCCATAAAAAAATCTTTGCTTGATATAGGAACCTTTAAACCAGATCAACGTGGGAAACATGCAAATCGGCCATCGAAAATTTCTCCCGAAACAATAAATTGTGTCGTTTCTTTTTTAAAATCATTAAAAGGCCGAAATGCTCATTATAGCCTAAAAGCTAGCAGCAAAATTTATTTACCCGAAGACCTGAACATCAAAAAGTTACATAGCATGTACTCTTCGAAGCATCCTAGAAACTTGATGTCGTATGAAAAATTTCGTGAAATATTTTCTACAAAATTTAATATTTCATTCGGGTATCCCCGAAGTGACACATGTAGCACATGTGACAAATATAAGGTAGATGAACAAAAAACTACAAGGGGATCTAGTTGTACCTGCAAATAAAGAAGAAACGGTGAACAAGATCAGAAAAGAAATTCATGATGTGCAATTAAATATGAAGTTACATAAGTTAAGGGCTGACACTTTTTATAAACGGAAAAGGCAAGCCAGAAAGAAAGCTAAAAAAGATAAAACCATAGAAGCTATAACGATAGACTTCCAAAAGAACTTGCCATTGCCAAATATAAGCACAAACGACGTATACTACCGAAGGCAGTTGTCATTTTACAGTTTTAACGTACATATTCTATCCGATCAGCGTTCATTTTTCTATACTTACAACGAAACCGTGGCCAAAAAAGGTTCAGAAGAGGTATGTTCTATGTTGTATCATTTCGCAACAGAAATTTTGAGCAGTTCTGTTCAACATCTAATCATCTTTTGTGACTCATGTGCTGGTCAGAACAAGAATTACACCGTTTTTTTTCGTTTTTTTTTACATTATCTTACTGTAAGTCTGAAACGATTCAAAAACTATTGAAGTTTATTTTCCAGTCCGCGGACATTCCTATCTTGAGTGCGACCGTAACATGGGATTAATTAATCAGAAAGCTTTAGCGGAAAAACTCCTGACGACTGGAATAACATCATACGTAACAGCAGAAACAAACCTTCACCATTTATTGCAATAGATTGCAAACAAGAGATGTTTTAAAACGATGGGACGAATATCTTAGTTCGTTTTACAAGAAGACTTGTCCGTTCCCTTCAAGACCAGTGAAAGTGTTTCGGGTAACTCAAGAACATTGTAGTTTAGTGGAACATAAAGACTCTTACAACGGTTCATTCCAAAAAAGTGCCTTAAGGAAAAATAGAAACCCTTATAAAACCTCCGGACATCAAGATTTGCCAAATAATTCATACAACGGGCCAATACCTTTAAGTGTTCCAAAACTTAACGATATCAAACATTTGGTGCAGTTTGTTCAAGTGATTCGCGTAAATTCTTTGAGAAGTTAGTTTGCTCTGCTAAAACCCAATGCGATGATCCTGAAGAGTTTATTCCCATCTACAATCTGGAGATAACTGCTGCAGAAGATGATCCCGACGATCTAATCCCACTTGCGGAACTCTCTAGAAAGATGAAAAACCGCAAGTTTGAATAGCCATGTGTTCATTAATATTGAAATTATTTCAACGATTCAAATTTGTAAAACGTTTCCTTTGCGAATTATTTAGCTTTATAAATTTCTATGTTTTTTAAAATAAACGATCAGAGTCCAGGACTATGATCTTTTTTACATTTTTGTTTTGTCATGACGTTGCGTTTTTGTTTATAAAACAGTGAAGGTTGATAGAAAAATATTTCAGGTATGTACTAGGCACAGCAAAATAGTTAGTATTGACGCTTTTTATATATTTTTAGGTTTAAATAATCGTAAATATTTAATTCGACTCTGTAAATATTGTTTTCACTATTCTCTAAAAAATGCTTTCTGTGACCTTGATCATTTTTTTTCCCCTGTACTCTTCATATATATATATATATATATATATATATATATATATATATTATATATATATATATATATATATAATGCAATACTTGCGCACACTTTTCTTTGTATTATTTTAAAAAAATCGCGAAAAATCGC
>CM032455.1:60438295-60450800 GCA_019049505.1 Pachyrhynchus sulphureomaculatus | reverse complement strand
ACGTATCTCTGTCTGTCTGTCTGTCCGTTAGTGCACTTATCACTGGAGAACCACTTATCCGATTTTCGTACTTTTTTTTTTAAAAAACATACATATGTTCTCCGGCCAGGTTATAGGCTATATTTTATTACGATAGGTAGCATAAGGAATGAGCAGTGACAATAATAGTAAATTTGCCGCTAGCGCGTTCTCTTGCAATACACAGTCCAAACCATTAAATATGGAACAATATTATTATTATTAGCAGAGAATATCTATGATATATATAAAATGCAATGTCTCTCTGTCCGGCTGTCTGTCTGGCTGTCTGTCCGTCCGTTAGTGCGCTTATCACTGGAGAACCACTTATCCGATTTACATGCTTTTTTTTAAATATACCTGTGTTCTCTGACCAGGTTATAGGATATATTTTATTACGTTAGGTGACATAAGGAATAAGCAGTGACGATAATAGTGAATCAAGTCGGAGAAATGTTTGCCGCTAGCGCGTTCTCTTTCAATATACTCCCTAAAGCATTAAATATGGAACAATATCATGTAGCAAAGAATATAATATATATAAAATGCAACGTCTCTCTGTCTTTCTGTCTGTCCGTTATTGCGCTTATCACTCGAGAACCACTTATCCGATTTACATGTTTTTATAAATTTATACATATGTTCTATATAATTCGATATAAGCCTAGATCATGGGAGATAAGGTGAGATAATGGGAGATAAGGAGAAATAATGGGAGATAAGTCGAGATAAGCCTCAATAACGGGAGATAAGGTGAGATAATGGGAGATAAGTATAAAGAATGGGAGATAAGGAGAAATAATGGGAGATAAGCAGAAATAAGTCTAGATAATGGGAGATAATGAGAAATAATGGGAGATAAGTCAAGATAAGCCTAGATAATGGGAAATAAGGTGAGATAATGGGAGATAAGGAGAAATAATGGGAGACAAGGAGAAATAATGGAAGATGAGAAGATATAAGCCTAGATAATGGAAATTATGTAGAGATAATGGGAGATAAGGAGAAATATTGGGGATATGGGGAAATAATGGAGATATTTTATTACGTTGAGTAACATAAGGAATATGCAGTGACGATAGTAGTGAATCAAGGCCACACGAGCGGAGCCGCGGCCCCGGCTTGTATATATATATATATATATATATATATATATATATATATATATATATATATATATATATATATATAATATATATATATACATATATATATATATTATATATATATATATATATATATATATATATATATATATATATATATATATATATATATATATATATATATATATATATATATATATATATATATAGCGCTTATGGTTAATGTTTGCCGTCTCTGAACTGACTTAACAGGACTCGACGTTGTTCAGTGGCATGTTGATTGCTGATACATTGGTGTCTTGTGTTATTACGCCTTTCCATGCTGCTCGGACACTGAGAACATTAGCTTTTTTGTTTAGGATGCCATTTCACTCAATTTCGATGAGTTCTCGTATGATAATCGTTTTTAGTAGCCTAGCTTTGTACGATGCCTATGTATTTGCTTGCCGCTGTTACTGTATAAAATCGATAAAGAAACATATAGCATTGTATCTTCGAAGCTGCTCCCTGTCATCACACCTTATTATAATTTTAAAGTTTTATCCCACCGTTTCCATGGATACTGGGATAGATTAGGCTCAAATCTTATTTTGGCAACTAGAAACAGGAAAAAGTTAAAATAGTATTAATGATATCCCACACAATACGTTGATTTTCTTCCCCTTGGTGTGACATATAATTATATCAAATTTGACATAAACGTTTCATTTCATTCTTGAGTTGTCATTCCAAAAGTGGAACGAATAATCCACCAGCAGTGAGAAAAAAATAGTTTGTCGTGATTTATGGACTTTCGTTGTTTCATGTGGTATGTTACCGTAAATACGATACTTCTCGTCACGAGCAACGACTAATGCGAACCAGATCTCTACTGAATTTAAAATATTTTTCATTAAAAATTGTAAAATTGTAAATTGAATACAGCCGATTCTTCATTAAAATTTTAAGACAAACTTGCTTGGAATTTATTACTATTATTAAGGTCTCATTATACTTTAAAATTACTTCACGAACGTAATGAACTTTTTGAACGCATTATAAGTCAATTGCGCATTGTTTTCTTAATACATACATAGTTTTTATATTCCATAAAATTAAAAGGATGATTGTACAAAATATGTCTTGTGTTTTTTGTGGGTTCCACCGTCCTAATTGGTGTTATGGTTTAGATATTGTTCACAAAAAAAATATTATACTATTTGATAATTGGTGGAAGTTAAACGTGTATTTTAGACTAGACAACTTGCCTTATTTTATTTTTTCGTCCCTTACTTAGCAATACAATTAATTGTGTGGCCTAATTTTTAATGTTCCGTACGAAACACTTATTAGATCACTTCGGAACCAGTTTGACATAGAAAGTTGAAATTTGGCACTCATATAGGAATTAATGGCCTCATCAGAAGCGGGTAGTTTTGAAAGTTAAATTTTGACTTAAGGGGTTAGTTTTGGGGAGTGAAATCGAACGTGAAAAAAAATTTTTTTACCAGGTCATCGAGTGGGGTGTTAATTGAAAACTTGTAAAAAGACGAGTTTAAAAATATATATAATGTAGTACTTGCGCACAATTTTCTTTGTATTATTTAAAAAAAAAAATGCGAAAAATCGCTGAGGGGGGTCCCTTATCTCGAAAAGTATTTATCAAAAAATTTTTTAAAAAATTTTGGAATATTCTCTACAGGGTGTAGATTGAACAAAAATTATTATGAGTAAATAAACTTTAATAATTTATCTAGAACATAAAAAAAATTAAGGTCATCAGTTTTCACTAAAAATCGGAATAAAACTTTGTTGAAAACCCATTTGGGATGTTTTTGTGAAGTCACTGATCATTTTATTTCCGTAACAAAAATTTTTATTTCAAAAGCAATCAACATACGGAACACTAATTGCGCAAGTTCAGCTTACACTTGACCGGTTATTTAACTTTCGATCACTTTCGAGTAGTGAATTGGTTACCCTAGCTATAAAAAAAATTGATGTTGTTGGACGCAATATAGAAAAATATAATTGAAACATTAATTCTAAACATTCAAAGCTATTCCCTGTCATTACACCCTCACCTGCAAATAGTGACAATAAGGTTTTATAAAATTTATCGATCTGCATCTTTTGCATCCTCTTGCCCTTGTTTCTTTCTTACATCTGTAGACTATGTATTTAAAATAAATATCTCGTCTCATTCTTGAGTTATCGCACAAAGAGACAGATACATAGCTTGACGGAAATGAGAAAATATACTTTTCGTTATTTACAGCTCTAAAACGTAACAAAATTGATGGGGATACAATATTTCTTTCAACGAAGAAAGTAAAAACTAGTGTGAACTACGAGGATTGTGTCATAAATACGCGGCGTTGACGAGCAAAAAATATTTTTATTTTGTAAAATTTATTTTATTTTTCAACATAGTCTCCTATTAGCTCGATACACTTAGCCCAACGTTTTTCTATCTTTTATATCCTATCTAAAAAGTACGATTTCTCTTCTCCTTCAAAGTAGGCGTTTGTTCCAGCAATCACCTCATCGTTTGAGCCAAATTTTTTTCCGCCGAGTCATTCTTTCATATTCGGAAATAGGAAATAATCGCTGGGGGCTAAATCTGACGAATAAGGTGGGTGCGGAAGGAATTCATATCCTAACTTATTTAATTTTGCCATGGCAATGACGCCTGCGTGCAAGATCTTGATAAAAGAGATTTTATTTTTTCTTCGCCAAATGCGGACGTTTTTTCTTTCACAGCATGGCTAAAACGATCCAATAAGTTGACATAATACTCTCCATGAATCGTTTTGCCCATTTCAGGGTAATCAACTTGGATCATGCCGCGTGTATCACACAAAACACGGTGGTCATGATTTTGTTGGCCGATAAAGTCACCTTGGCCTCCTTTGGCACCGGTTCGCCACGGAAAACACGTCTGTTCGGCCCGTTCTTTGGCCTCTGGTGACCTGTGACAAATCCATGTTTCATCAACAGTTTTTAATCGACGCCAAAAATTATTCCGATTGTGCTTTAACATAGCCAAACTTTTTTTTTACAATTACTAACAATCGCGGAACCCATTTTGCGGAAATGTTTCTCATATCCAAAAGTTCTGCAGCCGTTCAATTGAGATGCTTACAGTCTCTGCAATCTCACGCATTTTCACTCTCCGATCAATTATGGCTATATTGTGGATTTTTTATGTGATGCATTTACTGCCGCGTTTGAATTCAGCTGTCCAATATTTTATGGTCGATAGCGAAGGTGCAGTGCCCCCATAAACTTCGCTGAGTTCCGCTTTTATCTCATCATTCGTTTTCTTTTTCAAAAACAAATATTTTATCATTGCTCTATATTCAATGTTTTCCATTGTTGTAAAATCACAAAACTTTTTCTTTTTAAATGGCTTCGACTGACAAACTAAATCACGCAGTGACTTAAATTTATCAGATTTCTTATGAAAGGTTTACGAAAAATGTAATTTTTTTAATCTCTAGCCGAGGCCAGGTACCTATATACAACTCTCGTAGTCTCTCTCATCTAACCTACACAAGAGATTAATTTAGTGGGATTTAACATATTTTTGAGTAAAAGCCGAAAATTTTGAAATCAACAATTTATAATTTAAATAATTATTTATTAAAAAGTATATTCCGGCAATTTCCTTAAGAACTTAATATAGTACGAGTATATATCGTACTAGTTAAAATATTAAAAAAGATTTAGTTCTTTTAAAAATAATGTAACTAGAGGTTCCTAAAAACTTGCTTTTAAATTCTTTATAATAACTTCTGATCACCTCTTTATTTTTTTTTTTATGGTTCTAGCACACGTACTGTAGGGAAATCCCTAAAGCGCTACAGGAGCGAGATGTGTGCGGAAAAAGCGATTCACGTTGGTCTTGAATCGTAAATTAGTCTCTGTTGAAAACACAATCCTGGGCAAATTATTCCAAACGGATGTTCTCCATATAAAAGACTGCTTAAAAAGTGTTGTACGAGGAGTATCATGCACCGCTCTTGGAGGCATTAAGCGGGCCACATTCTTCGAACACTTTCCATGAAAATACTTGTAGAATAGACTGAAGTCGCCGTTCTTTGATGTTCCAACGAATCAAAGCCGCCGGTCATTTCTGGGTCTCCAGTCAGACGAAAAGCTCTTCTCTGAATAGAATCCAACAAATGCAATGTATGTTTGGGAGCAAAGCCCCAAAAATGGGAGCAGTATTCCATAGTTGGTCGAATTTGAGCTTTGTAAAGAATTAACAGTTGTTGTGGAGTGTAAACTTTCTGATTCGAACTAATATTCCCAACTTTTGAGAAACTGTCTTTGCTATGCTTGCAACATATTCATGCCAGGACATATTTGCTCCGAAATTAACTCTCAACAAATTGAGTGACGATGTTAGAAGAATGAAGTGCCCCGACATAACTATGTCGGGTTCAGTAACGTTAAAAAACTGCCGCATGGGTTTTTGTAGCGTTAAATTCTACTTAGTTACTGTCACCCCAAGATAGAATTTCTTCCAGGTCTTTGTTAATTGAACAACTTCCTACAGTCTGCGGATATTCGTCTGAGTAGCCGAAATCCAAGCCTTCAAAGTGAATGAAGAGATAAGCGTTCTGTCATCTGCAAAGCTGTAGATTGGCATCCCCGTCTTTTCCAGAGGATCGTTAATGTAAATGAGAAAGAGGGTAGGAGACAGTATGGAGCCTTGAGGCACACCGGCGTTGATAGTGAAGGTGTTAGAAAGAAACCCGTCGACTGCCACTCGTAAAGAACGCTTTCTGAGCAAACATGAGAGCCACAAACAGACTTTTTAGACTTACCATAAGAGCGTATCTTAGCCAATAGTCCATCGTGCCGAACACGGTCGAATGCCTTGGATATATCAAGAGCAACCGCTCGAGATTCTCCAAAGTGTTCAATTGCGTTGTTCCAGAAATGAGTGACATAAGTCAGAAGATCTCCTGTTGATTTATATTTACGAAAGCCATATTGCTGGTCACTAATAATGTTGAATCCTTCAAGATATTTTAGAAGATGCTGAGTTCTCCATGACTTTCGATATTATTGAAAGCAGTGCGACCGGTCGGTAGTTATTTGGCAAAGTCTTCTTGCCTTTTTTAGCTATCGGCTGAATTGTGGCACTTTTCCAACAGGAAGGAAATATTCTTTTTCTGTAAGATAGGTTGAAAACAGAAAACTGGTGTTAGTTTCCTCGCATAGTTTTTAAGAACTGTGGCAGATATTCCGTCAGCGCCAGAAGCTTTTTTGGTGTCTAGCTTCATTAAAATACGTTTTATGATACACTGTTTGAAGATAGTTTCGGGCATCCTTGATTACGCTATGGAAATAGTAGGTGGTGTTTTTCCTTGGAAATGGACAGTAGAATATGAAGCAAAGAGTTCAGCCAACAAGTTTGCATCTGTTTCGGGCACCAACAAAGCTGTTACGATTTATGGCGTTAGGATTTTCACGCCATTGCCGATAGGCAAGATGTTTAGAGGCAACAGCTTCTTTGCATTTTCGATCAAACCAAGATTTGCTGCTGGAAGGGCATTTCTTCGAAAAAGGAATATAAGCTTGCATACCAGCCAAAATAACATCGGACACCTCACTGGCACAGTCAGATGGGTTGTCGAATCGAAAACAAACGTCTATTCAAGGGCATTTCTTCAAAAAAGGAATGTAAGCTTCTATACCAGCCAAAATTGCTTAACAAACGTAGTGTATTTGTTCAAGACGTCGCGTCGTGAGTCAATTCATTCCGTTATATGGACTTATTCGTTATAGGTATAATTCTTGTCGATTTCTCCTGTGTCGATTGAATACGTGAAGCTCTGTAACCTGCAGAAGTTTTCTATTAAGACTTAGTTGATGTTTTCAAATTCTAATTTTGTTTTTAAATATTTACATAAAGAACGTGAATTTAAAAGAATAACCATAAAAAGGTTTTTTTACGTTTTTATATAGGTTCGACTATCCCAAATGAGATGTTGGTTGTTATTCACAAACATATTTGTTATTTGATTTATTTGACAATTAAAACAATTTGAACGATACATTTTGTAACAAACAACTTACCTAGTTTTAATTTTCCATTTCTTACCCATAAATGTAATTTAATTGGATAAGTTAATCTGGGACCGTCCGATTTAATATTTTCAGCCATGAAAAAAAAAATCGATAATGTTTGGTCACTTATAAAAACTAAAATTAAAACAGATCAATATAAACTACTTTGATTCACTGTGCTTCGGTTAAATCCAATAATACATAAACATACAACAACGTTTCTTCCATTCTTATGTTTAATTATTATGCTTAAGTTATTATTTTACCCAAAAAATACCTGAAAAGATTTTGACGAAATCTTGCAGGAACGTGAATGTGGGTCCTGCGAGTGAGGCTATATACGGGCTGTGTCACAAGTACAAACAATTATTTTCAACAAGATTATTTTAAAAATGTCTTCACGAGCGTTTTTTTATAAGGAACACAGAATGACAAGACACCAAACCTATTACTCATATAACTAATATTTACAAGGTGAGTCACAATAACAGACCATAATTTTAAAAGACTTGAAAAAATTAATATTTATATGAATGATATAGAACAATATAAGAACCTCAGCTGTAGTGATACAGAGGGTGAATTTTTTTTATAAAGAGAAAACTTTTATATGAGTTATATAAGAGGATATTTACACTACTGGTGTTCAAAAAAATATACAGGTTGCGTAAAATGATGAGCCCTATTTCCGAAATTTTTTTAAACCGATTTACAATTTCTTTTATTAGGAGATGGGAGGTCTCTTTTTTAATTAAGTTAATGCTATACTATTGAAATTAACAAATATTTTATTTTGTTTCTCTAGGTATTTTTAAGTCGTATCGTGCCGATACCCACGTAGGGAAGAAGTCAAGTAGCAGTAGTAAGAAGTATCCTAACAGAACGTAGTTTAAAAGACAGTAATACACAAGAAACAAGACCGTTGGTACAGTCTAATAACAAATAATATTAATGACCGATACTAATAATAATCCTTTCAAAATCTACTTTAGGAAATTATAGTTTTCATATTCTTTATTGAAGTCGGTTTATAAAAAGGTTTAATTTGCATCTATAATTTAAATGACCCCATATTTTTTAGTGGTGCATTCTTAACTTCTTTGTTGATAAAAATAAACTATATTCAATGTTTCATACATCAGTTATCTTCCTAATACGTGGCAAAATAGTGTAGTTTTATTATGCGGTAGTAAAAAGGTGTATTGCCAAGATTTGGATTTCCAGTTTTACTCAATAGAGCCTTTTTTGCTCTCTTAGCAATGTACTCATTGCGTGCTATTCATTTCTATAAAGATACATGTAACTGCATTTTCCTATCATTTCTTTATCGGAACTGGAACCGTGAACATCGGAAAATGGCTACCACCCCGGAAGAAACGGCAAAGTCTTTGCCCTATTGTAAGGATGCGGTAGCCAAAGTGTAATCGCTGCGCAAATGCATCTGAGTCAGCTAGAAGTTACCAAGAGGCTGGCGCCTTTACAATGAGACTAGAATCAGAAAGAAGAAGGTATACTTCGGAGCGAGACGACCGCTTAATTGCCAATACAACTCTAAGAAATCGTCATTTGACCGGCGTTGAGGTCCAGCAGGAGCTCTGACAAGATCGCGGTCGGGCTGGGAGTCATTGGATAATCAGAAGAAGACCTGAAGAAGCTAATCTGACTCCGAAGAGATCAGCCAACGGACCCAAATTGACAGCAGCCCATCGACAAGCGCGACTCAGATTTACCCAAGGACATGCTAACTGAACCTTTAAGCAATGGCGCTCCGTTTTATTCTCCGACGAGTCCCGAATGTGCCTACACGGCAATGATGAAAGAAGACGAGTCTATAGGAGGCCTGGGGAGAGCTTTACGCAATACTGCATGACTGAAACGGTCGTCCACGGGAGAGGTTCTGTCATGGCATAGGTAGTCATCTCACTAGATGTGAAAATCGATTTATTTTAGTGACTGAGGCTCGTAGCGGTGGATTAACTGCTCACTGGTACATCGAGGAGATCCTGCAGTAACACGTCGTTCCTTACGCTGGGTTTCTTGAGAATAGCTTCGTGCTAATGCACAAGAATGCGAGACCATATGCTGCTGCATCGTTGCAGCAATACCTGGCGGAAGTGAGAATACCCACATTAGACTGGCCTGTGCGGAATCCTGACCTCAGTTCAATCAAGCACATGTGGGATGAGCTCAAAAGGAGGATTCGAGCCAGAAATTCAGCCCCTGCATCGCTAAGGGACTTAAAGGTTGCGATGGCGGAAGAGTAAGAATCCCACAGACAGTGGTGAAAAACCTCACCCATTCCATAAAAAACCGGCTGGATGCAGTAACAGGGGCTAGGGGGCGGAGGGGTAATACAAAATATTGATTTTAGTTTTTATCAATAAATTTAGTTATTAAAATTAAAATTTGTTTACTTTTTCCTTTCTCTTAACCCTATTTTCAATCCTTGTTACTCGTATATATGAACACTAAATTGTAGGATCCGTCTTAAATGAAGCTAAATAGTTTGTTGATCTCTTTGTTCACCAATATATATATATATATATATATATATATATATATATATATATATATATATATATATATATATATATATATATATGGATGCAGTAACAGGGGCTAGGGGGCGGAGGGGTAATACAAAATATTGATTTTAGTTTTTATTAATAAATTTAGTTATTAAAATTAAAATTTGTTTACTTTTTCCTTTCTCTTAACCCTATTTTCAATCCTTGTTATATATGAACACTAAATTGTAGGAGCCGTGTTAAATGAAGCTAAATAGTTTGTTGATCTCTTTGTTCACCAGTATATATATATATATATATATATATATATATATATATATATATATATATATATATATATATATATATATATATATATATATAAAAGAAAGGAGAATATTGAGGTTGCAGTCGCGGAGGATTGGCCAAAAAATTAACTACTTTTGTTTAATATCAAGCTTTCGAATATGGATTTTATTCTTCCTCAAGATATCTGAAATCACATTGTCCCTGTAAGTATAATTTTACAATCAAAAAAGTAAACAAAACTTACAAAAAAAGTTCAATCGTGTAATACATGTCGTCCTAAACAATGGTTCCGAATCTTAAGACGAAAAATTGCACAGCATTTTGTTATTTAATTTCTGATTAATTCACTGAATAAAGAAAAGAAATTATAAGTTGTTTTTTATTTTTTATTTTCCCTGTTCATTACGAGGAAAATTCCCATTGAAAAGAATCATATTTTGTTTCTGAATTATGGCGGGAAATCTATAGTATTGAACGGAAGAAAAGGGTTATATGTGAGAAATGTCAAATGTCAGGATTGAAGAGGTTTCTTTTATTCAATTCCTAAAACACGGTTAACGGCAATGCGGCCGAAGATAATGGAATCGTAAGCAAGTAAGAAAGTATCAGGAAATTATGACCCACTGAATCAAGACGAGGAACTGCGAGGGTGGAAAATGTTGAAGGATTAAAATTGCAAAAAATTGAAGATTACGATCGAATATAAGCGAAAATGGGGGTACTCAAAGGGAGTCTAATGAGTTGTTTGACAAGGAGTTTTTTGTCAAATTTAAAAATATAACAATAAATCGTAGAGAGACCTTAAGTGTCAGATCTTTTATTCATGTTGTTCGGATTGTTGTTGATTGCTACCATTTTAAGGAATTTTCTTTTTTTTGGTAATTCGGTTCAGTATACAAAATTGAAGCCTCTCCGTAATTCATTCTGTGATCCTTTTTCATTACATGCTCTGCAAGAGAGCATGAAGATATGCCTTTTTATGTGAAATAATATGTCCTTTGAGGCTTCTAGAGGTTTGACCGACATAGGAAAGTTCACAGTCTGAACAGGGAAGGCTGTAAACAACGTTTCATTTTTGTTCAGTTCTGACAGGAGTTTTTAGTTTGGAATAGAGGAAACTAGAGTTGTTATGAAGTTTCTTTGCAAATTTAATATTGTGATTTTTGAAAACATTAACTAAACGTAGAGTAAGGTCTTTATAAAAAGGAAGGGTTCTAAAAATGATCTCATGATTATTGACAAGTTCGTTATTAGGTGGGGATGGGTTATTTTCATTAAATAGAAGAGGAGTAGAAAAAGAAGTCTGTGAACCAACTTAGGAGGGTATGAATTTTCGATGAAGAGGATTTTGAGTTCATTTAAACTATCTTTTAGAAAAGAGGGGTGTGTTAGTCTTCTAACTCTAGATCCCATTGCTGACAAAATATTCAGTTTCATTTTAGTTGGATGGTTTGAATTGAAATTTACATATCTTATTGTCATCGTTACGAGTTAAAACCATGTCTAAGAATGGAATCGACCTGTTCACTTCTATTTCGACAGTAAACTGTAAGTACTCATTGCCTTGATTAAAGATTCTGAGAGTGTCTTGGACCATGTTACGGGGAACAGAAAGTATGAGATCATCCACGTATCTTTTTAAGAAAGGTAGATAAAAGGGAAGTTTCGTTATGCAGCTCGAGATCAAGTTATCCAAAACAAAACTACTGATAATCGAAGATACACTTGCACCCATAGGTGTACTTGTTTATAAAACCTATCGTTGAACACAAAGAAAGTTGAGTCAAAAGTGAACTCAAGTAATTTCATAAAGGAGGGTCGATCTAAAGTTGTGTGTTGTTCAATGTAGTTCCAATTATCCATAACGCTAGACTTTGCCAAGTTAAGAGGGAGGTTGGTGGAAAGAGATACTACGTCTAAAGGTAGTCTTGAAGTAGTTGGAATTCATTAATGAATGAGCTGAAGGCAAAAGAGACACTAATATAATGTTCGTTGGTTTTATTGTAGGATTTGGTTAGAACACTGGTAAGGTATTTTTCTATATTCCCATTAGGTGCTCGCAGAGAGGATATAATTGGTCTAAGAGCTAAATTAGGTTTATGAATTTTGGGTAGAGCATAAAACCGTGGTGCTATAGTGTTGTAATTATGTAATGTTTTAGCTAAATTGTCATCTATTTTCTTAGAACTCTTGAGTTGGGTGACAAGTTTATTGGCTTTTGTTCGAACGAACGAATCAACAGAGTTCATGGTCACAGAAACGCCGCCCTTGTCACTCAATGTAACAAGCTTTTAGGGTGTTGTTTAAAAAAATTCCTAGTTTCAATGACATACTTGTGAATTACGTCTACCTTCTTGATATTTTTATGTAAATGGTTGGAGATAATATTAGTAAACCCACTTCTGAGAATATTCTTAAGATTATTTTCAAAATGTGATACTGTATACTCCAAATCTGCTAGCAATTTGGGTACCTGGCACAACTTTAGGTCTGCTTGTAAAC
>CM032455.1:60393295-60433295 GCA_019049505.1 Pachyrhynchus sulphureomaculatus | reverse complement strand
AAAATAGTGTGAAAGGATATTATTGATGTCAACAAGGTTTACCAAGCGTTACAATATCTAAAAGGTGTAAATGTTCTTTACTCTCAAATACAACTGCCAGATTCACCTGAATTAATTAGCTGTATAAATGAAAATGAAAATTTGCAACATATTGTAGTCCGATCAGAATCTCAGGTAGATAACAACGTTGTAGAAGGAAACGGTGCACTACTAACTCAAGTTATCTCTGAAAAAGAGACTGACTATGAACAATACACCATTTACCAGGTGTACAAGAATGAAATGCGGATTTTTTTTCTAAAAAACATGTTAAATTCGGAAGAATGATAAAAAGTGCTTTATTCAAAGTATGCTCCATCGCTTGTTATACATTTTTCCCATCTTTCGGGTAATTTCTGAATACCACGCCAGTGAAATCTACCCCTTTTGCTGCGAACCCTTCATCGAGCCATTTTTTCACATCTTCTTACGAACCAAAGCGCTGCTCAGCAAGTGCGTGACCCATCGATGCAGACAAGTGGTAATCGAAAGGAGCCAAGTCTGGTGAGTAAGCTGCAAGGGGTAGAACTTCTCAGCTGAGTGCTTCCAACGTGTCGCGAACTGGTTTTGCCGTATGTGATGGAGCAGTGTCATGAAGAAAAATGACTTTGTGTTGCCTGTTTCGGTATTCTGGCGCCTGGGTCTACCCATGATTTTTTGTGCTTGGGATTCTTAAGATAAATCCACTTTTCATCCCCTGTAACTATACAATGCAAAAAACGACTTCCTTTTGTACCTTGCGAGCAAAATGTACACGTGTTTTTGCGCTTTTCCATTTGCCTGTCGTTCAACTCATGTGGTATCCATCTACCGGTCTTCTGAATCTTTCCCATCTCTCATAGCCGATTGGAAACAGCTTGTTGACTAACACCCAATTGCTCGGTGAGTTGTTTTTGTGTTTGCGAGTCATCTTCGTCCAACAATGCTTGCAATTCCACATCTTCGTATTTTTTTGGCGGTTTTCCACGTTCCTTGTCTGCAACATCGAAGTCACCACTTTTGTAACGCCGAAACCATCGTTCCACGTATCTTGCGATGGAGTATGTTCACCATAAGCTTCTCGAAGTAATCGGTATGATTCAACAGCAGTTTTCTTCAAATGAAAACAAAAAATTAATGCTGTCCGTGAATGCTCTTTGTTCGGTATAAATTTCGACATATTGAACACAACGCAACACTATGCACACACTTTTCCAATTTATCACTCGTGCTCGTCTGACACTTGTTGATGACACAACAAAATGACGCAGTGTCGAATATTTATAGCACAACTGCATGCATCTGTTGTCTGAAATCCGCATTTCATACTTGTAGCCCTGGTACGCTTTGCACGAAAGGAGGAGAAATGCTCCTATTTCAGAACTATATCAAATGCTTCAAGTCAACGCTGCTCCGATTGATTCAAGAGATAAAGATTTAGAAAAGTGCTTCCCTGATCTTTATGTAGAAGGTAAATATGGTCAGTTTTATATTCGCCAGCAAAAGTTAACATCTAGTGAATTTTTTAAAGCCAGATTAATGTCAAAGCACTCTCAGTTTCACTTAAATCAACAATACTTATTCTTTTCACTTAATGATGCTAATCTGCGTCAAATAAATTCAGGCATATTCCATAAAATGAACTTTGTCAATCAAAAGCAAAAAATCACAGTTGAACAGTATTTTGAGATGCTTCATAAAGATGAGTTAGAAGGTGAATTAACTGCGATATTTGGTAGATTGAGAAACACGGAACAGTTCTGGAAAAAAACAAGAAACGATGTTAACTGTATGACACGAAATTACGGGCCAGCAACGTGGTTCCTTTCCATAAGTCCTTCTGAATGGATGTGGGATGATTTAGGTGAATATCTAAAGGAAGTTAATGGTCCTGAAATAGCGAAAAAAAGCATTAGTGAGTTAGTTGCACTAGATCCTGTCTTCACTTCCCGATTCACCGACAACAAGTTTAAAGCTATGTTGGATATCATTACGTCGTCCGATGAGCCGCTTGGAAAAGTAATACATTACTTTTGGAGACGTGAATACCAATCCCGTGGGGCGTAACACTTTCATTTAATGTTATGGGTTAAAGACGCCCCTATTCTTCACGAGTCCTCACTTGAAGAGGTTGCCTCTTTATATCAAAGTACATAACTTGTGCTATACCTAACAAGAATCTTTCACCTACTCTTCGTCAACAAGTAACGTCGTATCAAACCCATAAACACAGTTATTGCATGCGAAAAAAGAAAACATGAAGAGGTTTTGTGTCAGTTCGTCCATTCGGATTCCCACAACCGGTCACTGAAGTTCTTACCATTTGAGATGTCGTTGAATCAATAGCTGCAAGGAAAACGTTGTCTTCTAACAGCAGACTTTACAGTATTATTCGCAAAAAAGAGTGCGTTATGGTACATGATTATAATCCTGCAATTTTGCTAGCCTGGAATAGAAATACAGACATCCAATACGTAGGCGAAAAAAGCAGCCATTTTGAATTATTATGTTACTAAATATAAAACCAAAGTGAGAAAACCCAGGCAACTGATATGTTTGAGGATATAAACTCAACAAAACCTTTGAGAAGCCGCTTATTTAACATTGGCATTAGAGTTTTCTCTAGCAGAGAGTGTTAATCCTTGGAAGCTAGTGACACTTTGCTTAGCATTTCTCTGTACGGCACTGATCCTACTACAATTCGATGGTTTGATGTCAACATTTATTGAAACCAGCGCGTTAAATCTAAGGCTGATATGATGATGCTCGAACCAGAGTCTACCGATATTTATTACTGGTCTTGGATTGATGACTATTACCCTAACCGGCCTAAAGAATTGGAGAAAACTAACTTGAATGGTTTCGCTCAAAATTATGACATCGTTAAATCACGTCCAGTCTCTACCAAAGTTGTGTGCTATGAGTGTCTTGACGGTAAAAAGTTTCTGAAAAGAAGGGATAAGCCATATCTTATCAACCACTATTTTTGCGACGTAGAACAGGTACCAGCGAAGTACTTCTTTTCTTTACTTCTTTTGTTCAAACCATGGCGCTCCTTGAATGAACTAAAAATGGGGTGTGATACTTACACGGAAGGAGTCAATTATGGTAATTCAAGGATAGAGTCAAGGTAAAAGACACAAAAAGGATTTTAAATGATAGAAACGAAAGTTGCCGAGATAAACGAAGAGAAAGAAAACGCTGATGATGATGAGGGTGCCGAAAACCCTTTAGATTTTGAAGCTTTGGAGGCTGCAAAACGCAATGGACGACTTTCAAAGACTCAATCTGCTGGAAGATGAGCAGCCTGATGTAGATCTCCAACGTATGATCGCAAAGCATAATGTCAATTAAAAGAGAGTGTTTGATATGATCACAAAAAAAATGGACAATACTGATAATAACGCTGATGTGTTACGTTGTTTTGTGAGTAGAGCTGGTGGCACTGGAAAGAGCTTTTTAATAAAAACGCTGAGAGTCTGGGTTCTAACGCATTTAAATAAAAAAGTGGCGATCAGTGCTCCAACAGGAATAGCTACATTCAATGTGAATGGCTTGATAATACATAGACTCTTGCAGCTGCCTGTGGAACATAAGCAAACACCTAATTACAAGCCACTTTCTGATGAAGTCAGTGTTGTTCATCATAGAGGAAGTGTGGATGATATCCAATGTTACACTGTCATATATTCGGGTATGCTTGTCCGAGATATTCGATACCCATGAAGATCAAAATGGGTGGTTTGGAAAAAACACATTGTAATTTTCGGGGATCTCTTACAGCTTCCGCCAGTAAGAGAAAAGTTATTTTTGGAAAAGTTTCGACCGCTGAAACTAACAAGCTGTTGGGTTCTTCCAGTATGCCCAATCTCTGGGCTGAACTGTTTATCTATGATGAACTTATCATAAACATGAGACAGCTCAATGACTCTGACTTTGTTGAAATGCTAAATAGAATAAGAGTAGATGTGACTACACAAGACCGTGATTTACTCCTGACTAGATTAATAACTCTTAATTCGAATTCCAATAAAAGCAAATTACTCGAAATTACTGAACACCTCTCAAAACTTCCTGACGACACAGTTTGCATATTATCTACAAAAAAACATGTGCCAACAATTAAACAGTGCAATGCTTAAATCTCTTCCTTATCTAGAAATAAAACTTATAGCCGTAGATAGCATAGATTGTCCCAGGTAGTTCTCAAAAAGGGCCCGTGAATGTATAAGAAAAGTATGAAGATGATGCTTCCATGACATCAATGCTAGAAAAGAATATAGTTATTAAAATAGGAGCAAAAGTCATGTTAAGACAAAATATTGACGTGAGTCTTGGCTTAGTCAACGGTTCTATGGGTATAGTACAAGGAGTAAAGGTTGATCCAGCAAATATAAAAAAAAAACTAAAAAAAATACATATTACATTTAATAATGAACATCTTTAGGAACTTGGTCCAGTCAAAACTAAATTTGAAATTATTAATAGAGCTTATGTACATCGCGAACAGTTTCCGATATGTATAGCCTATGCTATTACCATACACAAAAGTCAGGGGCTAAGTCTAAACAGTGCACTGATGGACATTGGTTCTTCAGTGTTCACATGCGGTCAAGCGTACGTAGCACGAGAGTGACATGTCTGGGCGGATTAATGTCGACTTCGGTAGTATCAAAGCTCAGGAGTCCGTAATCGTTGAATATAATCGACTTAGAAGCACTTACCGTCCAGACTTGTGAAAAATTGTTCCATCAAAGCCTCTGAGAAAAACCAATAGAAATAGGGTGTGGGCCTTAAGAAAATCCGTGGCTGACGTACAAGAAATATTACCCGAGAAGAAAAAGGAGGATTACCTAAAAAAGAAATGAAATCCCATCAAACACATAAAATGTAAAAAAAAGCCATGTCTCGCAACGAAGTCCTTCAACCGCAAAATGTTGTGAGATCTCATGTAAAACTAAGTCAGTTATTTTAGTTAGTATCTATGGAAGCACCTATTCAACAACTTTGTCATAAATTGTGCAACCAAATGATAATCGGAAGGAGCCAAGTCTGGTGAGTAGGCCGCATGGGGTGGAACTTCCCAGCTGAGTGCTTCCAACGTGTCGCGAACTGGTTTTGCCGTATGTGATGGAGCATTGTCATGAAGAAAAAATGACTTTGAGTTGCTTCTTTCGGTATTCTGGCCTTTTTTCAAGCAGCGAACGGTTTAAATCGGTCAATTGTTGCTAGTAACGTTTAGTATTAATCGTTTCCCCGAGTTTTAACAGCTCCTAATAGATACTCCCCTCTGGTCCTACCAAATACAGAGCATCGTCTTTCTGCCAAAGCGATTCGGTCTTGCGGTCGATGTGGATGGTGCGCCTGGGTCTACCCATGATTTTTTTGCGCTTGGGATTCTCAAGATAAATCCACATTTCATCTTCTGTAACTATACGATGCAAAAAAGATTTCCTTTTGTACCGAGTGAGCAAAATGTCACACGTGTTTTTACGCTTTTCCATTTGCCTGTCGTTCAACTCATGTGGTACCCATCTACCGGTCTTCTCATCTTTCCCATCTCTCGTAGCCGATTGGAAACAGCTTGCTGACTAACACCCAATTGCTCGGAGAGTTGTTTTTGTGTTTGCAAATCATCTTCGTTCAACAATGCTTGCAATTCCACATCTTCGTGTTTTTTTTTTGGCGGTTTTCCACGTTCCTTGTCTGCAACATCGAAGTCACCACTTTTGAAAAGCCGAAACCATCGTTCACACGTATCTTGCGATGGAGCATGTTCACCTTAAGTTTCTCGAAGTAATCGGTATGATTCAACAGCAGTTTTCTTCAAATGAAAACAAAAAATTAATGCTGTCCGCGAATGCTCTTTGTTCGGTGTAAATTTCGACATATTGAACACAACAACACAACACTATGCACACACTTTTCCAATTTATCACTCGTGCGCATCTGACACTTGTTGATGACACAACAAAATGGCGCAGTGTCAAATCTTTATAGCACTGCATTGGTGCACCATCTGTGGTCTGAAGTCCGTATTTCATACTTGTACACACACACATATATATATATATATATATATATATATATATATATATATATATATATATATATATATATATATATAAACAACGAGTATTCTGACACTAATCATACATTTTTTAGCACAATGTCCGGTTTTTTTCACTATAATATACATTAGTTCAGGGGTGCTCAAACGGTCGATCGCGAATGCTTTTTGAGTCGATCTCGAGAAAAATATTCCGATATAGAACTATTCACAGATTTTGTTTTAGGTAACTAAAACAAAATGTAATGAATAAACTACTAAAATTTATTCGATCCACAATTAGGCCAGAATAACCCCCTCAACACTTTCTTTTATCGTAATAACCCCCTGCTAGCGGCAAAAGGCGGCTTTATCAAAGGAACGCGCGGTACTTGTTAAATAAAAGCCGCGTTTTTGATTCCCGCCGATTTTTCTAGAAACTTAGGGAGGCGTGTTTGACGGGAACATTCGAGAATTCGTTCGCGCCGATATAAATGTTGCGCCTGCAGGAATAGGAGTCAGTCTGAGTTGTAACTTGAAGGTGATACATCGATACAAAGTTTATTAATAAATAGTCCAAAAATGAGTGCGGCGAAGAAAAGTAAAACTTTTTTTTGAAAAAAGAACAAACCATGTTCACAAGACCAGCCAAACAATCAAAAGCTGCAACGATCGCATCATTTAAAATATCTCATATATTGGCGAAACACAAGAAACCATTTGATGATGGATTGGTTGTGAAGGAAGCATTTATTGAAGCGGGTGAGACTTTATGTCTGCTGTTAGAGAACTTCAGTTATCTCGTCCGACTGTCACAAGGCGTGTTGAAGTCATGAGTCAGGAAATGGCAGATAAACTAAAACATGATATCATGGAATGTACATACTTTTCTTTACAGTTCGACGAATCCACCGATATGACAGACACTGCCCAGCTGTGTATTTTTATTCGAATGGTATTCAAGGACATGTCGGTTAGGGAAGAGTTTTTGACAATTATTCCTCTGAAAGGAAAGACCCGTGGCTAAGATATATATGACGTTTTCTTCAATTTTGTAACAAACTTCAAGCTACCAATATATAAATTAGTGTGCATTACAACCGATGGAGCACCAGCAATGACTGGAAACAAAAACGGTTTTGTGGCATTGTGTCGAGATAATGATGATTTCTCTTCATTTTTCTCCTTCCATTGCATTATACATCAACAAGTTTTGTGTTCAAAAGTTCTAAACATGGAGGAGATTATGGGCATTGCAATAAAAATTGTGAATTTTATTCGTGCACGTAGCTTGTAACGACGGCTCTTTAAATTGCAGTTGGAAGATAGTGAGTCAGCTGAACACACTGATTTAGTTCTTCACACGGACGTCAGGTGGTTGAGTCGCGGAAAATTCTTAGAAAGGTTTCAAGAATTACTGCCCAAAATAACAGCTTTTCTGGACCAAAGAGGTGATGACACTCAGATGCTGAAAGCGGAAAATGGCTAACTGATTTGGCATTTTTGACAGACATCACAATGCATTTAAACACCATTAATTTGGAGCTTCAAGGTAAAGGAAAAACTATTATTGAGATGATTAGCGCAATAAACGCATTCAAAAGTAAATTGCAACTTATGATAGATCAACTGAAAAGAAAGGATCTGAAAAATTTTCCGTCTTTGAAAGCAAGGATTCCTCAGTTGAATTATGATATTTATGAGGCAGAATTATCAAATATTTTGGGCCAATTCGAAATACGTTTTTATGATTTCAGTAAATTGGCAAATATCGCATCATTTATGAGTTATCCTTTTTCGTGTAAAAACATTGAGGAATTAGCTACTGAAATAGCAAGTCAGTTTAACATGGACTCATGTTCTGTTGAAAATGAGTTAGTGCAGATTATATCAGATATACATCTCAAAGCCACAGCATCTGATACAAAATTCTGGTGTTTTATATCTGAAGATAAATATCCGAATCTAAGGTAAATCGCCCTTCAACTGACGGCAATGTTTGTGTCAGCTTACTTGTGCGAGTCTGCATTTTCTGAAATGAAGATAATTAAGTCAAAATAACGCAATCGACTAACTGACGAACATATGTCATCATGCTTGCGGTTAGCACCCGGTAATTACGTATCATCTTATGAAAAGTATGCTGAGGATATGCAGTGCCACGCTTCAACATCCAAAGTCACTCTTTAGTTAAGTTTAGACACTAGAACTCGTTTGTTTTGTAAGAACCAATAAACTCGCAATTTTGAATAATTATGAGTTTTTTGATTGACATTTTAGAGCAGACCTACACTTACCTTGACTAAAAAATGCATATTGTGCGGAAAACTAATATCTATGCCACGATACACCCTACCTAGACGACAATCCTGCATCGCACTTACTTGCAGCCTCTCAGAGTCGGTCGATCGTAGTCTAACAATATTGAGGTAGATCTCCAGCAGTTCAAGTTTGAGCACCCCTGCATTAGTTTTTTCTTGAATTTTCTAATTTCAGCCGCCATTTTGTAGACGCCATGTGGACTTTCGAAAAAGGCCATGTTTCACTCGAAAGTTCTTGAACATACTTTCAAAGTTACTTTCCATTGCGTTTAATTTTTGAGAGATTGAGAGAGCTGTGTGCCGGTTGACGTGGAAACCCCCATATATATATATATATATATATATATATATATATATATATATATATATATATATATATATATATATATATATATATATAAATATATGTATATATATAGATGCTAGCTTTTTTTAATTATTTTTATCGGACATTTCTACCATACCACCAGCCGCTTATTAAATCATTTTATACTGAATTTTTAAGGGATTAAAAATTATTTGAAGAGATTTAGCCATTGTTCCGAATTCCTCCTCGACCTCAATAGCCATAAAACTGACGTATAACATTGTACGTTACTTCTTAGTATTGCATCCTCATCCCTTAACCTTTCTATAGACACGACGATAGATTAGGTTCAAAATTAAGATATTTTTACATCCAAAAGCACGGGAGAAAAGTGAAATAATATTAGAGAAATCTGGTGTAAAGGCGTTCATTTCTTGTATACCTTTTTCCTTTTAATATTCTTTCTTACTTTTAGTAGTAGACGTAAATCAAAGTATCGCTCCAAGAAACACATAAATAATCCGACGAAAATGAAAATGTTAGTCGTGATTCAGGGGCTCTAATATCTCAAAAAATACAAAATTTTCTCACTACAAAGAAAGTACTAACCAATGAACTAGATCTAACCAACAACACAAGGGTTGACTTGCTGAAATTTAAGTTGCAAAGCAACAATTCATAATGAAACCGATTATTTATTAAATTTTTAAAGAAACTCTGCAATTTATATTGTTGTATATAGCACTAGCAATCATAAGTAGACAATTCCTTTTTTCTTTCAGTGTTATTCTACCTATACGCCATCTAGTAGATAACACTTATCAAATATCATAATGATTTGGTAGTCTCGTAGATTTCCTCCTAAGAAAACGGAAAATACAAGCAAATTTAAATAAATTTATATCTTATATCTTCAGGAAAAATGAACTGAAAAATTTAAAAAACCTAGGTCTAACGATAGAAATGGTCTAATTCGTTTTAATATAAAAGAATTTTTTCAAAAATTTCGGGTGTTTAAGAAACTCACCTATTTTTCGTGCCATTCATTTTGTTAGTTTTACTTTTTTAAGTTTTAGATAAAATTTAGTCTAAATATGAAGGTATTGCAAATGAAAGAATTTTACAATGACACGAAAGTATTTATAACAGGCGCGACAGGTTTTGTTGGAAAAACTCTAATAGAAAAACTTTTAAGAGGCACAGACGTCGATGCAATTTAAATTTTAATTTGAGAGAAAAAAGGCAAAGCCATAGAAGAAAGATTAAATAAAATCTTTGAAAATCCGTTAAGCTATAATTTTAGCAAATACAATTTTTGTGTAACAGCTATGTTTATTAATTTTAATGGAAGATTTCTATAGAAGACAGAGCTCAGAGGTAAAATTCTTCTGAATTTCTCCTATGTCGATTGAAAAAGCGATGTTGACGTTTCGCCGATCAACCTGCACGTTTCTCCAGAGCTTGTTCCAAGAATTGACTTATAGCATGAAAGAACTACATCTATAAACCATATTTATTTATTATCATTAACCCTAAAATGCGGGCTCAGCCTGACTTTAATATAGTGTAAAAGATGATCAACAAACAATCCCTAACTTGGAATTTACTGGATCAGCTTAACTAATTCTAAGAACTCTTTTCTTTTGTAATTTCTATAACAACTATCCACGTTAACTACCAATTATATCCTAATTCATCTAAAGGTCATTGAAATTATTTCCATTATATACATATGAAGAGTACAGGGGAAAAACGATCAAAGTCCATTTCTGACAAAAATCGTGTAAAAGCGCCATCTTTAACTTTCTTACCCTAACCTTTCCGCTCGAAATATTTGTTTGTGGTAAAAACGAACAGGATCGCAGTATTTAAATTAA
This sequence comes from Pachyrhynchus sulphureomaculatus, assembly GCA_019049505.1. Taxonomy (NCBI): domain Eukaryota; kingdom Metazoa; phylum Arthropoda; class Insecta; order Coleoptera; family Curculionidae; genus Pachyrhynchus; species Pachyrhynchus sulphureomaculatus. The sequence continues at coordinate 60,422,723 of CM032455.1, read as the reverse complement.
ATAAAAACCCTATACAACGCAAGAACGATCACAGTCCAAGGTAATCCGAGCGGTCCCAATCAAAAACGATTAGAGTCCTTCCTATCGCTTCAAAACGTGCGTAAACGGCTAGGTAAAACAATGTATAAAAAATATTCATTGTTAGTTGTTCGAGGTTTTATATCACATCTCTATTTGCTGTAAATTAAAATTGAGTTCAGTAGCGATAGTGACAGTGGTGATCCAGGAAAAAATATTATTCCAAAGACTAAGAAACGCCCAGTTACTGGGCGCATTAGGGACGTATCCAGAAAGATGAAAGTTAGAGGTTATCTTACCGGCGAAAACTGTAAGTGTTCACGTTTTGCTTGTTTTGACATTATTTCGATGGAGGAGAGGAATCAACTCATTAGCAGATTCAATAAGCATGATACTTTTGATGACCAGAATAGCTATCTAAGTAATCCCAGTGCAGCGAAGACGGAATAGGAAGGCAGAAAACGAAGCTCGGTTTAATGATAGTTCCTATGCATATCGTGTCCGTGTAATTAGAAATCAAAAAGCTGTTGAAATACCAGTTTGCTATAAGGCATTCCTATCATTGCATGGAGTAACAAATCGTAGAATACAATCCATAAAAAAATCTTTGCTTGATATAGGAACCTTTAAACCAGATCAACGTGGGAAACATGCAAATCGGCCATCGAAAATTTCTCCCGAAACAATAAATTGTGTCGTTTCTTTTTTAAAATCATTAAAAGGCCGAAAAGCTCATTATAGCCTAAAAGCTAGCAGCAAAATTTATTTACCCGAAGACCTGAACATCCAAAAGTTACATAGCATGTACTCTTCGAAGCATCCTAGAAACTTGATGTCGTATGAAAAATTTCGTGAAATATTTTCTACAAAATTTAATATTTCATTCGAGTATCCCCAAAGTGACACATGTAGCACACATGTGACAAATATAAGGTAGATGAACAAAAACTACAAGGGGATCTAGTTGTACCTGCAAATAAAGAAGAAACGGTGAACAAGATCAGAAAAGAAATTCATGACGTGCAATTAAATATGAAGTTACATAAGTTAAGGGCTGACACTTTTTATAAACGGAAAAGGCAAGCCAGAAAGAAAGCTAAAAAAGATAAATCCATAGAAGCTATAACGATGGACTTCCAAAAGAACTTGCCATTGCCAAATATAAGCACAAACGACGTATACTAACCGAAGGCAGTTGTCATTTTACAGTTTTAACGTACATATTCTATCCGATCAGCGTTCATTTTTTCTATACTTACAACGAAACCGTGGCCAAAAAAGGTTCAGGAGAGGTATGTTCTATGTTGTATCATTTCGCAACAGAAATTTTGAGCAGTTCTGTTCAACATCTAATCATCTTTTGTGACTCATGTGCTGGTCAGAACAAGAATTACACCGTTTTTCGTTTTTTACATTATCTTACTGTAAGTCTGAAACGATTCAAAACTATTGAAGTTTATTTTCCAGTCCGCGGACATTCCTATCTTGAGTGCGACCGTAACATGGGATTAATTAATCAGAAAGCTTTAGCGGAAACTCCTGACGACTGGAATAACATCATACGTAACAGCAGAAACAAACCTTCACCATTTATTGTAATAGATTGCAAACAAGAGATGTTTAAACGATGGGACGAATATCTTAGTTCGTTTTACAAGAAGACTTGTCCGTTCCCTTCAAGACCAGTGAAAGTGTTTCGGGTAACTCAAGAACATTGTAGTTTAGTGGAACATAAAGACTCTTACAACGGTTCATTCCAAAAAAGTGCCTTAAGGAAAAATAGAAACCCTTATAAAACCACCGGACATCAAGATTTGCCAAATAATTCATACAACGGGCCGGTACCTTTAAGTGTTCCAAAACTTAACGATATCAAACATTTGGTGCAGTTTTGTTCAAGTGATTCGCGTAAATTCTTTGAGAAGTTAGTTAGCTCTGCTAAAACCCAATGCGATGATCCTGAAGAGTTTATTCCCATCTACAATCTGGAGATAACTGCTGCAGAAGATAATCCCGACGATCTAATCCCACTTGCGGAACTCTCTAGAAAGATGAAAAAACCGCAAGTTTGAATAGCCATGTGTTCATTAATATTGAAATTATTTCAACGATTCAAATTTGTAAAACGTTTCCTTTGCGAATTATTTAGCTTTATAAATTTCTATGTTTTTTTATAATAAATATCAATAAAATTATTGAATAATGATTTGCTGAAGCTAACGTCACAACAAAACAAAAAACGAATAAACGATCAGAGTCCAGGACTATGATCTTTTTTACATTTTTTTGTTTTGTCATGACATTGCGTTTTTGTTTATAAAACAGTGAAGGTTAATAGAAAATATTTCAGGTATGTACTAGGCACAGCAAAATAGTTAGTATTGACGCTTTTATATATATTTTTAGATTTAAATAATCGTAAATATTTAATTCGACTCTGTAAACATTGTTTTCACTATTCTCTAAAAAATGCTTTCTGTGACCCTGATCATTTTTTTCCCCTGTACTTTTTCATATGTATATATATATATATATATATATATATATATATATATATATATATATATATATATATATATATATATATATATATATATATATATATATATATATATATATATATACATATATATATATATATATATATATATATATATATATATATATATATATATATATATATATATATATATATATATATATATATATATATATATATATGTATATGTATATATATATATGTATATATATATGTATATATATATATATATATATATATATATATATATATATATATATATAAATGTATATATATTTATATATATATATATATATATATATATATATATATATATATATATATATATATATATATATATACCTATGGGAAATTTAAAAACATTTTGAACATGAAATATACCAATGACTCTGAAAACAACACTTTACAATGAGTGCATACTACCAGTAACTATATATGGTTCTGAGACCTGGATCCTAACTAAAGAGATCAAGAACAAACTAAAAGTATACCAGAGGGCCATGGAGAGAATAATTCTAGGAATATCACTGAAAGATCACAAAACAAACCAATCGATAAGAGAAAAAAAACCAAAGTTACAGACATTATAGAGACAATCGGTTTTCTAAAATGGCAATGGGCAGGACACGTGGCTAGACATACAGAAAACTGAAGCGGCTACATCATTAGATGGAGACCATGGAGAAAACGAAGAAGTACTCGGAGGCCCTCAACAGCGCTGGTACGATGACATAAAAAAAGTTGCCGGACCCAACTGGTATCAAATTGCACAAAACAGAAACACATGGGCAAATATGAGAGAGGCCTATATCCAATGAATAGAGAACGGCTGAAGAAGATATATATATATATATATATATATATATATATATATATATATATATATATATATATATATATATAAATTTTCTCTTTTATTTTTCTTCAACCATTTCTTTACAATAGGCAATATTTTTCTTGAGTTTTAGTTGTCATTTAAAATAAAATTTACTATTGGTTACAACAACGTTTCGCACATTTTGTTGTGTTTTATCAAGTTTTTCTTTACTAACAAATTTTTTACATTAAATCTAGTTTTCCAAAAAACACTTTCACAATTATAGGTTAAAATTTAAAATTGTCTAAAAATATTTACCAAAATAATAATTTAATTCAGAGACATACCTTGGAGTTTCTTTTTATGTGAACTGATATCAATTGATTGTTATTTTTAACAGTCAAGATGGCTTATATTTTTTTATTTTGAGATAAGATTCTGTTTTTTTGTTAGTTTGTATTTTATATAGTATGTTTGTATATATTCTGGAGAAGGCCGTTCAATTCTTGTGTTTTGCTTATAGTAGTAGTTTTTTTTATATTTATTTATTTAATTAAATTATGGTAGATTTGACTTAAGCCCTTGATATAATTTTTATCCTTTATTGTGTGATTTATTGTCATCTGCGTATAGTTTGATTCCTGTTAACGTTTTAGTATTCTTGAAGTCGAATTCATGTCTAGTTTTTGTTTCATGTTTATGTAGTGCAGCTGAAGCAATTTTGGTGTATTTAAAACCATTTAGTCTGTTGTCTAAGTATCGTGTTGTCATTTTTATGTATTTCTTTGGGAAGTTTAGACATGGGATGGAGTAAACTACGTTAGATTTCTTTTTTTGAGGTACTTTGCCTTTAAATGGTGTAAATAAAAAGTTTAGTAAATTTTGGGCTTTATGGCAAACAGTAATATCATGTTTTGAAATATTATGACTTATTTTTTTCCGAAAGATCGGCTGTATATAGCATAGTAATATAGTTTTTATTATTTTGTTTGCTTTTTTTTAATTTAAATGCTGTCACCAGTTCATCAATCTTATTTTCTGATGCTACAGTCAGGTAATCATCTACAAATCTCTTAAAGAAAATCACTGAAAATAATTATTGTTTAAGGTGAGATTCACAGCCTCTGGGAAATCTTGTAATGTCTGTGTTGTATGGTCTTGTAAGATAGTTCATTTTTGAGTTATAATGTTGGATACCATTTCATTTGGAATGTTTGTTTATAATGAAACTACATCCAGTGAAACAAATGTATAATTATCTGGAATTTTTATGGTATCAATGAATTTTTTAAATTCAAATGAATCTTTGATATAATAATCATTCTTTCCTGTAACTTTCGCTAAACAGCCTGATAAATACTTTGAGAGTTTGTAAAAAGGAGTTTGTATACAGGAAACTATTGGTCGTAATGCTATGTCAGTTTTATGGCGCTTTGGAAGACCGTATATCTTTGGTGCTACTGTATTGTATATTGTTAAGCTTTTTGCTAAACTTTCGGTGAGAGTTTTTTTATTCAGAAGGTTTTTTATAAAATTATTATTCTTGTTTTGAAATGAAGTTATCAAGTCTGTCTTTAATTTTTTATAGGTATTCGTATTATTCGGGAGTGCGTTCATTTTCATATGATAATCAGTGCTATTCATGATGACCGTTTTACTTGTTTTGTCAGCTTTGAGAATTTTAATTTGGGGATTTTCTTTTACGAACAAAAAATATAAATAAAGTAAATAATCAAATAAACAATCATTTAAATTTCGCGTCGTCTGTTCTACCGCTAGATATTTTAAAAGACTTTAAAATATTTGAAAATTTTTAGTCATATTAAAAATAAAAATCAAAAAAAGTTAAATAAACTAATATCTCTGGTGCCTACAGACAATACCGAAATAAATAAGACAAAATGGATACATAACATGTCAAATGCACAAATTCCATAGAATATGGCTGAAATTTTAGCTTTAGGGGAAAGATTTTCTGTATCAATAACAAATGTAAGACAATTACCAGACTCTGACTATATTGCAAGTATAGAAAGTGTCGTTCAAGACAAACCTAACGACGAAAAAAGAATCAATTCGCGCAAATATTGTGTGTGTATGTCATCACAAATTACAAATTAAGACTTAGACATACAAAAATAAATTACACAAAATTTCAAACAAAAACTCAGAGAGAGTTCACTAAGGCTAAATAGTTCGTAAAAAAAAATACCCAAATTAAAACTTTCAAAGCTGACAAAATAAGTAAAACGATTATCGTAAATAGCACTGATTATCATATGAAAATGAACGCACTCCTGAATGATACGAATACCTATAAAAAAGCAGACTTGACAACTTCATTTCAAAACAAGATTAATAATTTTATAAAAATGCTTCTGAATAAAAAAAACTCTCACCGAAAGTTTAGCAAAAAGCTTAACAATACACAATGCAAAAGTACCAAAGATATACGGTCTTCTAAAGCTCCATAAAACTGACATACCATTAGGACCAATAGTTTCCTGTATTCAATCTCCTTTTTAAAAACGCTCAAAGTATTTATCAGGCTGTTTAGCGAAAGGTACAGAAAATAATGATCATTATATCCAAGATTCTTTTAAACTTAAAACATTCATTGATTCCATAAAAATTTCAGATAATTATAAATTAGTTTCACTGGATGTGGTTTCATTATACATAAACATTCCAAATGAAATGGTATCCAATATTATAACTCAAACATGGACTATCTTGCAAGACCATACAAGATTAACATTACAAGATTTCACAGAGGCTGTGAATCTCACCTTAAACAATAATTATTTTCAGTAAGAAAATGAATTCTATCAGCAATTAAACGGCTGTGCCATGGGATCTCCCATTTCTTCCACAATAGCACAGCCAGTGATAGAGTTTTTAGAAGAAAGTGTAACTAAAGCTCTCGATTTTCATGTGATTTTCTTTAAGAGATTTGTAGATGATTGCCTGACTGCAGCACCAGAAAATAAGATTGATGAACTGGTGACAGCCTTCAACAATTTCCATTTTAAATTACAATTTACATCAGAAACAGAAATCAATAATCAAATAAATTGTCTTAATTTAACATTAATTAGAAAAAGTGAACAAAGAATAGCCACTAGGTGGTACACAAAAGAGTCCTGGTCAGGCCGTTATCTTAATTTCAATTCAAATCATCCAAAAAAGCAAATAAACAGAGTTATAATAGGTCTCACAGATAGAGCTATTGCGTTAATTTCCGCAGAGTACCGACCAGAAATCCTACAAAAAGTTAAACAAACATTATACAACAACCATTTTCCAGAAAACACAATTTCAAAAATATTTAAACAGAGAACTTTTTTATTTTACAACAAAGATAAAAAGGCAACAGCAAACATAATAATAAAAAATATATTGCTATGCCATATACAGCCGGTCTTTCGGAAAATATAAGTCATATTCTTTCAAAACATGACATTACAAGATTTCCCAGAGGCTGAGAATCTTACCTTAAACAATAATTATTTTCAGAATGAAAATGAATTTTACCAGCAATTAAACGGTTGTGCTATTGGATCTCCCATTTCTTCCACAATAGCACAGCTAGTGATGGAAATTTTGGTAGAAAGTGTAACTAAAGCTCTTGATTCTCATGTGATGTGAAAAAAAAGCAAACAAAATAATAAAAACTATATTACTATGCCATATACAGCTGGTCTTTCGGAAAAAAACAAGCCATATTCTTTCAAAACATGATATTACTGTTTGCCATAAAGCCCAACATTTAGTAAACTTTTTATTTACACCACTTGAAAGCAAAGTACCTCAAAAAAAGAAATCTAACGTAGTTTACTCCATGCCATGTCTAAACTGCCCAACGAAATACATAGGAATGACAACACATACTTAGACAACAGACTAAACGGTCATAAATACACCAAAAATGCTTCAGCTGCACTACATAAACATGAAACACAAACAAGACTTGAATTTTACTTCAAAAATACTAAGATCTTAACACAGGAACCGAAGTATAAAAAGTTGATATTCAAAGAGATGATCGAAATAAAACGAGACAAAAAACAATAAATGATGAAAAAGTTATCAAGGGCATAAATCAAATCTACCGCAATCTAATTAAATAAATAAATATAAAAAAAATCTTAAACTACTAACTATAAGCAAAACACAAGAATTTAACTGCTCTCTATAGAATATACACAATCATCCTGTATAAAATACAAACTAACAAAAAAACAGAAACTTATCTCAATATAAAAAAATATAAGCCACCTTGACTCTTAAAATAACAATCGGTTGATATCAGTTCACACAAGAAGAAACTCCAAGGTATGTCACTGAATTAAGATATTATTTTTGCAAATATTTTTAGACAATTTAAAATTTTGACGTATAATTGTGAAAGTGTTTTTTAGAAAACTAGGTTTAATATAAAAAAAATTTTTGAGTAAAGAAAAACTTGATAAAGTATAACAAAATGTGCGAAACGTTATTGTAACCAATAGTAAATTTTGTTTTAAATGACAACCAAAACCCAAGAAAAATAATGCGTATTATATATATATATATATATATATATATATATATATATATATATATATATATATATATATATATATATATATATACACATATTATATATATATATATATATATATATATATATATATATATATATATATATATATATATATATATATATATATATATATATATATATATATATATATATATATATATATATATATATATATATATATATATATATATATATATATATATATATATATATATATATATATATATATATATATATATGGATTTTTGTCTAAGCTACACTCTTCTGGTATGTCTGAAAAGTTCTGTTTGTGGTTCTAATGTTTCCTCAGACAATATTCTTTACGAGTGTTAGTCGATGGATTTCTTTCTAACACCTTCACTATCAACGCTCTCTTTCTTATTTACATTAATGATCTGCTGGAAAAGACCGGGAAGCCAACCTACAGCTTTGCAGATTTCTTCATTTACTTTGAACGCTCAGACATCACTGCTACTCAGACGAATATCCGCAGACAGCAGGAAGTCAGTCAACTTAACAAAGACCTGGAAGAAATTCTATCTTGAGGTGACAGTAACCAAGTGCAAATTAACGCTATAAAAACCCAGTAGGCAGTTTTTTCTAAAAAATTTAACGTTACTGAAGCCGACATAGTTATGTCGGGGCACCCCATTCCTCTAGCATCGTTACTCAATTTGTTGGGCGTTAATTTAGGAGCAAATATGTCTTGGCATGAACATGTTGCAAGCATAGCAAAGAGAGCTTCTTGAAAGCTGAAAATATTATTTCGAACCAGAAAGGTTTACACTCCACAACAACTGTTAATTCTGTACAAAGCTCAAATTCGACCTACTATGGAATTCCATAGTTGGTCTACTTCCATGTTTGGGGCTCTACTCATACTGCTACTAACTAATACTGCTACTAACTAATACACTGCATTTGTTGGATTCTATTCAGAGGAGAGCTTTTCGCCTAATTGGAGTCCCCGGAACTGGCCGGCGGGTTTGATTTGTTGGAATGTCGAAGAACGGTTGGCGCCTTGAGACTATTCTACAAGTATGCTCAAGGAAAGTGTTCGATGGATGTAGCCCGCTTAATTCTATTCAGAGCGGGGCATGCTAGAAATACACGTTGCGCTAATACTTCACATCCGTATGAGGTTCAGCTTGTTACTCCTCGCACAACACTTTTCAATCATTCTTTTATAAGGAGAACCTCATCCCTTTGGATTAATTTGCCTGGACTGAGTTTCCCACCGAGTACAATTTACAGCAATTCACGCCCAACGTGAATCGCTTTTTCTTTTTTTTTTTTTTTCCGCACACGTGTCGCTCTTGTAGCGTTTTAGGGATTTCTCTATCACGTGTGCTAGACTCATAAAAAAAATATGGAGAGAGATTAGATTAATGAGCGACGTCGCTGGTACAGTTTAATAACAAATAATAATAATAATCGATACCAAGAATAATTCTTTGGAAATCTACTTTACGAAATCACAAATTCCATATTTTTTATTGAAGTCAGGTTACAAAATGATTTAATTTGCATCTATAATTTAAATGACCCCAAATTTGATATTGGCGCATACTTAACTTCTTCGTTGATAAAAATAAACCATATTCATTGTTTCATACATCAGTTATTTTCCTAATACGTGGCAAAACAGTGTAGTTTTGTTAAGCAGTACTAAACAGTTATATTTCCAACATTTTCGTTTAGGTAAACAGTATGGTAAATTATTATTAGATATAGTTGTAATATGTGTATAATAACCCATTAAAAATAACATATTTTTGTTTTGCAAAAAGCGGAATCTTACTTTCTTTGACTTTTATAAATTCTTCCAAACCTATTTTTTTTATAGTTAATCTCCCCGCCTGAATAGGAATTTTCCATACCCTATAAATATCGGCGAGGATGTCCTAATATCCGTCAACGTTATCCAAGTGCTGAAACACATTGCTATTTCATAGTACCTTGTAACATTCATTTTTTTCTAGATTTTAAGATCATGTTACAACACCGTTTTTTTTTAAATCATGCAATATTTGTTAATTTAAGTTAAGCAGTGAATTTAAATGTTATTGCAGTTTTTTATATTTGATTTGATTGCCGACTTAACTTATTTAGTTTACATTGAATGCGTCTGATTTACAAAAGAAGATTTTGCGTTCCGGAAGTGAACCAGGAAGGGGAAAAGATATTTAAGCAGCCATTTCGAATTTTTTTAAGGGCTTTTTCCTCCGTCAAGCCGTAGAGGGCTTTTTTTCTTCGTCATGCCATAGTGTGTTTTTTTCTTCCGTCATGCCGTAGTGCAGTAACGGTTTTTTTTTATCACTGAGTGGGTGTCGTTTCTAGACCTCAAGTCTGAGTCTGTTCTTAAAACGTTCTGCTCATCATAACATATTTCGGGTCAAAAAGTGATTACCTACCCAAATGAGAATAGAAGAGTAGTGGTTGAGAAAATATTTGGATGAGAATCTCATCAGGAGAGGTCAAGCTGTTTATGGAAAACCCACGAGGAGAAGCCAAGCATTAAGTCAACACGTGTAATCCGCCAAGTCGATTTTACAAACTTTTATATCGTGTCCTTTAAAGCCATTTATTAAAAACTTAATAATTCTAATTTAGAGACTGTCTACAAAAGTGTGCACTCTCATAGTACAAAAATTTTTTTACTTAGTCGAAGTAATTTTAAGAGTGTAATAGAAGTAAGAATTTTTATTTTGTTAATATATTCTTCTTTATTTAAGTGTAGTGTCTCACTGAACCCCTGCTCTTTCTTTCAGGACGTAAAGGTTGTACTATATTCAATTTTCTATGAACTAAATAACTCTTCAGTATTTTTTCATTTTTTGAGCTGAACTTTTATTCTAAATGAATTGTGCCCAAAACAGTACAACCAAGTTTTAAACAACTATATAGACTATTTTCAAAAGACGTACAAAAATTATCTCGATCTCCATGTTCTCTACCAGTAAAAAAAACTGGCTAGCTTACATCTAATTTTTGTTCCCTCAGTATTAATATCCACTCAATCCATTCTCAAAAATTAAGATATACATAAGGAGCAAATAACGGCTTCCATTTAATAAATAAAATATTTATTAAAAAAAATAAAGAAAGTTGAGGCTATAACCTTTTAAAGACAAAAATCTGGTTCTGCTGCTGAGATTTTTTTCAGTTTTACGATTTCATTCGTTTTCTATATTATCTAACTGAATGTAGATCATTATAAGAATGTAATTTATTATATATTAAAAATAATCATTTACACATCTAGTTCGAAAATTAATAGTTTCCTTGCTACAGCCCTTAAATAATTATTTACGCATAAATTAAAAAAAAAATATATTAACTAAAATAATTATCTATTCATTAGAATTTGCATGGCAGGTACAAAATATTTAAAAAGTCCGGAAATAAAGAAAATAAAAATATTTTTAATAAAACATTCCATACTTTTGTTTGGTTGAAATTCGCTAAAAAATAAAGAAATAAATATATTCATTTTATTTGCCTTATGATATCCATGTTTTTTGCATATGTGTGTTCCTCTTTAAAATATGTACGATGAATTATTATTCTTATTTTTTTTTTATCGCTCACCTCCCCTCCTCATTAGGGATTTTACCCTTTTTCCATATCCCAAGGATATCGGCGAGGATGTCGTAATACCCGTCAACGTTGTCCAAGTGCCGAAACATACATTTTTGTATTTCACTTCACCTTTTAAACAATGCGGTAGTGCCAGAACCAGAATTTCCTTCTCAAATATTGGCTTTTAAAACATAAATCCAGAGCATACTATTTGCCGGACATATTGAAAATATCCAACTTTATTGTTTTTTGTTTAATTAAATAAACTAACAGCCATTAAATGTATGGCTTACAGTATAAAATGTTACTTGTGACTACACTACTACAATATATACATACATATATATATATATATATATATATATATATATATATATATATATATATATATATATATATATATATATATATATATATATATATATATATATATATATATATATATATATATATATATAATAAGTATAGCAGTATTATGTTCTTGGGGTAAACGGTCTTTGGAAAAGAACTAAAAAGTTTTTGACACCTTTTGAGCTACGCCAAGCTTTCGAAAATATTTCATTTTCTTCATCAGCGCTACAATTATTGTAGATTATCAGTATTTTTGAGATTGAAAGTAAAGAACAACCCTATTTTATACCTAACATTAAAGTACTTACTGCTAAGTGGTGTGTTCAAAAAATGTTCTTTGTGGGGGCATTTTATTACACTTATCAGAAAAAACAAAATCTCGACATACTCATCTGTGGGAAATATAATAAACTTTTACTTCATTTTGTTAGTATGGTACGAAGAATTGTCTGGTTGTAAAGTGATTTTAATTTATAAAGGATTTTTTTGTTATGTTTTCTTGTCATTTTACTAAGGGCAGTGTGCTTATATCTCTTAGTTAAGTTGTGGTTAATTTATATTTGAAAGTAGAATGGCATTTGGTTTGATCGTTTTAAAGTTGAAAAGTTAGTGAAAATCAGTGGGATTATTATCAAAGAGATATGTCAGATATGTTGTAAGAGTTTTCATTTTGACTGCCTATTTGTAATATATATATATATATATATATATATATATATATATATATATATATATATATATATATATATATATATATATATATCAAAACAATTCGTTCGAATTCCTCGACCTCAATAGCCATAAAAATTATATACGCCGTTGTAGTTAATTCTTGGTATTGCATCCTCATCTCTCAGGCTTTCTATAGATACGATGATAGATTAAGTTCAAAATTAACATATTTTTACATCTAAATACACGAGAGGAAAGTGAAATAATATTAGAGAAATCCGATAAAATGAATTGTCCCTCATTTTTTGTAAACCTTTTCCCTTTTAATATTCTTTCTGACTTTAAGTAGTAGAAATTATCGCTCCAATAAACAGACAGATAATCCGACGAAAATGAAAAGAAATATATTAGCCATGACTTAGGAACTCTAATATCTCAAAAAATACAAAATTTTTTCACTGCGAAGAAAGTACTAATCAATGAACTAGATTTAACCAACCTTCACAAAAGTTAATTTACTGAAATTTAAGTTGCAAAGCAACAATTTACATTGTAATCGATTATTTATTAAATTTTTAAAGAACCGCTGCAATTTATAATGTTATATATAGTAGTAAACGTCATGATTAGACAGCTCGTTTTTCCTTTCAGTGCTATTCTTCCTGTATCTCTAGACACTTTATTTGTGCTTAATAATTATTAGGTTCTCACTAACTTTTTAAATTACAGGGTAGCGCATTTTAAATCCATTTTATGCCTTTGCTTTTAAAATTTAAATAATTTTCAATTATTTTCATATTGGAATTTTTGATATCTGAACCAATTCCTCAAGAGCTAACAACAATAGTTAAATTATTATAATGAAAAATTATCAGCTTTAAAATATTATGTTCAGAAGTAAATTTCACATATACATACGAGAGTTTATATTTTTCTACATCATATTGCAAATCAATACATTTAGTTCAACATCTGTCAAACTTTTAAATAACCTCATTATAATAAGATTTATCCAACACTAATCGTTCAACCAAGCTTCATCTTCATCATTCCAAGTGAATCTTCGTCCAGCCACCCATTTTTTCAGATTTAGAAACAGGACGAATTTTCCGGGAGCCAAATCCGGTGAAGACGATGGATGTAAAAGCACTTTGAAGCGAAGATCATGCAGTTTTGCGGCATGCGAACGGTATGTAAAGGCGCATTATCGTGATAAAATAGCACTTTGTTTTTTGAGAGATGTGGACGTTTTGCCTGAATTGCCATTGGTCCAGTAGGAAAGCATAATACTACCTAGTGATTGTTTTACCTTTCTTCAGGTAGTCTATGAGCACCAGACCAGATGAATCTCAAAAAACCGTAGCCATAGCTTTAATGCAGATGGGACTATTTTTGCTTTCTTGGAGGCACTTTCATTTTCTCCCACCCACTATTTCGACTGTTCATTCCTCTCTGGTGTATAATGAGAAATCCATGTTTTATCTTCTGTTCTGAAACACACATATTAGGAAACGTTCATTTGCAGTCATTTTTGGTCGATTGGTAACAAACGCTAGATCTATTAAGTGAAAAGCTCTCTTTTGCCCAAAACATCGTGCGGAATGTGATGGACCCAACCTATCGAGATGTTTACAATATTAGCGAGCTCGCCTATATTTAGTCGGCGATCATTTAGTACACTATTGTAAATTTTTATCACAACCTCGTCGGTCGTAGAGATTTTCAAACGTCCTAATCATTTGTCACCTTAAGCGGAACCCGAAGGCCGAAAATTTTAAAATTATCATTTTTTTTATTGCTTTAAATCAAAGTTCAACCTTTTCTGCACAATTTAAGACAATTTTCATCAATTTATCTTAACTAGAAGTATTTTTAAAAAATTTAAGAAAAAAAAAGTTAATACTTTTCACTTCACAGATAGTCAGATTTACACGTTTACAACCAAACTGGCAGGTTTCCAAGGTTTCCTCTAGCAATAGAAAAAAATCGATGTTTTCTACGCTAATAATCGATAGTTTCGGTACGTATTGAAACGCCGAAAAACAAGAAAAAGGTCCGGTCGTGGCGCTGTATCAGAGACGAACCCGCGCTCATTGAAAATCGCTCGTCCTGAAAAGTTGTGGTTTTTGACCTTTCAGTACACGTTTCTCAAAATGTAAACACCCAAACCTTACTAAAATTTGTGGAAATATTTAATGATGTTAGAGGAATATTTGTCCGCAATTTTACGTTCGTTGATTTAGTAGAAGGCAAGAAAAAAAATCATGAGTGAGAAAAAAAAAGTACATTTTTTAAACTGAAATTTAAAAAAAAGTAACGAGTATATTTACATGAAATTGCGAACACTAATACAACAGGATACCCTTAATCCAGTAGTAAAAAAAAAATTACATCAGTAACCCATTTAGAACCCGAGAAATCGGTACCGAAAGTGAGCAACCTCGCTCATAAGGATAAGGTAGCCTTCGGGGTCCCCTTAAATGGATGTACGACCACGTTTAAATTCAGCAGCCCACTTTTTAGTCGTTGTTAATCGTCGAAAATAACATGAAAGAATCATATAATGTGACACTTGACTTTGTAAAAGCTCACACTTCAATTTTACATATTTTTTAGAAAATATTAGTCGCTACATAAAAACAGCTAAACTAACGTATCGGAAACATTACAGCACCTTATCTAGTAGATAACACTTATCACACTGATTTGATAGAGACTCTCGTAGACTTCTTCCTAAGAAAAAGGAAAATATAAACAAACTTAAGGAAACGTGTGTCGTATATCTTTAGAAGAAGTAAACTGAAAAATTAAAAAAAAACCTTAGGTTCCATAACTTTAAAAATGGTCTAATTTATTTTAAAATTAAAGAATTTTTGCAAAAAATCCGGATACTTTTTAAGAAACTCACCTATTATTTGCGCCACTTATTTTATTAGTTTTACTTTTTTATGTTTTAGATCAAATTTAGTCTAAATATGGAGGTATCAAAAGTGAAAGAGTTTTACAATGAGAAGAGAGTATTTATAACAGGTGCGACAGGTTTTGTTGGAAAAACTCTAATAGAAAAGCTTTTAAGAGACACGGACGTCGATAGAATTTATATTTTAATCAGAGAAAAAAAAGACAAAACCATAGAAGAAAGATTAAATAGAATCTTTGAAAATCCGGTAAGCTGCAACTTTAGCAAATACAATTTCCTATAACAGCTATCTTTATTAATTATAACAGAAAATTTATACAGGATACAAAGCTTATAGGTATAATTCCTCTGAATTTCACCTATGTCAGTTGAAAAAGCGATCTGTTGCATCTACCATAGTACGTTATTGACTTTACGTTTTTATAAGGTTCTTTATTATTCGGAAAAACAGTACACTCAATTAAATAGGTTCTTGAGAAAATTAAATATTAACACAGCATTTAAAACATCCAACACACTTGGCAAATTTATAAAAAATAACAAAACTAAAACAGATAGAGACAATAGATCCGGAGTATACAAATTAAATTGTAGAAATTGCTCAAAAATATATATAGGTCAAACAGGAAGAATTTTTTCAAAAAGAATAAAAGAACATGCTTCATCATTCATCAATAGAAAAAATAACCACCAATTCAACTCAAACTTTGAAATATTACATACTTGCACAAAGGACCTGAAACTTAATTACCTAGAATCTTTAGAAATAAACAAATTGAAAAATTCAGATTCCTTAATAAATGAACAATTAGACTTCAATAATTCACCACTTTCACCATCATTCTATTATAATTAAATTATTTTATTTCGTGCCATAAATTGTGAACCAACCATTTATTATAGTAATTTTATCCTCATTTTGTAAAAAAACATCTGAAGAAGCTGTCGTACAGCGAAACATGTTGTGATGTTAAAAATAAAAATTTAGTGGAAATTTAAGTAGCGTTTTACTTCTTGCAAAACTTATAGTTAAGGATTTTCACCAAGTATCGGCTGAATCAATCCAAGTGTTAAAAGACGCTTCAATAAGTTTCCTAGCCAATATGTATTTTAAATTGTTACTAAAATGTGCTTTGTGTTCTCAAAATTTATGGTTCGACCAAAGTACAAAACGTAAAGTGTTTCCACAGTATTATCAATTAAAAACCAACAATAAGAGCTTTGCTGCGAAACAAGGTTCCTAAGATGGTCTAAAGAAATTGTTAACAGAAGATAAGAAGATTCAGTTTCAAAAAAGAGACATTTTTAACGTTTATCTGAAGGTAGTCCACACAGAATTAGCTTATAGACTCCATTATATTGAATTTCTTACCTCGAATAATGATAGAAGGCAAAAAGTAAATACTATCATACATACAAAAAAATATATAGTTCAGAAGAAAAAACTCAATACTCTCGGAAGAAATAATAGCAAAATAATAAACCCTAATAAAAAGTTTTCCGATCACAAATTCTTTGATAGATTTGTCAATTTAACACAGACAACCTTCCCGACTAATGAAGCTCAATTACTTAATAAATGTTTCAAACAAAATAGCGAAATCAATATCTCTCCAAATACATTAAATATATTAGCAGTTTATACAGAAGTAGCTCTCAATCATTACCCAAATAATATTGGTAAAAAACACGAAGCAGCTAATGCATTAAAAAAAGGATTTTTGCGCCAAAATACTTCAAGACAAGATATTCAATTAATAAAAGACATTAGAAATAAATCAGCAGATATAATATTTACAAAAGCAGACAAAGTTAATTAGTAGTGGCAATTGACAAAGTAGATTATACCCAAAGAACAATAGATTCCTTAAACCCAGATAAATACCCAATTTTAAAATGTAGCCTACTGAAAGTTATTAGAAAATTATTAAATCAACGATCTCTAGTTGTAAAAGTTTGTTTAATGATAAAGATTCTAGAATTCTCACTCTTATGAATCTACAAACACCTAAACTATATTCACTAATAAAACTTCACAAAACGGGGTACCCTATAAGGCCAGTAGTAGCTTTCGTATCAGCTCCATATTATAAACTCTCAAAACGTCTTGTTCAAATACTTATAGATAATACTAAATTTAAAGCTAAATTTGCAATAAAAAATTCACAACTAATTGAAAACATTGAAAGTTACTTGACAATTCAAAATTAATCTCTTTCGACGTTCAAAATCTTTTTCCAAGCATACTAAGTAGGGAACTATATTACTAATTGAAAAACTTCTTTCCGAAATCAATGTCAACCCAATAATAAAATCAGACATCTTAAATTGCTTAAAGGTTTGCCTAGAATAAAATTATTCTGAATTTAATAATGACCTATATAGCAGCCTAATGAGTAATCCACTTAGTCCTCTTTTGGCGGAAATATTTATGAATAACATAGAAAATAAAATAAGCAAACACCCACTGTAAAAAATTTGTATACTGGCATAGATATGTTGATGATATCTACTGTTGTTTTACAGGAAATGATAGACGATTAGCCACATTTTAAAAAAATTTTAATAATATACACAAAAATATAAAATTCACCAGTGAAGTTGAAACCAACAATAGCTTAAACTTCCTTGACCTAACAATAAAAAGACATAATAACAAGCACAGTTTTTCTATTTACCATAAACCGTCACATACTGACATAATTATCCGAAATACCTAATGTCATCCACCAAGTCACAAGCTTGCACTTTTTCATAATAGGATTCACAGACTAATAAATATTCCTCTAAATCGAGACGATTTTCAAAAAGAACTTAATATTATAAAACAATAATGACTATTCACCATCCATAATAGATAATATTCTCAAGAAAAAACTTTAAAACAAAGCCATTAGTACAGTTTTCCCGAATAATAAAGACCTTATAAAAAATAACGTACTATGGTAGATGCAACACTAAATTAAATAGTTTCTTGAGAAAATTAAATATTAACACAATATTTAAAACATCCAACACATTTGGCAATTTTATAAAAAATAACAAAACTAACACAAATAGAGACAACAGATCCAGAGTATGCAAATTAAAAAATAACTCAAATTACGCAAATCATTTGAGTGAAAATAACCACCAATTCAACTCAAACTTTGGAATATTACGAGGATGGATTGAAAAGTTTGCGGCCCAGTCAAGAAAACAAAATAAAATACGTACAAAAATATTTTTATTTTTCGACGTAATCTCCACCTAGCTCTATGCACTTCTTCCACATGCTTTCCAAAGCTCCCACACCTGTTTGAAAAAATGGATTCTCAAGGTCTTCAACATACTGGTTAACTGCAGCTTCGACTTCTTCATTTGATAAAACTTGTGGCCACCGAGGTGTTTTTTTTAGGTTTGGAAACAGATGAAAGTCCGAAGGTGCCAAATCAGGAGAATAAGCCGAGTGGGGCAGCAATTCGAAACCACAATCACGAATTTGAGCCATAGACTCAACAGACGTGTGAACGCGAACGTTGTCCTGATGAAACAAACCTTTCTTTCTCAGTAATCCTGGGCGTTTATTTTTAATTTCTTGACGTAAACGACGCTAAAGGGCGCAATAGTAAGTCAAATTTATTGTTTCGTCTTTTGGGAAGGTAGTCCACCATAATAATATCTTTAGCATCCCAAAAAACTGACGCCATCACTTCTCCAGCCGACAGAATTGCCTTCGCTTTCTTTGGGGTCGGTTTACCAGATTTTTTCCACTGCTTGGATTGTTGTTTTGACCCTGGAGTATAGTAGTGAACCCAAGTTTCGTTCATTGTCACAAACCTGTTAAGAAAATCTTGCGGATCAGCCTCAAACAGTCGCGAGAAATCGTAAGTCGGATTCGTTTTTGTTCAACTGAAAGCAATTTGGGGACCCACCTACCGGATACCTTAGAAAATCCGAGTTCGTTGGCAATGATGTTTTGTGTTCGTTCATACGAGATGCCTATGGTGTCTGCATTCTCCCTGATAGTTAATCTACGGTCTTTGAATATGAGATCACACACTTTGCCGATGTTTTCTTCAGTCGTAGACGTCCTGGGCCGGCCGGAACGAGGGTCATATTCGATCCGTCTCTCATCCATGTTTAAATTCTGCAACCCATTTTTTCACAGTGGTATATGGCGGAGCAGATTCTCCTAGTGTTGTTTTCATATCATCGTGGATCTTCTTTGATGTTAATCTTTTTTTAAACAGGTACTTGATGACCGTTTTTCCAAAAAAGCTGCACTTCGTCTCACTAAACTCGTTCTAACCTAAAAACCATCAATTCTACAGCAACAAAATTTTACATTGTGACAACCAAAGAAAGTATGAACATATTGAGGGTATTATAATAAAAATTATAATTATTTTTTGCTGAGGCCGCGAACTTTTCAATCCATCCTCGTACATACTTGCACAAAGGGCCTGACACTCAATTACCTAGAATCATAAGAAATAAACAAATTGAAAAATTCATATTCCTTAATAAATGAACAATTAGACTTAATTAATTCACCATTACTAAATCTATTTTAATTAAATTATTTTATTACCTGCCATTAATTGTGAGCCATATTTATTTATTATCATTAACTCCAAAATTACAACTTGAAATGCGGGTTTAGGCTTTTTAATATAATGTATAACAAAAGACGATCAACCAGCAATCCCTAACTTGGAATTGACTTGATCAGACGAACTCATTTCTTTTATAATTTCTATAACAACTATCCACGTTAACTACTTACTATATCCTAATTCATTCAAATTATTTTCATTATAGATATATATATATATATATATATATATATATATATATATATATATATATATATATATATATATATATATTACTCAGTATATATCACCACTACACCAAACACTTTATTTTTGCACTCGACGCGCGTTTCGCTAACCATGTTAGCTTCATCAGGAGCGATGATTGACTAAAACTTTTAGTCAATCATCGCTCCTGATGAAGCTAACATGGTTAGCGAAACGCGCGTCGAGTGCAAAAATAAAGTGTTTGGTGTAGTGGTGATATATACTGAGTAGTATCATTGTGCCAAAGATTCCACATTCCCAACTTAGTTATATATATATATATATATATATATATATATATATATATATATATATATATATATATATATATATATATATATATATATATATATATATATATATATATATATATATATATATATATATATATATATATATATATATATATATATATATATATATATATATATATATATATATATATATATATATATATATGTACAAAGTGTTACGAAAATCACTTAACATATTGAGACTGGTATATTTCTGTAGGAAGAACCATTGTAGAAAAACATTAATAAATGGCGCTCCTCGATAAAGCATATAAGACTAACTCGAAATGTTAAGCCAATTATTATTTAAAAATAACGTTTTGACTACCTGGGGAAGTACATATAGAAATAATGTATTATTTACGTACCCTATGTCTATTTTACCTAGTGCAATTAGTTTACTTCTCTTTATCTATATAGTTCAAAATAAGCAAAACAAGGTATTTTCTGCCAGCAATCATAAATTTTCTAGTAAGAAATGCATCAAACGTATCAGGCACAGGTTATGAACACATATTATAGTAAACATTAATAATTCTGTTTAATTAAGCAAACTGTCATAAAAACTTCTTGTCATTAAATTTTGTTAACATTAAAAAACACTTCTTGCATTATCAGTTTGCAGTATTTGACCAAAAAAATATTTTTTGTGATACTTTTCACTATGTATCTAAACCACCTCGTCACCAAAGAGGCTTGAAGGATAGATTGTTAAAAACACCTGTGTGCCATTTCCCTTCAACCAACATTAAAAATCCACACTCTAAAAATAAATATTGGGCGTGTCTCCAATTATTGACTAAGTTGGGAATGTGGAATCTTTGGCACAATGATACTACTGATAAAGCTAACATGGTTAGCGAAACGCGCGTCGAGTGCAAAAGTAAAGTGTTTGGTGTAGTGGTGATATATACTGAGTAGTCCAATTATTGTGCCTCCCAGTTTAAGATATTAAACTACCTTATACCATCATATATATATATATATATATATATATATATATATATATATATATATATATATATATATATATATATATATATATATATATATATATTTATATATATTATATATATATATATATATATATATATATATATATATATATATATATATATATATATATATATATATTTAGCACGTAGGCTGAAAATTTTTGGTCTAGCTACTTAAAACACATTAGGTATTATTGTTTTTGCCTTCAAAATAGGCCTCAGTTTCGGCAATAACTTCTTCATTGGAGCCAAATCTCTTTCACGCAAGCATTTTTTTTTTTAAAGTCCTCTGGTGGCCAAATCTTATGAATACGGTAGACGAGGAAGTAACTCGAACTTCAATTCATGCAATTTTGCCATCGTAACCGTTGACTTGTGACACGATGCATTGTCTTGATGAAAGAGCACTTTTTTCTTGCTCATTCGGGGCCCTTAATTTGCGATTTCTGCCTTCCAACGACCAATAACTTTATATAATATTCGCTAATGATGGTTTTTCCCTTTTCAGCATAGTCGATGAAAATTATTCTATGCGCCTCACAAAATACAGAGGCCAAAACCTTCCCAACCGACTGTTGTGTCTTTCGTCGCTTCGGGCAGGCTTTCACCTGCTGCTGTCCACTCAGCTTGCCGATTTGATTCCCGTATGTAGTGGTGGATCTATGTTTCATCCATTGTTACATATAGTATGAAAAAAGCCTTTTTATTGCGTTTAAACAGGTCCAAACAGCGTTCAGAATCATCAACACGTTGTTGTTTTTGGTCCACTCTGAGCAAACGCGGTACCCATTTCGAACAAAGCTTTCTCATGCCCAAATGTTCATGCAAAATATGACCAATACGTTCTTTTGATATATTTAGGGTGTCAGCTATTTCATGCAATTTCACTTTACGGTCATCCGAAACAATTTTGTGGAATTTTTTGTTGTTTTTCTGTCAAGAACGTTCAGCATTATTTGTATCTGAACGACCGCGTTTAAATTCAGCGGACCGGTAAATGATGAGTGATTTTCCAGGGGCAGAGTCCCCGTAACACTTTTCAAGTCATTGCTTTGCTTGAACGGTTTTTTTCCATCAAAAACAGTGTTTGATCAACACACGAAATTCGATTTTTTCCATTGATTTGAACATATCAAGAGTAGCTAAAACCACTGTAACTTGTAAACTAATCGTCGAAATTTCATGAAATTTTGACCCGTATCGTTTGAAGGTTGGTTCTTTCTAAAAATCATATGGATTTTTGAAAAGGACTATATTCATGTGTCAGACCAAAAACTTTTCAGCCTACGTGTGAAAATAAAATCGTGTCGATGTACGGTGAAATTACTCTTTTTTTATAGTTCTAATACGCTATATACTGAAGAACTCTAATTAGTTTTAACAGTTTTACAATTTTAAATTGCTTGAAAACTTTTAATAACTGTAGCTTTAAAACGGTGGAAATTGACAAGTCAACAATATTACTTTTTATAGACAAGTTACTGTCATCTAATTAATACTGAAGAAGTCAGTCATCGAAAACATCTCTATGCAAAAAAATGGCTACACTTATTACGTCATTAATCTAGTAATTTCTATATGTGAAGTTTTGACTTTGTGAAAGAAAACTTAAATTATATTAACTCAAAGCAACACAAAATGATTCATTCAATTATTTTTTTTCTTGACGAAACCTTAACACGTTTATAACAATTACGTTGGGAATAAACAGACTATAGATTTCGGGTAATTCTCAAAAAGTGTAGTTAATACTTCTAACTAGAGCTTAATTTGAAGATTATTTACTTTAAAGCATAGAGGGAAAAAAACTGCATATGAATATTGACATTGTTGATTTCTAAATTCATCGTTATCAATACCATAATCGTTAAGACTTTGGATTTCGAGCGTCTTAAATAAGTAAAAATTCAATATAACATGGCTATTAAAATTATTTTGCCTTTTTTATTAAATAGTAATAAGAAATAGTAATTTTTTTAGGGTTATCGTTAAACCACATGAACAATTTCCGATTTTTAGTTGTATAAAATTTTCCGTAGTTCAGCAAAGGTGGGGGGAAAACTTCCCGATATAGATTGTGTCCTTGGGAGGATGGCCCGAAAAAGCCGTTCCGAAAAGAACCTGCCATCAACCTCTAGTTGGTGAGGGCGTTTAAAGTTAGTAGGCTCAGCTCCATCAAAGTTTGTGAGAAGCAGGAAACGTAGAACAATACCATATAATAGGAGACTGAGAACGTATTTCGGATCTCACGTTAAACTGCCTGTCTGATATTAAAGTGACGTTGAAAGGGGTTGTCAAAAAAATCTTGTAGTGTATTTGCTTATCTATCCTTCCCATCTATACCATGTCATACTAAACCAGTAAAAATGTTACTTTGTGGATTTTGATTTCTATATAACCGTCAAGTTTATTATTGATTTTATTTTCAGCTCTTTGATGTCCTAAAATCCCAAAAGCCTGACTATACATCAAAAATTAAAGCAGTTGTAGGAGAATGTGGTACAGGAGGTAATTTAAAACGCTATTATTTTTATACTAAATATATAAAAACTGACGGACATAACAGGTACTAACGATTGACTAAATACATTGCACTAATCAACATGATTTTTTTCACAAGGAAACTGAATAGAGACCCTAGTTCTATGCTGAATTCAAATATGTTATCAGATTTCTTCTATCAGGCATAGTTTTCTTGTGACAGCCATTTTTGTGTAATATACTTCTATATATTAGGATTTCATTGTTATAATTCTTGTAAATATAGAAGTGGGAATTTGTATTCAGAATCATTTGGCACTAGGCAGACTTATTCATGTTGAAACATGTTTTAACTCTGTCTAAGCTTAATGATGTTCAAACCTGTCCTATCTTGTACAAATATTGCACTTTTTTAGCAGTATTGTAATTGTAGTGAGTCTGGTAACACGTATACCTACTTATTTTTGTGCTGTTTATTGTTTTTATTTGTAAGTTTTTTTTTATATAAACGTTTCAAAATGCCAAGAAAGTGTGTAAATCAACCAAACAATTTCTGCTACGTGTGTAGTAAACTGACCTTCAAGTCGCAGACGCGAAATTTTACACAGTTTATGAAAAAATGTTATGAGCTTTATTTTGGGTGTAAAGCTGGTGATTTTGATAAAGACTGGGGCCCAAATTTATGCTGTGCATCATGTGTTAAGCTTCTCACTGGTTGGAAAAATGGTACTCATCATAAGCCGTTTTCGGTCCCTATGATTTGGAGGGAACAGAAGGGCCATTTAACTGATTGTTATTTCTGCTTAAGTAACATTAAAGGAATTACGTCCAAAGCAAAATATACAGTTAAGTACCCCAACTTGGCATCTGCAATTAGACCTGTGCCACATAGTGAAGAGTATCCTGTACCAAAATTTCCAGATTTCAAGACCTTAAGTGATAACTCCGACTCCGCCCCAGTTCATACTGCGAGAGAAGTGACTCTACATTTGAAGCAAGTAGTTCATCAGAACCTTACTTTTTACCACAAGAAGATCTTAATGATCTTATACGGGATTTAAATTTGTCTAAACATTCAGCTGAACTTTTAAGTTCCAGGCTCAAAGGTTGGAATCTACTCCAAAAAGATACAAGGATATGCGTTTAACGTAGACGCCATAATGATTTCAGTGACTACTTCTCTTTAAGGCCAATTTGTTTTTTGTAATGATGTTTGTGCAGTAATGGAGGCTCTTGGACATCAATACCAGCCAGATGAGTGGCCATTGTTCATACAGTCATCGAAAGTCAGTTTGAAGGCTGTACTGTGAATGAATTACCATCAGTACCTGTTGCGCATGCTAGTGATATGAAGGAGATATAAAAAAATATGAAATTTAGTATACTAAATCTAACTGGAATATCTGTGGTAATTTGAAGGTTATAGCTTTGTTGTTAGGTTTGCAACTTGGATAAATGAAATTTTACTGTTTCTTATGTGAATGGGATAGCAGGGATAAGGAGTCTCACTACATAAGGAAACAATGGTCTAAACGTGAATCTCTTATTCCTGGGCATAAAAATGTATCAAATACCTCATTACTGGATCCCGAAAAGGTGTATTTACCTCCCCTGCACGTAAAACTGGGGTTTATAAAAAATTTTGTAAAAAAAATGGATTAAGGTTCTACTGCATTTATGTATTTGAAATCTAAATTTCCTAAAATAAGTGATACAAAATTGAAGGAATAAATTTTTATAGGGCCCCAAATAAGATTATTAATATCGGATAATGAACATTTTGAGGAACTATATCATCCACCGGAAAAAGCAGCGTGGAAATCATTCAGAAATATCTGTGTGTGGATTTCTTGGCAATAATAAAGAAGAAAACTATAGTGAAATAGTGAGTGATCTTCTGACTTCACACAAAGAAATGGGCTACAACATGTCCTTAAAAATTCACTTCTTTGACTCCCACCTAGACTTCTTCCCTGAAAATCATGGGGCTATCTCTGATGAGCATGGTGAGCGTTTTCATCAGCAGATTTCTACTATGGAAAAGAGGTACCAAGGCAAATAGAGTCCCAGTATGCTAGCCGACTACTGCTGGACCATGAAAAGAGACATTCCGAAGGCAAAATATGACCGAAAATCATCATATAAAACTTTTTAGGTTAGATAAAATTAGCCGAGTATTTAATATTCATTGTTTTATAAGAACTAATTATTTTAATACTTTAAACACGTGCCATAAAAAAAACCCTGCCTGGTGGATAAAATCTGAGAACATATTTAAACTCAGCATGGAAAAGATAAATATATTCCGTTAATTTAACCCTTATGAAAGAAAAAAAAAATTTTTGTAGACCAGTGTTATTTAAGTCTAATATATTACCAATATAAAATGAAAGTTCATGGAATTGATGACTTTTGCATTGCTGTCCTGTCTTTAGAGTTTGCACTGTAGACGCTGGTACTGAGACTCTAGGTCATTATTAGTTAACAGTAGGGTTGCAATATTGACGAATCAAACTGGTCAGCGTATATTAATTGATTCCTTTGTATCTCAAAAAAATTGTGAATAAATTAGAGTAATATAGAAGCATTCATTTATTTTTATGGGCATAGCACACTGCGAGAAACGTCTAAAGCGCTACAAGTGGGACATATATGCAGAAAAAGCAACTCACGTTTGTCTTGAGTCGCTGTAAATTATAATCTGTGCGAAACACGGTTCTGGGAAAAATAATTCCAAAGGGATGAGGTTTTCTATATAAAAGTTGATGTGATTTTTCATCTAATCTTTAATGTTTTCCGAAAAAATCGAATAACATTTAAAAAAATGAGGATTACGTGAGGCAATTATCTTAGAGATTGCTGACAGAGGCTGCTATACAAAAGCAATCTAGTAGTAGTTTTTCGTAGAATTCGAAAAATAATTAATATACGCAATGTTCCACCTAAAATAAAAAACTGTGTCGCATTTTTACTAAAATTGAAACTGATTATTATTTGTTTTCTTATCTAAAATTTAAATCCTCAAAAAATAATATTACGGTATTAAATTTAGTAAGTAAAGCAAATATTTTATATGTTCAATATCTGGAAAAACTAAGCGAACCCGTAATAAAATAATTTTAGTAATACTTGTACTAATAACTTCGATTATAAGGAATGAAATAAATGCATTTAGACCGAACTTGGATCATTTCAGTCACTATAAAAAAATATTTTGATAAAATATTCCCATACACAAGAAATTCTTTAATAATTTGTTGGAACCAAAAACAGATTCTTAAATTATTTTACTCATTCCAGGTTTAACAATATCAGACAGCGATAGAGAAATATTAAAAACCAACGTAGACATAATTTTTCATTCCGCCGCTACAGTGAATTTTGACCTAAATCTTAAAACAGCATATGAAATTAATGTAAAAGGAACTCAAACTCTTCTAGATTTAGCGAAAGAAATGCCAAAATTACAGGTAATGTAAATTATCGAAACAATATTATATCAAGTACTTGACATATGTGGTACTTAGTTATTTAGTTAAATCCTTTTTTTTGTAAATAAACGCCAGAAAAGATCTCTTAGGTAATAGGTTAGAGCAGGGGTGCTCAAACTTGAACTGCTGGCGATCTACCTCAATATTGTTAGACTACGATCGATCGACTCTGAGAGGCTGCAAGTAAGTGTGATGCAGGACTGTCGTCTAGGTAGAGTGTATAGTGGCATAGATATTAGTTTCCGCACAATATGCATTTTTTTAGTCAAGGTAAGTGTAGGTCTGCTCTAAAATGTCAATGAAAAAACTCATAATTATTCAAAATTGCGAGTTTATTGGTTCTTACAACACAAACGAGTTCTAGTGTCTAAACTTGGATGTTGAAGCGTGGCACTGCATGTCCTCACCATACTTTTCATAAGATGGTACGTAATTACCGAGTGCTAATCGCAAGCATGATGACATATGTTCGTCAGTTAGTCGATTGCGATATTTTGACTTAATTATCTTCATTTCAGAAAATGCAGACTCGCACAAGTAAGTTGACCCAAACATTGCCGTCAGTTGAAGGGCGATTTGCCTTAGATTCGGATATTTATCTTCAGATATAAAACACCAGAATTTTATATCAGATGCTGTGGCTTTGAGATGTATATCTGATATAATCTGCACTAACTCATTTTCAACAGAACATGAGTCCATGTTAAACTGACTTGCTATTTCAGTAGCTAATTCCTCAATGTTTTTACACGAAAAAGGATAACTCATAAATGATGCGATATTTGCCAATTTACTGAAATCATAAAAACGTATTTCGAATTGGCCCAAAATATTTGATAATTCTGCCTCATAAATATCATAATTCAACTGAGGAATCCTTGCTTTCAAAGACGGAAAATTTTTCAGATTCTTTCTTTTCAGTTGATCTATCATAAGTTGCAATTTACTTTTGAATGCGTTTATTGCGCTAATCATCTCAATAATAGTTTTTCCTTTACCTTGAAGCTCCAAATTAATGGTGTTTAAATGCATTGTGATGTCTGTCAAAAATGCCAAATCAGTCAGCCATTTTTCGTTTTTCAGCATCTGAGTGTCATCACCTCTTTCGTCCAGAAAAGCTGTTATTTCGGGCAATAATTCTTGAAAACTCACTATCTTCCAACTGCAATTTAAAGAGCCGTCGTTGCAAGCTACGTGCACGGATAGAATTCACAATTTTTATTGCAATGCCCATAATCTCCTCCATGTTTAGAACTTTTGAACACAAAACTTGTTGATGTATAATGCAATGGAAGGAGAAAAATGAAGGGAAATCATCATTAGCTCGACACAATGCCACAAAACCGTTTTTGTTTCTAGTCATTGCTGGTGCTCCATCGGTTGTAATGCACACTAGTTTATATATTGGTAGCTTGTAGTTTGTTACAAAATTGAAGAAAACGTCATATATATCTTCGCCACGGGTCTTTCCTTTCAGAGGAATCATTGTCAAAAACTCTTCCTTAGCCGACATGTCATTCAATACCATTCGAATAAAAATACACAGCTGGGCAGTGTCTGTCATGTCGGTGGATTCGTCGAAGTGTAAAGAAAAGTATATACATTTCATGATATCATGTTTTAGTTTATCTGCCATGTCCTGACTCATGACTTCAACACGCCTTGTGACAGTCGGACGAGATAACTGAAATTCTCTAATAGCAGACATAATCTCTGTTTTATTTTTAAAATCTCCAAATAAAGTCTCACCCGCTTCAATAAATGCTTCCTTCACAACCAATCCATCATCAAATGGTTTCTTGTGTTTCGCCAATATATGAGATATTTTAAATGATGCGAT
>CM032455.1:60193295-60390795 GCA_019049505.1 Pachyrhynchus sulphureomaculatus | reverse complement strand
CTTGTTGTATTTTATTCCCTTCTATGTAAATGTTTGTTTGTTGGTTTTCCATTGTCATTACTTTTGTTTTATCTATATTAATTTTCATACCTTCTTCTTTAAACGCTTTATTCCAAATATCGAGGTTTCCTTGTAATTGTCTCTCATTTTCCGCCACCAGCACAATATCATCAGCAAAAGCTGCTTCAGACACTTCTATTCTTTTCAGCTTCCAGCATCCAATTGTCATTCTTTTCACTTTTATTTCGCATTTCTTGATTATTTCATCCATGTATACAGTGAACAATATTGGGCTCAAGCTTCCTCCCTGCCTCAAGACACTGGATGGAAGAAGGTTTGTTAGACATAGATATATATATATATATATATATATATATATATATATATATATATATATATATATATATATATATATATATATATGTATATACATCAAAAATATTTAATAAATCAATATACTTGTTTTTTATCAGGAAAGTAGCCATACCCTAAAATGATTTGGTGTTTTTAGTGTTCCATACGAGACACTTCAGTGTCTATCTGTCTGCCACATCCGATTTTCTCTGAGACTATTTGACGTAGAAAATTGAAATTTAGCACAAATATAAGAATTGATGGCCCATTTAGAGCCGTGTAGTTTTGAAAGTTAAACTTTGACTTCAGGGTTAGTTTTAGGGAGTGTGAAAAAAATTTTATACCAGGTCATAGAGTGGGGTGTCAAATAAAAGCTTGTGAAAACATGAGTTCAAAAATAAATATAATGTAATATTCAATTTTTAGCTTTTGTTCTAGCACAAATTTTCCATATATGTTTAGTTTCATGATCTGTTAAATATATGTCTGTTAAAGTAAAAACGTTTGGACCGGTTGTGGTACTTATTAGAAAGTAAGATTATTAGTCAATTTATTAATAACTTTTAGGTAAAAATAATAGCGTAAAAAACCGTCTAAGTGCAAGTTGGATTTGCGCGTTTAGTGTTCCGTACTGCAGTTGCCTTTAAAAAATTTTTTATGGAGGGATAAAATGATTTCACAAAAAACACCTCAAATGTTTTCGAAAAAGTTTGTTTCTAATCTTTGCTGAGAATTGATAACCTTGACATTTTTATTTTTTTTTTGTATATCAGATAAATTTTTTTAAAGTATTTCGACCAGTACTTTTCGAGATAAGATGAGTGGATAGAAATGTTTCTGCGATTTTTTAAAAATCATACAAGAAAAGTGTGCGCAAGTATTATATCACATATATTTTTGAACTTGTGTTTTCATACCCCACTCGATGACCTGACAATTTTTTTTTTCACACCTCCCCTTAAGTCAAAGTTTAACTTTCAAACTTACACAGCTCTGATTGGGCGATCAATTCCAATTTTCCTAAATTTCAACTCTCTCTGTCAAATAGTCTTGGCAAAAATCGGATATGACAGACAAACAGACACCGAAGTGTCCATAAGTATTCTGTACGGACCACTAAACACATTAAATCATTTTAGGGTATGGTAACGTTTTTGACTTTTGGTTTAGGAGCATTAATATATAAACATATCTGTGCTTTTCTGAAACCCTCAATTTGGGCTTGCATCACCCTGGCATCCTGTTCCCAACATTCCAGACTTTCGAAAAAACTAGTGTGCTTGTCAAGAGTTTTTTTTTTTTCGGTTTCTGACTTCTTTCTCGAATTTACTCATATATATACATATATACGTATATATATATATATATATATATATATATATATATATATATATATATATATATATATATATATATATATATATGTGTGTGTGTGTGTGTGTGTGTGTGACGTTCCACGTCAACCGTGTCACCCATGAGACCAAAATTTGACGCAAGGTAGGTAAATGAACGGGGGATTAAAAAACTCGTATTGATGTATACTTTTGAAATCCGATGGACCTTTTGAGAAATTGAATATGGCGGATGCAAATTGGCGTCGGTAACGTGTAAAAATTCCAGTTGATCAAATTATATGGAGTATAATAATGAAAAAAAGATTCCTAATTATGTGAAATTTACCCACAAATATGTTTTTTGGTTCGCTGATTATGAATTCGAAGTCCAACTAGGCAAATTATACCCGCGAAATCCAATATGGCGTCTTGAGTGAGCAAAATCAGGGAGTTTTACTAATATTGCTCGGAAAATTCGAAAGAGCACCTTTTCTTGTCTATATGTATTGCATCTTACCCTTTGAATAACCGATCATAAGTGTATGGCCGTCATTATTTTTTCCAATATGGTCGATCAAAAATGGCATCAACTTGTAAAGAAAACCTCTGGTAATGGAATGATAACAAATGTAATAATAAAATAAACGTATTAAATTACCTAGTATTTTATATTTCGTATGTTTACGGGGTCGCTTATTACGAATTTACTGTCAAATTAGCCAAATTCAACCCGCAAAATCCAATATATTTCAGTATTTTATTTAATGTTTTATATTAATTTGAAAAAAGTTTATTTTTTAATTGGTGCTATCAACAGGATAAAATTTGGTAAGCAAGCAGCTAAACAACCAAAACCTTTTAATAATTGATGTTAGGTTATGAAATTGCACAATATAAGTACAGACTTTTGCATACTTTGCTTAACGATTCCATGTTCGGTAAGTGTACTTAACCTTGCACGCACTGGTAATGATTTACAATTCATAGTTACCATTTTTAATATAGTAGTTTTAATAGCGTTAACGTTAGCAAGAATTGCTGATAATCGAATAATGTAATCCGTAAAAAATAAGAAAGATTACTTCATGTAGTGTGGAGAATAGTCGTCGTAAAAAAAAATAATGTTAACTATCTTGTCTTAAGAAACGTTTATTTACAATCGTAGGCTTTTACGTCATTAGCTTCAGAATACATTTATAACACGAGACAAAATCTAAGGTAACATAACTTAGAGTTGATCACAATCTTTTAAATGTTATCATCACGTTAGTAAAATATTTTTACTAACTAACTTTTAACCCACCTTTTTCTAGCTCCCTTGCGTGCTTTAGACTCAATCGATTGGATTGACTGCACGCTTAATAGCTTGATAACAAAACGCAGTTATACATATTGACAAATACTAGATCATTTAATGAGTTTATTTTATTATTGCACTTGTTATCATTCTGCTACCAGAGGTTTTCTTTACAAGTTGACGCCATTTTTGATCCGCGATATTGTAAAAAATAATGACGACCATACACTTATGATCGATTATTCGAAGGGTAAGATGCAATACATATGGACAAAAAAAGGTGCTCTTTCAAATTTTCCGAGCAATATTAGTAAAAATCCCTAATTTTGCTCACTCAAGACGCCATATTGGATTTTGCAGGTGGAATTGGGCTAGTTGGACTTCGAATTCATGATCAGCGACCCTGAAGACATACTCAGTGACAAATACTAGGTTATTTGGTACGTATATTTTATTATTACACTTGTTATCATTCGATTACCAGAGGTTTTCTTTACAATTTTGATCCGCTATACTGGAAAAATAATGACGACAAAACACTTATAATCGATTATGCCAAGGGTGAGATGCAATACTGATGGACAAGAAAAAAGGTGCTTTTTTAAATTTTACTAGAAATATTACTAAAAATTACTTAATTTTGCTCACTCAAGATGGATTGGATTTCACGGGTATAATTTGCCTAGTTGGACTTCGAATTCATAACACAGGGCAACAAAAAAATATTTTTGTTTTGGTGCCTGGGATTTTAGAGCTGATTTTAACTATATTTGGGACGCTAAATCTATACATGCAATCCGTTTTTCTCTATCAGCTCTACTTTTTTAGATACATCAACTTATCTACCAATGTGGTTTTTATTCAGTATATTCATTTATGAGAGTTCTAAAATTATTATATATTCATTAATGTAGGTACAATGGTTTTATTGTCAGTCTGTAATTGAGTAAATTCCAGGTAAATCTATAAATAGTGGAACCATTGCCTATCAGGTACCTGAACTGACCCTTTTAATCACCTAACTCGGGTAAGTCTCTTCAGTTTGTGCGTTCTTACTAATGAGAGTAGGTCGAATTCGGCGTGTTATTTTATGTTAAGAAAAGAGTATTTTTGTGTTATTGAACAGAATAAAAATGAGTTCAGGTTCCAGTTCAAGAAGAAGTTGTGTAAATCAACCTGATGTGTTTTGCTATATATGCGGAGAATACATGTTTCAACAAAACAGACAAACTATTACTGACTTTGTAAAGCGAGCGTATCTTGGATACTTTGGAGTTAAGCTTGGTGATCAGGACAAAACGTGGGCCCCGCATCTCGTATGTAAAACTTGTACAGAGCATTTACGGCAGTGGACTACCGGGAAAAGAGAATGTCTAAAATTCGGCGTACCAATGGTTTGGAGAGAACCAAAAAAACACTTCAATGATTGTTATTTCTGTTTAGTAAATACTAATGGAATCAATCGAAATAACCGCAGTAAGTGGACTTATCCCAATTTAGACTCGGCAATACGCCCTATCCCGCACTCAGATGAAATACCGATTCCAACATTTCATCAGCTACCACATATCTCTGATGACGAATATTTTCCCTCTGATCGCTCTTCTGATGCTAATAAAAGTTCTGATGCTAATGAAACTAACAGTGACTATGAGGGGACGTCATCAGTTCCTCAACGCTTCAATCAAAATGAATTAGATGATCTCACCAGGGATCTCAATTTATCGAAAAAAGCTTCTGAAGTACTGGCTTCTAGGTTGAACGACAAAAATTTACTGGAACAAGGAACCAAAATTACCTTTTACCGTACAAAAAGATCTGCTACCATTCTTTTCTCAAGAAGACAATCTTGTATTTTGTCACGAAATTAGGGGACTCATGATAGAAATGGGACTTTCTGAATATATTCCAGATGATTGGCGCCTATTTATTGACAGTTCAAAACGAAGTTTAAAATGTGTCCTTCTACATAATGGGAATAAATATGGTTCAATACCACTAGCTCACTCAACGAAACTGAAAGAAGAATATAATACCATAGCTTTGGTCTTGCAGAAGATAAAGTATTACGAACATCAATGGATGATTTGTGTAGACTTAAAAATGGTAAACTTTCTTCTTGGGCAGCAAAGTGGTTACACGAAATATCCGTGTTTCTTGTGCCTCTGGGATAGTAGGGACAAAACACACCACTGGGTTAGAAAAGATTGGCCTCAGAGAGAAAACATGGACGTTGGGGAAAAGAATGTCATTAACGACGCTTTGGTTGAAAGAGAAAAAATCATACTTCCTCCGTTACATATAAAGTTGGGATTAATGAAGCAATTTGTAAAGGCTCTTGATAAGAATGGGACTTGTTTTGCATATATAGGGGTAAAAATGCATCAGTTGAGCACAGAAAAACTCAAAGCAGGGATATTTGACGGCCCACAAATAAGACAATTAATTAAGGATCCTGCCTTCATAAATTCAATGAATCAAGTTGAACGAGAAGCTTGGACATCATTTGTTGCAGTTGTAGAAAAATTTCTAGGCAAACATAAAGCTCAAAACTATGTTGAAATGGTTAACAAGACGCTTAATAGTTTCAAATCCTTAGGGTGCAATATGAGTATTAAAATACACTATTTACACAGCCACTTAGACCGTTTTCCAGAAAATTTAGGAGACATGAGTGAGGAACAAGGTAAAAGATTTCACCAAGATATTAAAGTTATGGAGGTCCGCTACCAAGGAAGATGGGACATGCACATGATGACAGATTACTGCTGGAGTTTAAAAAGGGACTGTTTAAAAAAACATTCAAGAATGTCGCGGAAAAGAAGCTTTCCAAGTGTTGAGTGACTATTTCATTTCTTCAATGTTTTTTTTTTGTTTGTAAGTACGACATAAGATTGTATTTTGTATAACTAAAATAAAAATTTCGTATCTACTTTTGTTTACTACACTTACGGATTTGAGTTACAATAATGTAACTTATATTTCTCTAAAATTGTATATCTTAAAAATTTGAGCTCTTAGGTACAAATGAATACGTTACTTGAATTCAGGACATCAAATTGATATAGAATCAGCTCAAAAAACCTCGATACCAAAACAGCTGTTCCCCTGTGTAATCAGCGAACCAAAAAACATATTTGTTGGTAAATTTTACATAATTAGGAACCTTTTTTTTCATTATTATACTCCATATAATTTGATCAACTGGAATTTTTACACGTTACCGACACCAATTTGCATTCGCCATTTCTCAAAAGGTCCATCGGATTTCAAAAGTACACATCAATACGAGTTTTTTAAGCCCCCGTTCATTTACCTACCTTGCGTCAAATTTTGGTCTCATGGGTGGCACGGTTGACGTGGAACGTCACGTATATATATATATATATATATATATATATATATATATATATATATATATATATATATATATATATATATTTAGACCCAGTCGAATTTCGTTTGACACAATTTTTTATTTCAGGCATTCGCGTACGTTTCTACAGCGTATGCTAACTGTAATAAACAGCAACTTATTGAGGAAAAGGTATATGATTACCCGTTTAGTGATGCGATAGCTAAAATAGAAAAATCAACCAAAGAAGATATTGAATCAGAAACAGACAAGTAAGTTATACATATTAGTCTTGTAGTAGTTGATCAGTTTTTGGTTTGAAAATTTTAATCAGGTGTTTTAAAAATTTAAATTGAATCCACTAAAAATTTATTATCTTATCAGCTTTGTTTTTATAGTACTACAAAGACAAAGCGAATAGTTACCTCGTTATCGGCTAGGGATATGGAAAGTATTCTTACTTGCGGAGGTAATAAATTTAATAATACATGCGTTAGTAATGTTCAATTAGAAATAATTTAAAAAAATCTTTTATTTTTTAAAATAATAAGGAATTCGTGACAATCTTATTAACAGACAAAAAAACACTAAGACCTCAATTCCGCTTTAAACAAAAATGTTCTAAACACTTAGCTTCAAATATTAAGTCAATACAACATCAAAACTTAAAAACAGATAATTTTTTAGTATACACAGGCCATGTCTTGGTTAGTGTATGTCATAACAGTTTCCTAGTCAAATCAAGTGCCCTTAAGTCACCTAAACACACATAAACATTATAAAAAAATTCATAATGAACTCACGATATATCCGATGAATTTGCATCTCAAGTGAAAGTCCTTCAAGGCTCATCGGTATCACTTCTATATAACATCTACTGTTATATTGTGACTGAAAACATTAACAGCAGTAATAAAAGCCAATATATTTTTCAGTTTTAAGATGATCAGCTATTAGTAACTTGATATTATATTATTTTAAAAGATAACAGGCGCTTTCTAATATATGATCAATATTAATTGTGGTCAAGTGAGAAATAAACTGTATTAACACTCCGGATCAAATGTTAGATAAATCTACGATTTTTTATTTGTCAACGAATTAATTATTAACTACGTGACTATAAAATCGTTTATCTGAAAATTAACAATCAATCACGCTTCATACGTTTTCAAGGATGTATCATTGGAAAACCATAATCACACCCAGTCACGACCTTAAATTTTAGCTATTCTCGATATGGTTTTGGTACAATAAAAATTTACGATTATTTTTACAAATTATATTTAACACTGCACGAAACAAAATAAATCTAAGATAAAAAACGTAATTATCTTCTTGTAAAAATTAGAATCTATAATTTATAAAAGTTTACAGCAAAAATATATTGATAATATTTTTACTTATTATGATTTTATTTTCCTTTTCCTCCTCATTGCATGTCAACGTTAAAAATAGATTTTTTTGCTTTGTGAGCGGTAAAAAACTCCTTTCTATAGAGAGAAAAGAACTAGAAAGTTAGCAGCACTATCTTACATTTTTGTTTATGATTTTGTTCGTTTTGTGGATCTTTAAATATAAATAACGATTCAAAATTTTTAGTAATACATGGCAAACCATCTTAAAGAACTTACTTAGGTTTATACATTCTATAAAATTTGACAAATTACAATTAAATTTGTTTTCTTGCAATTTTTGGGCATATAAGTATCCTCTAGAGGTATCCGTAAAGAAAAGCTACCACGTTAGTCACGGTCACAGTGATATTGCAATCAGGAGATTCAATTTAAGTATGTAGCTATGGCTTTCGCCTGTCACTACAGCCCCTTACGTGTGAAAAGTCTTAATATTTTGCTTATTTAAGGCTACTAATATATTAAACACCATTCTGTCGGAAAGCTGTTATAACTGAACTAATTTGAGCGCTAATCTCCTCAAAAGATACAAATGAAATCATTAGGATATAACCACTTTTTAAAATAAATTGTAAACTTTATTCTTTTTAATATTTATTTTATTATTAAAGTATAACTTAGACATTAACATATATGTGTATATATATATATATATATATATATATATATATATATATATATATATATATATATATATACACTACCGTCAGAAAGTATTTGCCCACCTAGAAATTTCAATGTAACTGCCAAAATTTAATACCTAATTAAACCCTTTTATTATATTAGGTAAATTTAATTGTTCTTAACAAGCGTCCACCATAAAATTATTTAGATAAGCCTTTTTGGTGAAATCACAAATTAAAAACCAATTAGAACAAATTTCCAAATTGTGCATGATAATCGTTTTGAGGCAATTTCTGAGAATTCCAGTTGAAGTGAGATTAAGTTTCTAGGTATATGGAAATTCCTAGTGACATTTTATGATAAAAACTATGCTATAAATACCATTGCCCTTTTGGAAATTAACCATTCGCAAACAGTACTTTGTCACTGATACAGGCTCAATTATTTTGTGAAAATGCTAAAAACGATAGAAGTTTCCGTTGAAAATCGGGCTTTGATATTACGAGACATCAAAATGGTCACTCGAGTCGACAAATCGCGAGTGATATGCGGATTCCAAGGAGAACGGTGGACTACATAAACAAATTTTCTGTGGGCCATGGAATTTTCAACCAAAAACGTTCAGGAAGGCCTCGAAAAGCAACTCCTGCTGAACACAAAGCTATAACAATGTCCAGCAGACGTAATCGCCGCCTAACCGCACCAGAAATCACGGTTCAAATAAACCTGGAGCCCATCCCCATCAGCGTGACAACCGTGAAGAACAGGTTAGCAAAAGATGGACTTCTTAGGCAAGTGAATAAACGTAAACGATTAGAATGAGCCCGAGAACATGAAAATTGGACATCAGAACAATGGAATTCCGTCCTTTCAAGCGACGAATCTAAATTCGAAATTTTCGGTTCAAATCGACGAGTTTACGTGCGGGGGTCAGCTGAAGAGAGGATGTTGGAAGCCTATAGTTAAACATGGTGGAGATTCAGTAATGGTTTGAGGTTGTTTTGGCAAAGGTAAAGTTGGAAAAATCTTTATGTTAGAAGAAACAGTATCAAGAAATTTTGCTAATCCAAATGCTTCCTTATGGAAGAGATATATTCTGCTAAATAAATTAGAGAACTTTTGGACCAATGGAAATCCGATGACGTTCTGGAAGTGATGACCTGGCCTCCACAATCACCTGACTTGAACCCCATCGAATTGCTGTAGGACCATTTGAACAGGTGTGTTCGAAAACTCAGTCCAACATCAGAAAATCACTTGTGGGAACTTTTACAAGCAAAATGGGTTAAAATAACCGAAGAAACTCTGAAGAAACTACTGGACAGAGTGCTGAAACTCTGTAAAGCAGTAATTAAAAACAAAGGAGGTCACATAGATGAGAAAAATCCTGGAAAATCATGAATATTTTTCTGATTTTCTAGACTGTAAATAATGTGAAAATAAATAATAATTCATTAAAATTAAAAAAAATATATTATCTGTGTTTTTGTTGTCTTGGGACTGAAGTAACTAGGTGAGCAAATACTTTCTGACGGTAGTGTATATATATATATATATATATATATATATATATATATATATATATATATATATATATATATATATATATATATATACACTACCGTCAGAAAGTATTTGCTCACCTAGTTACTTCAGTCCCAAGACAACAAAAACACAGATAATATATTTTTTTTAATTTTAATGAATTATTATTTATTTTCACATTATTTACAGTCTAGAAAATCAGAAAAATATTCATGATTTTCCAGGATTTTTCTCATCTATGTGACCTATATTTATATATATATATATATATATATATATATATATATATATATATATAAATAAATAATACATCGTGATAAGGGTTTGTATTAATCAACGCTTTACTTATTTACCTCTAAACACCATCCATTATTAACAGTGGACCCAAGAAAGGGCGACTGAGAACGATGAGTTACGATTTAGATGGTTGGGTTATCAGATTTCTAAAATTTATAATAATCAATGGTTCATCGGCTTTCGTTATACTATTAACTCAAATTCAATGAAGTAAAAATATATATATATATATATATATATATATATATATATATATATATATATATATATATATATAATTTTCAAAAAACACTTGAAAATTTATCCAGTAATTTTTACTGGTCCCTACTGTACTTATTGCCGATTCCAATTGATCATTGATTTGGCGGAAAATCGATATTGCGAATGACATATTCTATCTATTTTTTTGTGTCTGTCTATATACTATGTGTTTTTTATTGATTTATTATATTTTGCCTTTCTTTGTTCAGCTATGCTACCATTACAATGAGAGAAAAAGATGTCTCAAACAAAGTAACATTTTTTAGGAATAAAACATTAAAGATAAACAAAACACACCCAAACGCAACAGCTACTGTTTACCGAAAATGACTGATTTATAACTGTAATCTTTTTTGTTGACTCTTTCCACTGTAAAATTTTTCTTAAGATTAATGATATTAAAATAACTCGCTGTGCGTAGCTGCTGGACCCTGTGTGAAAGCTAGAAATTATACGAGTATTAGTATTTATTTATTATATCTTCGTGGGAGAGCGGGATAGAATATCACCTCCGGCACCTCTGCTTGTCGGGGAAGGCGACTTAAAAAACAACTTAGATGGTAGATGCCCAGATCCCATGAGGCATCGAGTGGTATGATACAATCGCATCAGCTTAGGCTGCGTGAAGTTGTTTAACGTTTCGTAGCTGTGCCGATTTCTCCAAACTGTGGGATCAAATAGCATGATGAATATAAAAAATTTCGGAGGTAAAATAGCCCATTCGGATCTCCAGCTGGGGGTTGATTCAAGGGCATCAATATGCAGAGATCACAACTTTAAAATAGGTTTTGGCAACATACCAGGTTTAAACTCGAACATAAATTCAGTGCAGCAACATCTGCAATCAAATAAACCTCATATGTTCGCTTTCTGTGAAACCAAGGTCAGTTTATCGATCAGCACAGTTAACTTTCTTTATCCTTGGTACGACTTTTATTCTCGGTTTAGGGGTAACTTTGCAATCTATCTTTTTGTCAGAAACGAGCTCTCTGGTCAACGAGAAGAGGCTGTGGAGCCCCGAAACTTCGATGTTATGTGGTTAAAAACCACAACTCAACAAACCACAAGGTTTATCTGCTGCCTCTATTGGCCACCAAGTGATACTAACCTTAGAACATTTTTCGCTTTTCTTACAGATGCCATCATTTATAGATTAACTAACCAAATACCGAAATTGTCATCATTGATAACGTTAATGTCCACAACAGCAATTGGCTTAAGTATTCAAATACTACCGACGAACAAAGTCGTGCAGCTAAATCATTCTCAATCAGTTGTGGCTCAACTTAGCTCATTAACAAGCCAACATGAATCCTTGATCGAGACGGAGAGTTCGCCAGTCTTCTTAATATGTTTTTAACCGCCAATCCAGAGATTTACACTGTTACCGTAAATCTGCCGTTAGGTTCTTCCCATCATAAACTGCTTTCGACATCCAGTATTCTACCAACCAGTGACAGAGAGGCACCTAAACCGCGCAAGATTTGGCACTATAAATCTGCTAAAAGGGAAGAACGCATGGAATATTTTCGAGCTTCTAAAATATCTCGAAGGATTTAACATTATTAGCGACCATCAATATGGCTTTCGTAAACATAGATCAACAGGGGATATTCTAACTTATCTAACATATGCTTAGAATAACGCAATTGAGCACTCGAGCCAGTAACCTTGATTCAATGGAACAATGGTTGGTGACTTGAGTCGA
This sequence comes from Pachyrhynchus sulphureomaculatus, assembly GCA_019049505.1. NCBI lineage: Eukaryota > Metazoa > Arthropoda > Insecta > Coleoptera > Curculionidae > Pachyrhynchus > Pachyrhynchus sulphureomaculatus. Next base: position 60,378,605 of record CM032455.1, on the reverse strand, counting down.
TTCTACCAGTATTTTTATGGAAAGTGTTGGATGGATATAACCCGTTTAATTCCTCCCAAAGCGGTGCATACTAGAAATACATGTTGCGCTAATACTTCACATCAGTATAACGTGCATCTTGTTACTCCTCGTACAACCCTTTTTAGCAGTCTTTTATATGGAGAACCTAATCATTTTGAAATAATTTGCCCAGGACTGTGTTTCCGACCGAGTACAATTTTGGGGTGTGTTTTGTGAAGTCACTGATCATTTTATTCCTCCGTAACAAAATTTTTTAATTCAGAAGCAATTAACGTACGGAATACTAATTGCGCAAGTTCAACTTGCACTTGACCGGTTATTTTATGTTTCCGGGTCAAACTTCAACATGTAAACATTGTAAACATATCGATTCTGCATGTCTACTTGAATTACAACCCATTTTAGACCAGAATGACACGAATTTTCTACAATGTCACATTTTTGTTAAATACATCTTTTTTCAAAAATTCATGAAATTTAAACTTTTTAGAAATTATATTTAATTCTTATTATTATTATAAATTTATTTATAATTTATAAATATTCATAAAATATAAAATTAGTATTATTATAATTTATAATTAATTATAAAAAATTAATAATTAATAGAAATTAAATTTTATTTTATTTTAAATATATATATATATATATATATATATATATATATATATATATATATATATATATATATATATATATATATATATATATATATATATATATATATATATATATATATATATATATATATATATATATATATATATATGTATATATCCATATATATATATATATATATATATATATATATATATATATATATATATATATATATATATATATATATATATATATATATATATATATATATATATATATATATATATATATATATATATATATATACATATATATATATATATATATATATATATATATATATATATATATATATATATATATATATATAATCCTAAGTTTAACCACTGGGAAACGCCCTTATAAGGAGAAGAGATGAGCAATCAAAGATCTAAAGGCTCTGGTATCTGCTTTTTATTTTTATTATCGAGCTTTCGCTGCCTAATGGTAGCTTCTTCTGGATTCTAAAAATGCAAACCCGGTACAGAAAATAAACCAAAACGTTCGTTTTTTAAAATGTGATTAAATGAATTGTTCGACTGTATGTGAAAATTACTTATAAAAATGTCAGCAGTTAGTTCATCTCTGGTGAAGACAATGAAATTTGCATTTTTGTTGGCCAGGTAGTATGAATGATTACACAAACATGATTAAAAGACATTTAGAGAGTTACACAAATATTAAAAATAAAACTTTGTCAATAAACATTAGTTAAAAACACTTTTTGAAGACCGAAAATATAACCGCAAGAAACACCATGATGTTGAAATGGTACTCCATTTTAAAATTTTTGACGTCGAGTTTAGTAACTATTTAGTGATATTTAAACTTTTTAGAAATTATATTTAATTCTTATTATTATTATTATAAATTTATTTATAATATATAAATATTCATAAAATATAAAATTAGTATTATTATAATTTATAATTAATTATAAAAAATTAATAATTAATAGAAATTAAATTTTATTTTATTTTAAATATATATATATGATGACTTGAAATTTTACCGTGAAATTGTGACTGAGGCGGATTGCATGAAGTTGCAAGAGAGCTTAAATCTGTTCATGCTTTGGTGCAATCATAATGGATTGTCTTTAAACCCTGGGAAGTGTAGTACGATTAGTTTTTGTAGGAAAAAGAATAAAATAACCTTTCAGTACAAGACTGGTTACCGGTCAGTTCTTTGAAAGATTTGGGAGTCTTAATGGACGCTCAGTTGTCGTTTAGGGAGCGTAACTCTTGCATGACAAGAAAGACATTCCAAATATTGGGACCTCTTTTTAGAATCGGAAGAGATCTATCTATTGACTCAATGAAGAAGTTATACTGTTCTCTGGTAAGATCTCATCTTGAATATGCATCAACGGTATGGTAACCTTACTATAATGTTCACAGCGCAAGGATTAAACGTGTCCAGAATAAATTTATTGGATATTGGGTTGGTTGATGACAGAAGAGCCCTGGCTAGTACGCTTGGTCTGCGGACATTAGAGGATAGAAGAAGGGTGTCAGATCTTTCCACAATATTTAAATGGCTGAATGGTGTTATTGATTGTCCACAGATACAGTTGAAGGTTCCAGAACGTTGCTTAAGAAGAAATGAGATATTTATCATCGGTCATCATGGTACTAACTATGGAGTCCACTCTCCATTGACGAGATCCTTGCTCTTCCTAAATAATAATCCTTCCATCATTCCATTCGGAGGCTCGCTGTCTGGCGTTAAAAGGCAAGTCATTAAAGTGGTGTGTGACCATTGATATGTTTCCTGTTTATTAGACTGGGTATTTTGAACTGTGATGTTATATCATTTTTTTTTGTTCTATCTAAATACTAAATACTAAATACTAAATGTTATTATTACTTTAGATATTGAATATTGTAACTTTTATAATGGGGTTTCCCGTTTATTGATAACAAATAATAAATAAATAAATAAATAAATAAATAAATAAATTAAATATTCCAAAATCAAAGATTCTTCACGAGAACATTAAACATCTATGTATGTGATATAATTAGTATTATTAATATTTCATTTGAATTTATAGCTGACTTTAAAATTTAACTTGTTATTAATGGTCAACAAACAGCTACAGCTATGTTTCCGTGCCTTTCCGTGCCATTAAGAAATCTTAGAAATCGCAGTGATTTAGAAACCACTAATAAGCATAATACGAATGAGATTAACCTTAAGACCTACGGTGACTTAAATAATAACTATAATTTATATTATTTCAAAGGTTGCGATAAAAACTTTCAAAGGATTGTCATAGCACGATTAACCCCTCCTGCGATGGCGTTTACGTTCTTGAGAAATGTCCGATTCCGAAATTACACTTGCTACAGAGATTTATTAATCATGTTTTTTTGAAATGGAGTTCTACCTCTTTTTGATTGAAAAAGGCTTTAATTTGACCAACAAAATCAAAATTATTCTACAAGAAATATCAGGCAGAAATTTTTGAAGGCAACGCATGTCATAGGCTCTTGAAAGAAGCCGATAAACTGCTAGATGCAGATATTTTTCCAGAGAAATAGGAGTTTTGCAAATACTTCCTTTTGTAAATGCTTTCAAAGCAATGGATAAAGTGGTCAGTAGTTGAGTAATGAGTTGAAAAAAAAAAACATTCGCAGCAACAAATGTTTCGGAAACATTAAAAGTTCACATTTTGCTTCGACACATTGTTCCCTCTTTACAATTTTTAGGAAATGATTGTGGACTTATTTTTGAAACAAGTTGGTGAATCGGTGCATAGGGAGTTCCTGATGAAATATTGGAAACATTTTGAAATTCATTTCGGTCTTCAAAATTCGATGTTTTTAAAACAATAAAAAGCGCTATCGTTGATCTTCCTTTAAAGTACATGTGTTATACATTAAATTCTATATTATGAAGTATTTTTAGATTTATTTAGTAAAATTTTTTTATAGTTCTTGTTTATATACGTATATATATATATATATATATATATATATATATATATATATATATATATATATATATATATATATATATATATATATATATATATATATATATATATATATATATATATATAGTAGAACCCCGGTTATCCGAAGTAACATGGGGGGGCACCAGTAGTATAGCAAACGCGCTTCTGGGACACCTCGATGGCCACTTTTTTACCCGACCTTGACCACTAGCCGAAGAAGTGAATTCAGGAGCTGAAAGTCAAATGGGTCATGTCTTCTGGAAGTTGTGTCTTGGAAGGTAGTTCTTCGTCCGCATAAGTGTGTTAGTTACGTTTTCCTTGACCTTTGACCTTTCTACCTTTCTACCTGAGAATCCGAAGAGGTGACGTCAATGACGTCACAGTCCAGTGGTTGTTGATCAGTGTCCTTTTGGCACATTTGACCTTGAAGAAGTGTTTACCTGTATTCTATTTACCTGTTTAGCTGTTTACCTGTTTACCTGTACCTGTTGACACCTAATTACCTGTAATTATCTGAAGAAGTCTTGACGTCACTCGTCCAGTGGATGTTGCGCTCAGTGCCTTTTTGTCACTTTTGACCTTGAGGAATCTCGCAATTGGTATATATGTGTGTTAAATGTTGTGTATTAAGTTAAATAAGTTAAAAAAAGTGATGTCTGTAGTAGGATTAGAACCTGCATATGTTGTGTGTAGAACTGCAAAACTGGGGACTTAACCTACTTAGCCAAATAGGATTCGTAATAGAGAATGCAATAATTGGGATGACATAAAAAAGGATTGGTGAATAATATGTGAAAAGTCTACAAAGTTGAAATTTGTACAAGAAGTAGTCGTCAATGACGTAATATTTCCAGTGGATGTTGAATCAGTGCCTCTTTGGCAATATAAGTTGTCGATTGTAAAATTAGAGGTAAATAGGTGTAAGATAGGTGTAAATAGATGTGAATAGGTGTAAGTATGTATGAGAAGAAGTCTGCAAGAAGTAGTCGTCAATGACGTAATATGTCCAGTGGATGTTGAATCAGTGCCTTTTTGTCAATATAAGTTGTTGAAAATGTCTTCCAAATAGGTGTAAATAGGTGTAAGATAGGTGTAAATAGGTATGAATAGATGTCTTAAAAGCCGAAGAAGTGTCGTCAATGACGTCACAAGTCCAGTAGATGTGGAAACAGGGTATCTTAACTTCATTAAAACTTTAATAAACTTTCATTAGAGGAGAAGTTGCATTAGCTGTTATTGGTCTCGTTGTACGAAAGTAGGCGTAACCTGATAAGAAAGGTGTTATTTTGATAGGTTGAATGTGTATGTAGTGTAAAAGGAAGATAAGAAAATAGTTGTTGGTTGGTTGAATAGGTAAAATGGCTTCCATAAGGCATGTATTTGATTGGTTTGTAGTGAATAGGTGTGATAAGAAACTTGTATTTGGTTGGTTGATTAGATGGAATGTGTGTTGATAGCACTTGTTTGTTATTTTGACTAGTAAAAGCTGTGGTGTGAAAGAGGATCAGGAGGTAATATATTAGTTGGAAATGTGTGCAAAAAGGCTTTATTAGGTAGTATATTTGATGTAAAATTTGTTAAATGTTCCCCTATAAAGTTGTTTGGCGTCTAAAAGTCGGTAAAAAAGCTTGAAAATGTAAACAAGTGACGCCGTAAGTCTGTAAAAATGTGTGAGATAAGGCAAAATGTAAACAAAATGTATGAATAATGTGTGATTCATGGTACTTTTTGTAACTAAAATTGAGTAAACAAGTGACTCGTTAGGTCATCAAAGTAGATAAGAAAGGTAAAAAATAGTTGATAAGAGATGAGTGAATGTATGTGAGAATGTAAGAAATAGCAAAAACTTGTATTAATAGGAAAATTCCATGCAAATAATTGAAAGAGCAAGAAATTTTAGTTGGTTGTAGTTGAATGTAAACGCAAAAGTTGTTATTTGTCCTCAAGTTATGATATGAAATGAGCTTAATCTAGTTGGGGCTCGTTGAAATTTTGTGTGAACTCGTTGTGGAGATTTTGTTAGAAAGCAAAAGTAAAACACATATTTGTCAAGAATAGTAAAATAATGAGCTTAAATGAGTCTCAAACGAGTTTGTCGGAATGTTTTTTGAATTGTCTTGTAATAATAGTAAAATTTTAAATGAGCCTAGCCTTTTACCGTATAAAAGTAAAAGTTGTTGTTTGTTTTTCACAAAGAGTTAGTTTTGTTGAGCGCTTAGTTTTTTTGTGTTGTAATAAAAGTAAAATAGAGCCTAGCCTAGCCTAGCCTGGACTCGTATTATGAGAGGAGAATAAAACACAAGTATGAGCACACAGATTTAATAAATATATTAATACCAATGAACAAAAGAGCCTCGTCTAATTTGTTTAAAAATCTTTACAACTATTCTTATATACCTTGAAGAAAATTTGAAAATACTTAAAAGTACAAAATCTTAGATGTAAATAATATTTTGCCTGGTACGAAATGATATAAAAAACCATTTGTATTAGTAAAAATAAGAAGTAGATTCGAATACATTGATTTCAATAAATTTACTCTACTAAAAAGCAACAGCAGGAAAAATTGAAAACTATGAATTGTTATTGGCTTACTTAAATACTTAAAATACAAAATCTCTATAAAACAATAAAACTAATTAAAATCTTAAGATGTAAGTAATATGTTGCCTGGTACGAACTGATACCAACAAAAACCAGAAAATGAGAGTTCAACAAATTTGATAAGAAAGATCAAATATTTGTCGATAAGAGGATGTAAAATGTATTGGATAAAATATAAATTACAATGTTATGCTTTACTAATAACTATATATATATATATATATATATATATATATATATATATATATATATATATATATATACATACATATATATATATATATATATATATATATATATATATATATATATATATATATATATATATATATATATATATATATATATATATATATATATATATATATATATATATATATATATATATATATATATATATATATATATATATATATATATATATATATATATATATATATATATATATATATATATATATATATATATATATATATATATATATATATATATAAATATATATATATATATATATATATATATATATATATATATATATATATATATATATATTTGATTAGATTAGAAGAAATGGGAAGATCTCATGGAATACTTTCGAACTTTCCCTTGGATGGACGTTTGTTATTGTTGGCTGGTATGGAAGCTTACGTCCCTTTTTCGAAGAAATGCTCCTCCAACGGTAAGCCTTGGTTAGACCGAAAATGCAAAGAAGCTGTTGCTTCTAAACATATTGCCTACCGACAATGGCGTGAAAATCCTAACACCGTAAATCGAAACATCTTTGTCCATGCCCGGAACAGATGCAAGGGAATTATCGACGAAACCAAGGAGGCACACAATCAACGAATTAGAAACAAACTTCTCGGGTGTCCCAACAATTCCAGGTCCTTTTGGGCAGTCGCTAAGGCAGTTAGTCAAAATTTTACCAAATCCACCATACCACCACTCACACGGCCAGATAATTCCATTGCAACCACACCTGTTGAGAGAGCGAACTTGTTGGCTGAACTCTTTGCTTCACATTCTACTGTCGATTTCCAAGGAAAAACACCACCTACTATTCCCATATTGCAGTCAAGGATGCCCGATGTTGTCTTCAGACAGCGCATCATAAAGCGTATTTTAATGAAGCTAGACACCAAGAAGGCTTCTGGCGCTGACGGAATACCTGCCATAGTTCTCAAAAACTGTGCAAGGGAACTAACACCAGTTTTCTGTAGACTTTTTAACCTATCCTACAGAAAGGGAATATTTCCGTCCTGCTGGAGATGTGCCACAGCTCAGCCGATACCTAAAAAAGGTAAGAAGACCTTGCCAAATAACTACCGACCAGTTGCACTGCTTTTAATAATATCGAAAGTCATGGAAAAGGTTATCAATGAGCATCTTCTAAAATATCTTGAACGATTCAATATTATTAGCGATCACCAATATGGTTTTCGTAAACATAGATCAACAGGAGATCTTCTGACTTATGTAACACATGTTTGGAACAACGCAATTGAACACTTTGGAGAATCTCGAGCGGTTGCTCTTGACATATCCAAGACATTCGACCGTGTTTGGCACGATGGACTGTTGGCTAAGTTGCGCTCTTATGGTATGTCTGAAAGGTTCTGTTTGTGGCTCTCATGTTTCCTCAGAGAGCGTTCTTTACGAGTGGCGGTCGACGGATTTCTTTCTAACACCCTCACTATCAACGCTGGTGTGCCCCAGGGCTCCATACTGTCTCCTACTCTCTTTCTCATTTACATTAACGATCTACTGGAAAAGACCGGGAATCCAATCTATAGCTTTGCAGATGACAGTACGCTTGTCTCTTCATTCACCTTGAACGCTCGGACATCGGCTGCTCAGGCGAATATCCGCAGACAGCAGGAGGTCGTTCAACTTAACAAAGACCTGGAAGAAATTCTATCTTGGGGTGACAGTAACCAAGTGGAATTTAACGCTACAAAAACCCAAGCGGCAGTTTTTTCTAAAAAAGTTAACGTTGCTGAACCCGACATAGTTATGTCGGGGCACTCCATTCCCCTAGTATCGTCGCTCAATTTGTTGGGCGTTAGTTTGGAAGCAAATGTGTCTTGGCATGAACATGTTGCAGGCATAGCAAGGAGAGCTTCTCAAAAGTTGGGAATATTATTTAGAACCAGAAAGCTTAACACCCCACAACAACTGTTAATTCTTTACAAAGCCCAAATTCGACCAACTATGGAATACTGCTCCCACGTTTGGGGCTCCGCTTCCAAACATACACTGCATTTGTTGGATTCTGTTCAGAGAAGAGCGGTCCGTCTGATTGGGGACCCGGAATTGACCGGCGGCCTTGATTCGCTGGAACATCGAAGAACGGTTGGCGACTTGAGTCTGTTCTACAAGTATTTTCATGGAAAGTGTTCGAAGGATGTAGCCCGCTTAATTCCTCCCAAAGCGGTGCATGTTAGAAATACACGTCGCGCTGGTGCTTCGCATCCGTATGAGGTTCAGCTTGTTACTCCGCGTACAACGCTTTTCAAGCAATCTTTTATATGGAGAACGTCATCCCTTTGGAATAATTTGCCCAGCGCTGTGTTTCCCACCGAGTACAATTTACAGCGATTCAAGAACAACGTGAATCGCTTTTTCCGCACTCGTGCCGCTCCTGGAGCGCTTTAGGAACTTCCCTGCAGCACGTGTGCTAGACCAATAAAAAAAAAAGAAATATTAAATAAATGCGAGAGAGTTCAACAAAAACAGATAAGAAAGGTTAAAATTAGTTGATAAGAAGTAGATTCGAATGCATTGGATAAAGCAAAATAATTGAAAGACCAATAAATTTACGATATTTCGTTGTAGTTAAATGTAAACACGTAAAGGTTGTTTTGTTTGTTTTAAAGTTACTATCACTACTTAGTAATTCTGATATTTGTATAAATCAAAATTTGTTTCCAAAAGAACAAAGATTTGACTAATAATAAACTAAGAAATAGGTTGTAAATATAATATCAATATTATTTGTCTACTAAAAAGCAAATTGGTTTAAATTATTGACTTACTTAAATACTTAAAAAAATATAAAATCTCTATATAAAATTAACTAAAATCTTACTACAAAAATTATTATAATAATACATTAATCATCCTGGTGGGAACGTTTACGTATAGTGGAGGCTGCCATCTTCAGTTTAGCTGAATACGGGCCGCTCATTCCTGCTATTACATTAATTCTATTCGTATATCGAAGACATTTGCGACCCATATGAAGTAGTGTGTCCCTGAGCCATTCATATTGTTCCTTGCCCATGATCAGATTTTCGTCTAATGGTCTGACCAATACACAAGGCTTGTTTTTATAATAAGTTTGCATAATTAAAGGTTGTAGACAATTTTTACACTTTGTTTTACTTAAATGAGTTAACGTCAGGGACCAGCTCTTCATTTGTACCATTTCAGCACTCCAACAAAATTTTAACGTTGCACCACTTCGTGAACATTTTATTACTACACTATATAATGTACATTGAGAACTTGTCATCGTGTATGATTTGACAATTTATTAAATCTTAACTGAAAATATTTTTAAAATTTCAAAAGAGATTTTAATGACACTAAAATTGTAAATGACTCGACATAAAGACTTGGGTGTGTTTATATATTAATTTGGAAAATTACCACTTAACTAAATAATGATGTATGGAGTCGACTAGTCGCTATCAACACAAATAACAAAAAAAAACAAATGGATTAATTTAGTTTATAAAATGATAAGAGATAAATGTTGAAAACATGTTTATAATAACAAATATCTGGTGATTGGAAAATTTGGTATGACTTAATTAGCGCTATTACTTAAAAACAAATTGCAATATATAAAAATAATAATAATAACAAAATCTGGTGATTGGAAAAACAGTAAAAGTATCAGAGAAATTTTATTATTAGTTTTATAAATATATATTTAGATGGCAATTTATCATTTATTTAACATTGTATTAAAAATTTTTTTTTTAAAACAGCTCGATAGATTTACAACTAGTTTAGATAATTGTTCAATTAACTTATTATTCTTATTATGATTGCAATAAATACTACATTATACGCATTTATTTGATGTCGACAACGCTGACAATTCTTCATTGACACGTCTTAGTACCATACGAATGTGGAAACATTCACATGTATCGGGTCCTTCTCGAACTCCAGGATGTGACCATACACATGATACGTAATGTGTTTCTAAATTATTCGTAACTCGTTTGCGATCGATAAAAGGTGTTAAATATTCTCTATAAGATATTAGTCGAATCCTTGTTTCACAACAACATGATAATTTCTTGACAAAATCATCAATTTTTCTACAAGTTTTATATACTAAATCATCTTGACTGAATAAATTCATTTTGCAAATAAGATGAAATCTTTGACAATTTAATAAATGTGTTATACTGAGATGCTTCTATGATCAAACTGAGAAGGGATAGGTATATTTAAATTGATATGTTGTGTCTGGTGTTAGTAGTAGTAGTTAGTATTTGATAAACATAAAATCAAATAAACAATGAGTGAAGATCGTCAACGAGAATATGTAGTAACAAAAAGAAATGGACTTTGGATTAATCGTAATGCTGTCGAATTAACACCTGGTAAATTGTTAAGTGGAGTCGGTTTATATCAAAATGGAGGATGTATAGCATGTGGTGTTCGTGATAACGATCTGTTTTCAGGGGAACAACAAGGAATGCATTCGAAATGTCAAGATATCTGGAAGACTGGTACACATGATCTTATAGATAAACATGTACAATCAATAATTCCAAGACCGATTGGTGAACGAGAATACCAACAACAACAACATCGAGAACAAAGAGGCAACCATTAGAAACTCCTTGTTAATTCTTATTACCTTTTATTTATTTTTTAAGTAATAGATATATGTATATTTGTCTTAATAAAGTCCTTATATCCTTAAATATTTAATGTTTTGTTTTTCTAGTATAATAATAAAGTCCTCATATTCTTACTAAATAAAACACACAGGTTTGAATGGAAAATATTTATTAAGCTCGCTCTTTCAATAATTTTTCTACAAATTATTCATTGTTTTTTACGAAAAATTCCAAAGTTTATTATGGGATGAATATTGATAGCCATGCCAATAGTGTCATACAATTTGTAGTAATACATTGAACTTTAGCATTGTATATTAGATTATGATCTAAACAGGAAGGTTTTGTAGGTTTAAATGTTGGCATGTTCCATACATTTAAAGTATCTATATCAATCATCTTGAAATTGGGATTAGTATGCAAATCAGTATTAGAAGCAGCAATGTTGTCTTGAACGAATCGAAAAACATGTTTTCCTTTTACATACAATACATCAATATTGTCCAGTACCCTATCTAAAATTTCTCCCACTTGCTTGTAATCTACATAGCCGGAACAATATCGTAAACCAAGTTCCTTTTCAGCCTTACAAACAGCTCTTTTATTGAGTCGAGATAATTGAGCAAAGGGTATTTTCGGTTTCAATACATAATGACTTGTCTGTAAACCATTTGATATCGTAATTTCTTTAGCATGGAATTCTTCCACATACACATCATGATTATCATCATCGGCAGCAAATAAAAAGTTAAATCCCTGAATATCGAGAACAGCCAACTTCATCGTGTCACAGTTACTTTACAACTAATACAACGTTTACAAAGCACACATACATATTATAAAATATGACTTTGTCTCTCCACAAAACACAAGTCAGAATTGCCTCACTATAGAGAAAAATGTATTTGTTTACCTAAATTGATTTTAATCTTACTCTTGTTTTTTAATAGTATTTGTATTGAATAGAATAAGGTCTCTAGAGATTTTAATGTTAAAATATTAAACAAAAGTTTTATACGAGAGAAATATTTATTTTCTTCTTAAAAAACATTTATGTTAAAAAATATCTAAAATCTAAACTATAATATCTAAAATCTAAACTATAATATCTAAAATCTAAACTATAATATCTGATATCCTAATTTAATTATATCCACCCAACTTAAATATTCATTATCATCATCTACATCCATTTCACTCTCTGATTGTTCAATCATCTCTTCCTCTTCCTCCTCATCCTTTGTCTCCTTTAACCATCTTTGTTTTAAGACACTCAGCGGGATTTCATCATCATCATTTTCATCATCATCATCATCATCATTTTCAACTTGAACAGTTTGGTTTAATTTTTCTTTTAATATGTTTAAAGGTAAATTTTCTTCTTCCTCTTCAGCAATTTCCATTTCCCCTAATTCCAATAGTCTTAGTAACTCTATATTTCGTTTAATAACGTTGTTTGCATAATCTTCTTCTTCTTCATTAAAACGCGACATTATTAAGTATTATTTTATCAAGTAAATATTAGACGAATGAATTTTGTATTGATATTAATACCATTCTATACACCTATTATATAGGGTATTTAATCACATCATGCACAGTCGTCATGAGAGTCAATTACTGTAAAAAATGGTGTTTGATAAGGTTTTAAGTAAACAACATATTATTAATAATTTATTGCTCAAACTAGTCACATAAATTTTCCAAATATCAAATGACGTGATTTATTTTTTTCCTGTATTTACTATATAAGCATTAAAATTCTTACTCAGAGTCAAATTATATTTCAGCGTGTCGTTGTAAATCTCTGTGTGTCGTTGTAAAAAACAAAAATGGTTTTATACATATTTGAAACTGAAAATGTAAAGGTTCTTTCTACCAATATGTTATATATATTATTGAAAAATTTATTCAAGTGAGTATTTTGTTTTTTATTATATATTCTGGTGTTGGAGTGATACAACAAAGAATTTTCTTAACATTATCCAATATATACATCTCTCATAAGAAAGACACATATTTTAAAATGAAAAGGACATACTAAAAATTCTGTTTGTATTGTTTTATTACAACATGTGTGTTTGTATTTATTTCAGACGTGGTGTTCAATACATTTGTATACAAAATGATCAAGTTTATGTGTATGTGAATGAAGAGATTCCACAGCCTAAAATAGAGGACATTACATGGATGATACCTGCTAAATATTTGAAAGTTGAAGCCTCGAATGAAGAAGAGGAAACAACATTTAAAGAAGCAATAGAAAAATATCCTAAAGTAAAAGATTATATATTAAATAACCTATATACCTTATAAATAAATATATTGAAAAATCAAAAAACATTTACTTTGTTTTATTTGATATTTCCTTTTATATAGTTAGATATAGGATACATATGAAAACAATTATTTAGTTATTCATCTGATATTGGTTAGATCTCTTAGGAGATCATTTTATGTAGATACATGAATTAGATAGTAGGAGTAAAATAATTTTGAATTGATTCGTTATATCAAAAAGAGTGAATAATGTGTGTTTAGTAGAAAACGAGATAGAAATCGATAAAGAATGGATTCCTCAGCACCGTCATCGACAAGTTGTTCTTTATGTCAAAGTAAAATAACATATTTGAGTCATAAATCTTATAATCAGAATACTTATTGTTCCAATTGTACTCGATATTACAAAAAAGCTTCATGGCAAACTGTACGTAGTCTAGGCTATATACCAAAAGATACTTTGGAAAGACAAAAGAACAAATTGGAAAATGAAACCAAGAATCAGTTTACTAACTTAATGGCAAATAATCAACATAGATCTGTAAGAGACCGAAATGAATCATCATAAAATGAGATAGATGTGTTTTATTTATTTGTACTATTTAGTAAACTTAATAAAAAACATGTTATTACTTAAACATATCATCTATTTTATAACTGAATACAATGTTAAATACACAAATATTAACTAATTACATACTAAGAAATTTTTAGCCGAGTTTATTCTTCGATAAGATACCAAATAGTCGTGCGTTCGCATTTATAACAATAATCTCGTAATCTGAGTCGAGGTCGAAGTTGTGTAACAGAATTGTTACGTCTAATGATTAAATTTACTTGAGCTAAATATGGTTGAAAAGGTATACTTTTCGATTCTCTCCAACAACCACTACATAAATAAGTAAAGTTCATGGTAGCAGCAGTTGTTGTTATTTCTATGACTATTTCCAAGATACTGATTTGTTATTCCTCCAAAAGATACCACATAGTTATACGAGCACATTGATTAAAATAAATCCGTATTCGAGTTCGAGTTCTTTGATGATTTGCATATGGAACTCTGTGTGTTTCTCTCCAACAACTACTACATAAATAAGTAAAAAATTCCATGCGGACTAGTAAGATGTCAATAGTATCACACAAAATGTTGTTTATATTACAAATAAATTGTTACTATGCAATGAGTATTTCAAATGCACCAATATGATTTATGTGTGGTCTTTTTAACTTTCTCGCAATTTTCTATTATTTTTTCTACATGTAGACAATCGAATAATATATTTGTCTTTCGATTCCAAAATTCTCGTTCTAAACAGTCTTTTAGATTTACGAAAATTTTCGTTTCATCTTTCCTCTGTTGTTTTAAATCCTTTTGACATTTGGACAAATCGTTATCTAACTGATAGATTTCACGAGTCAGATCTGTCAAATTACTTTTAAAATTTTCAATTTCCTCCTTTAAATCGGCAATTACGATATATGCTACTTTGCATTTTTCTTGAAAAATTTGCAATGTTTCAGTTAGATTGTTTCTCAATAAATACAAATCCGATTCCAATTTGATATTTTCCTTGAGCAGAGCAATATGTTTCGTATAATTTAACGACATTGTTAAATTCACAGCCAGGTATTCATATTCTAGAATTTTTCCCATACAAATATCATTAACAGCTTGTCCATTATCGTATAAATCCATATAATTGTCCAGTGATTTAATACATTCCTGATACAAGTTTAAACTGGTATTATAAAGTGAATGATAATCCTCTAATAAATATTCGTAATTTTGATTACAAGAATTATTGACATCAGCATCGTAGTTGTTTGTACTTTGAACAATAACAACGAGAACAAACAATAGATAGAACGTTGTTTTGATTAACATTATGAGCGAATGATTTAAAATGAATCAAAAATTTATTTAGCGTCTTTTTTATAGAGATCGTTTTCCTCCCGAAAAGATTATTGTTGTTTGAAATATGGAAAATGTAACCTTTAACTGTTTAAAATGTGGATGTAAAGTTAACAAAATTATAAATAGTTACTATCGAGATCGAGTTAGAATACGCAAATATTGTACATATTGTTTATTTAATTATGTAAATAGGAAAAATAGCCTAATTTCCTTGATTCTATCAGTTACGACGACAACAAATAGTAGTAGGGAGAGATAAGGATACTTGTAGAAAACATTTTTTTATACATCATATCAGTCATTCAAAATGCAAGTTATTGTACGAGTAAAATGTCCTCAATGTAAAGGTGAAAGTGAAATACGAAATCAAAAATGTTTGTCGTGTGTGGTCAAAGATCGAATCAAAACGAGAGATGGAGCAAAACACGTACCTGCTGAATTTCTTTCCTTTGGCAAAGAAGAACGAGGAATCGAGAGAGAAAGAACTGCTGCAAGACAAGGAAACAGATAAATCTCTGTTATAAAAACATACATCGAAAATACAATCATATTATTTGTATACTTGCTATTGACACATACATATATTATAAAATAATGGCTTGTCTAAGAGCTTGGTGGAATGAAATATCCAATTTTCCCGATTTACCAGCGAAATTTATCATTTATTTTCAAGATTTTGTCAATTGGAACATCATATCACGAAAACAACATTTAGACGAAGATCTAATACGAACTTGCATCAATAAAGTCAATTGGCAACTCGTTTCCCAATATCAGCAATTAAACGAACGATTTATGGAGGAATTTGCCGGAATGTTGGATTGGAATGCAATTAGTATCCATCAAAACTTGACTGAAGATTTTATCCGTCGACATAGAGAACGAGTTAATTGGACATTTATTCAAAAATTTCAACGAGGAATCAGTCCCGCCTTTTTACACGAAATGAAACCCTACATTGATCAACTTGAAAATTGTTGTTTTTAAATCATTATAGTTTTCTCTTTTATACTTAATAAAACCTTTTTCAGTACAAATTGTTTTTTGTTATTTTTAACTATATACTGCTAATACTTTTATCATTGCATAAAACACGAGTTATGTTATTTTTACATTCAATGTATTTGAATTTATTCATTATCTGCTAAATTTTAACCTTCTTATCTGTTTTGAACTCTCTTTTATGGGATTTTGTTGTTATAAAAAGATTGATTTGGTTGGTAAACAAGCAATACAGTTTCCTCTCTCACAACATATATATATATATATATATATATATATATATATATATATATATATATATATATATATATATATATATATATATATATATATATATATATATATATATATATATATATATATATATATATATATATATATTTTGTTTGTTTTGTGTGTGTAATTACTTAAACAGGTGAGTTTAACAGGTTTTATATTTATACAACATCATATCTAATTTGAATTGTTGTTTGCAGTATGTCCTCTTTAAACGTTGAATCTACCATGCCTACAACATCATCATCATCATCTAATCTAATAATTAATATGGATACAACAATTACTACTACTACTAAGGAAAAATTTCCACTTGCTAAAAATATATTTTTGGATGGTCTTACACATATGGGACTACTCAAATTTCTCAAGAGATATTCAAACGTACACCTCTATAATGATGTTAAACATGAAAATAGTAGGGAATCATTAAAGACTTTTAGACAAAACCTGCACACATTAACAATTGTGAATAAAATGCAACAACCACAAAATGAAAAATCTCTATTTGAACGTTCACCACTATCTCAATTGTATTTTTCGTTAATATTTGACTCGATCGAAAATTTTGATGAAAAGAATATCATTGACTGTATAAAGGAAATTCCCACAGAAATATTTGAACAATTTCCATCGGTAATTGTTATCCCTAATAAGTACAATCTTAAGGACATTATTTGGAAAAGTATGCAACTACAAGAGATCGATTTAAGTTCAGCCATAAAGTATGTAAAGACTCAATTTAAATTTTTCACCTTATTATCCAAATACAACCTTTTCAACCAACTTACTTTTCCGACTTGTATGTACGTATAGAAAGAGCAATTCAAATAATTAATGACGACGATGATGACAACTGGAAAATAATTATTCCGGGAAATAATTCTTGTTGGAAAGCATACAAATCAGATGCAGGTTTCGATCTTTGTCTTAAACACGACACATTTTGTGCCGCAGGGAAAGCTACAAAGATTGAACTGATTGAAAAAGTAAATATTCCTATGGACAAATTGTCGCAAGATCCTCTATAAATTCTATAGGAACTATACGAACAGGTATCGTAGATGCAACCTACAACGGACCTCTAATTATTTATTTTATATCGGATGAAAATATCTTATTGGAAAAGTATAGAAAAATTGCTCAATTACTTATATGTCCTTTGGTAAATGCATCGATCGAAAGAAATACTACAAATCTAAAGAGGAGTCTTATCAGAAAATCAAACAATTTTGGTTCTTCGGGAAAATATAAGATTCCCGCTGCTCTCAATTTTTAAGTAGACGACAATATTGTGCACAACCGCAAACAGATATTGATATTGCAGAATTTAATCTATGTTTTAAAAATTTTGTTTATTCAGATTCTTCCGATTCTGAATAAATTTACCTATATGTTTGTTGTTGTTGTACCTCTAAGAGTCTTTTTTACCTATTATAGTACAAACTGTATTAGATTTATCTATTATTAGTTCTTTAATCTATTAGTATATAAAGTTTAACCTAGGAATAATTTGGTTATAAAATAAAACAATATTTATAAGGTATTTTGGATTTTATTAAAGACTACATCTTTTTCATACAAAAAACTTTTTTAACAGGAAGCCTCGCAATTTCATCCCATACTTTTTGTGTCGGTTCCTTCTCCAAACGCACATGAATACGTCTCCTTTGCCTTTTTATTTCCAACAGAATATCTCTGAAAATAAATATATTGCTAGTAAGATGATATATGAATTTTACTATTCATACTCACTTGAATAACTCTTGGAGTAATAACATATTTATCGATAAGGCATTCAAATCTTCAGATTCAAATATTAAAATCATATTTTTGCTTTCAAACTAACTAGAATCTTTACACACAACAAACAAAAGATTCTTTTTCTCGAAAAAACTGCTACTTTGATCAGACTTTCCTCTTCTGCTTTTTGCGTTATAATGTGTTAATATAAAAATTGAAAATGGTATAATTTTCTCTCTTGAGCAATTCTTGAGAATCAATATCAACTTGCCTTTCTTCTCTAATTGTAATTGAATCGACATAAGACTTATGTTTATATATTAAATACAGGTTATTAATCATCTGATACGCATTTAATTTTTTAGAAATATATATTTATCTATTATTAGTTTTTAAGATTTATCTATTAGTATATAAAGTTTAACCAACGAATAATTTGGTTATAAAATAAAGCAAGGTATTTTGTATTTATTTAAGAGACTACCTAAGAATTTTATCATAAAAAACAATTTCCGCAGGTAACTTGTCAAATTCCTCCCATTCTTCTCGTGTCGGTTCCTCCTCCAAACGCACATGAATCGTGTTCTGTCCTCTTCTTATTTCAAACAAATTATCTCTGAAAATCAATAATAATAATATGTTAGACAAGAAACAAGTAAAATTTTAGAAAGGTGAATAGTATACTCACTTGAAGAACTCTTTTAGTAACACATACAACATGTCTAATGACATATCCTCATCTATTAAGTCGACTGCGAAAAAGATCATTTCGTTCAAACTAAATGGAATCTTTACACAACAAACAAAAATTGTAATTGACTCTTCATAAGACTTGGGTATGTTTATATATTAAATACAGGCTATTAATCATCCGATACGCATTTGATTTATTTACTCAAAATAGTTTAATTTGGAAAATTTTATCTAATAAACTTGCATCATGCAAAATTTCCAGTCTATTTGTTATTAAAAACATGTTTTTCGGGATTTATCTCGTAGTTATTAATCGCATTTGATTTATATAGAAATATATACTAATTACACATGTTTATCAGTATAAATGCAACGAAACAGTTTAATTTGGAATATTTTAACTAATAATCTTGCATCATGCAAAATTTTTGTTATTAAAAACATGTTTTCAATATTTATCTCGTTATACTAATTAACTTGTTTTTGCAATAAATCTTAAGTAAGACAAATCTATAAAGTTTAATATAGTCATCAGTTCAAACGTTTAACTTGAACAAAAAATATCAGTAGTCATTCAATATGATTGAATCAGACGTGTTTATTGACATTCAAGGATATAATTGCTCTTTTGGATATGTAATCAAAGAGTTAGCAATTTATGATGGTCATCGTTGTGCAAATTATTTATTTAAACCACCATTCTCGAGAAATATGATATCTAATGCTAGAGATCAAAAACTGATTGATTGATCAGAAACATATCATGGCTTATATTGGGAAAATGGATTTGTTGAAATAAACGATGTCGAACACATTTTACAAGATGTATAGAAAAATTATCAAACTCCATATCGAATTTACGTCAAAGGAAATGCAAAAGTAAATATTCTTAAATGAGGACTATATACACAACATTCCCATTGAACAAGAACCTAAATTAAGTCAATTTAAAATGATTCCAGAATGTTATTTTCATAAGGATATTAATCCATGGCATTGTGCGTTATAAAATGTAAAACTACTATATAATTATCGAAATTGTTGGAAATAAAGAACTCTCTCTCTCTCTCTCTATTTAACTAAATGTCTTCTACCAACAAAAGTAACAACAAAATCAGTTACCAATTTTCCTTTTAGTCTTTTAGTAGACAAATAATATTGATATTATATTTACAACCTATTTCTTAGTTTATTATTAGTCAAATCTTTGTTCTTTTGGAAACAAATTTTGATTTATACAAATATCAGAATTACTAAGTAGTGATAGTAACTTTAAAACAAACAAAACAGCACAACCTATTTCTTAGTTTATTATTAGTCAAATCTTTGTTCTTTTGGAAACAAATTTTGATTTATACAAATATCAGAATTACTAAGTAGTGATAGTAACTTTAAAACAAACAAAACAACCTTTACGTGTTTACATTTAACTACAACGAAATATCGTAAATTTATTGGTCTTTCAATTATTTTGCTTTATCCAATGCATTCGAATCTACTTCTTATCAACTAATTTTAACCTTTCTTATCTGTTTTTGTTGAACTCTCTCGCATTTATTTAATATTTCTAATCAAATATATATATATATATATATATATATATATATATATATATATATATATATATATATATATATATATAGTTATTAGTAAAGCATAACATTGCAATTTATATTTTATCCAATACATTTTACATCCTCTTATCGACAAATATTTGATCTTTCTTATCAAATTTGTTGAACTCTCATTTTCTGGTTTTTGTTGGTATCAGTTCGTACCAGGCAACATATTACTTACATCTTAAGATTTTAATTAGTTTTATTGTTTTATAGAGATTTTGTATTTTAAGTATTTAAGTAAGCCAATAACAATTCATAGTTTTCAATTTTTCCTGCTGTTTGCTTTTTAGTAGAGTAAATTTATTGAAATCAATGTATTCGATTCTTCTTCTTATTTTTACTAATACAAATGGTTTTTTATATCATTTCGTACCAGGCAAAATATTATTTACATCTAAGATTTTGTACTTTTAAGTATTTTCAAATTTTCTCCAAGGTATATAAGAATAGTTGTAAAGATTTTTAAACAAATTAGACGAGGCTCTTTTGTTCATTGGTATTAATATATTTATTAAATCTGTGTGCTCATACTTGTGTTTTATTCTCCTCTCATAATACGAGTCCAGGCTAGGCTAGGCTAGGCTCTATTTTACTTTTATTACAATACAAAAAACTAAGCGCTCAACAAAACTAACTCTTTGTGAAAAACAAACAACAACTTTTACTCTTATACGATAAAAGGCTAGGCTCATTTAAAATTTTACTATTATTACAAGACAATTCAAAAAACATTCCGACAAACTCGTTTGAGACTCATTTAAGCTCATTATTTTACTATTCTTGACAAATATGTGTTTTACTTTTGCTTTCTAACAAAATCTCCACAACGAGTTCACACAAAATTTCAACGAGCCCCAACTAGATTAAGCTCATTTCATATCATAACTTGAGGACAAACAACAACTTTTGCGTTTACATTCAACTACAACCAACTAAAATTTCTTGCTCTTTCAATTATTTGCATGGAATTTTCCTATTAATACAAGTTTTTGCTATTTCTTACATTCTCACATACATTCACTCATCTCTTATCAACTATTTTTGACCTTTCTTATCTACTTTGATGACCTAACGAGTCACTTGTTTACTCAATTTTAGTTACAAAAAGTACCATGAATCACACATTATTCATACATTTTGTTTACATTTTGCCTTATCTCACACATTTTTACAGACTTACGGCGCCACTTGTTTACATTTTCAAGCTTTTTTACCGACTTTTAGACGCCAAACAACTTTATAGGGGAACATTTAACAAATTTTACATCAAATATACTACCTAATAAAGCCTTTTTGCACACATTTCCAACTAATATATTACCTCCTCATCCTCTTTCACACCACAGCTTTTACTAGTCAAAATAACAAACAAGTGCTATCAACACACATTCCATCTAATCAACCAACCAAATACAAGTTTCTTATCACACCTATTCACTACAAACCAATCAAATACATGCCTTATGGAAGCCATTTTACCTATTCAACCAACCAACAACTATTTTGTTATCTTCCTTTTACACTACATACACATTCAACCTATCAAAATAACACCTTTCTTATCAGGTTACGCCTACTTTCGTACAACGAGACCAATAACAGCTAATGCAACTTCTCCTCTAATGAAAGTTTATTAAAGTTTTAATGAAGTTAAGATACCCTGTTTCCACATCTACTGGACTTGTGACGTCATTGACGACACTTCTTCGGCTTTTAAGACATCTATTCATACCTATTTACACCTATCTTACACCTATTTACACCTATTTGGAAGACATTTTCAACAACTTATATTGACAAAAAGGCACTGATTCAACATCCACTGGACATATTACGTCATTGACGACTACTTCTTGCAGACTTCTTCTCATACATACTTACACCTATTCACATCTATTTACACCTATCTTACACCTATTTACCTCTAATTTTACAATCGACAATTTATATTGCCAAAGAGGCACT
Organism: Pachyrhynchus sulphureomaculatus; assembly: GCA_019049505.1. NCBI lineage: Eukaryota > Metazoa > Arthropoda > Insecta > Coleoptera > Curculionidae > Pachyrhynchus > Pachyrhynchus sulphureomaculatus. Next base: position 60,356,021 of record CM032455.1, on the reverse strand, counting down.
GATTCAACATCCACTGGACATATTACGTCATTGACGACTACTTCTTGTACAAATTTCAACTTTGTAGACTTTTCACATATTATTCACCAATCCTTTTTTATGTCATCCCAATTATTGCATTCTCTATTACGAATCCTATTTGGCTAAGTAGGTTAAGTCCCCAGTTTTGCAGTTCTACACACAACATATGCAGGTTCTAATCCTACTACAGACATCACTTTTTTTAACTTATTTAACTTAATACACAACATTTAACACACATATATACCAATTGCGAGATTCCTCAAGGTCAAAAGTGACAAAAAGGCACTGAGCGCAACATCCACTGGACGAGTGACGTCAAGACTTCTTCAGATAATTACAGGTAATTAGGTGTCAACAGGTACAGGTAAACAGGTAAACAGCTAAACAGGTAAATAGAATACAGGTAAACACTTCTTCAAGGTCAAATGTGCCAAAAGGACACTGATCAACAACCACTGGACTGTGACGTCATTGACGTCACCTCTTCGGATTCTCAGGTAGAAAGGTAGAAAGGTCAAAGGTCAAGGAAAACGTAACTAACACACTTATGCGGACGAAGAACGACCTTCCAAGACACAACTTCCAGAAGACATGATCCATTTGAATTTCAGCTCCTGAATTCACATCTTCGGCTAGTGGTCAAGGTCGGGTAAAAAAGTGGCCATCGAGGTGTCCCAGAAGCGCGTTTGCTATACTACTGGCACCCTTCTCGGATAACTGAAAACTCGGATAATCCGGATTTGTTTTTTATTCATTCAAAAAATAAACACCAATACTTTAAACCTATGTATTAACGTTTTTAAAATATAAATAGGTACATACATTATAAAACAGTGAAATAGGTATCTACGCGCTTCTGTTTCATATTGCATCTTCTTTTTTTCGCTGCAATGTTTCTCCATCTATTAAGAAGAAGCAAATCCGCTGGAGTTGCCTCTGGTTGTTGTTCGAGATACCTCAAAGCTTGTTCCAAAGAAGCAAAACCTTCTTGATGAGAGATCTTAGTGGGAGACTGTTGATCCACCGCCACTTCATCATCGTCATCGTCATCTGATTTTTCGGTTTCCTGAAAGGAATTCGTTATTTCTTCAATACTCATTTCTTCTTCTAAATGATCTGCTGTAATCCATTCAACAACATCTTCTCTTGTCACATTTTTGCAACCTTTTAATTTTTGCATTAATTCAAATAAACTTTTTTCTTTTTCTTCTATCTCGCTGTCAAAATTTGAACAGGACATTTCTCCATGGCTTCTCAATTTCGAAGCTAATTCATTTAATGGAGTATCATCTTCACTGTCATTATAGTCCTCAAAATCAATAACTTTTGACCAAGATTTTTGAATAGTGGTAGTGCACACAGAATCCCAAGCTTGACTTACCCAGTAAATAACATTTTTCAGTGTAACCTTTCTCATTCCATTGATAATATCCTCCTTTTCCGTGTATTCTAACAGATGTTCAAGATATAAACGCCTATAATTTTTTTTAATGTTTTTGAGAATGCCTTGATCCATTGATTGCATTATGCTGGTTACATTTGAAGGAAAAAAATTTATAATAATTTCACCCACATGAAGTCCTTCTCCAGGGTGAGAGAGGACATTATCCATTAACAAAATTGCTTTAATAGGAAGACGGTTTCTGTTCAAAAATTTAGTCACAGGTGGCACGAACTCTTCTTCAAACCAGGTAGTAAATAAGGTCGCATCCATCCATGCGCTCTTCTTACTTTTGTAATTGACTGGTAGGGCTTTGGGTGAGATGCCTTTTAAAGCTCTTGGACGTACAGACTTGCTAATCACGATAAGTGGGATTTTGTGCTTGCCAGATGCATTGGAACATACCATTATAGTTAATCTTTCCTTACTTCGTTTGTGCCCAGGAGCTGGTTTTTCCTATCGAGATGCCATTGTTTTTGATGGAAGCATTTTATAATTCAGACCAGTTTCGACACAGTTGTAAATTTGATCACACGTTTATCCACAATCTTCGATTTGCTTTTTAAAGTTCTGCTTAAACTTCTCAATTGATGACACATCAGCAGAAAGTTTTTCACCACATACAGTCAGTTACCGTACACCGTACTGTTTTTTCCAGCGGTCAAGCCATCCAGAACTGGCGGTAAATTGATCTATCTCTGGGAATTGCCTACTAATCATTACTGCTTTCTGTTGTAAAATTGGACCTAACAGAGGCACACCTTTTAATCTCTGTTGGTTAAACCACATGAATAAAGCTTCGTTAACATTTTCATAGTCGCCGGTTTTCGTTGATTTTCTTCCTGAGGACGGGGAGGCTTGATTTATACACCACTCTTCTATTTTTGTGCGGTTTCTTTTCCAATCTCCAACTGTTACCTCACCTACTCCATAATATCGTGCAACAACTTTAATTGTCTCTCCTGCTTCAATTCTTCTGATGGCTTTTAATTTTTCTTCAACAGGAACGACGATTCTTTTACGCTTGTTTTGCTCCATTATAATACGACAAACAAAAATTCAAACAAAGCAGTTCGTATTAATTACACTTAACTACCAGAAATTCAACCAAATAAATTATGTGAGTATACTCGTACTTCTCCGTAGTAAACGCTATAACGCACTGCATTCACGAAAATTTAAATGCTGAAAGAGTCCAAAAACATAAATAGGGGAACCCTTCACACGGGCCGGGGGGATTCCCCGAAGGCCCCGACGATTTTAAATGGAAATATGTACATACATATTTTAGAAGCTCGGTTCTTAGATTCGCTCGGTTCTTAGATTCGCTCGGTTAATTCGGAGCTCGGATAATCGCGACTCGGTTAATCGGGGTTCTACTGTATATACATATATACATATATGTATATATATATATATATATATATATATATATATATATATATATATATATATATATATATATAAACTAAGTGATAGTTTAAAGGCTGGGATAGCTCCTAATATATTGAAAAGAGAGCAATGAAAGATCTAAGTAAGGAACTGTATTTTTATTCAAACTTTCTAGCTATCGTCCATGTATGTGGACTTCTTCAGGAAATCTGAAATGTGCAAATATTCTAGAGTAAAAAGATGTAATTTAGAGAAAATAAACGTACTTACAGAATAATTAGACTGGAAAGACACCACAAAGAAAGCCAGAACAACGTGGTACAGGAAGATTATTTTTGTTTCCCGCCAATAATTATCAATAGGTTGACATTTGTTTAGTGATATTTCTGGGGATTTTTATAAAATTTTTCTTTAAAGTGGGAATAAAAGCTGCCAGGCTTTTTTACGTTATAATTCGCTATTCTTATATATATTGTATTATATTAATTTTAGAATAGTAAACTTCCAATTATTTTAATATCTGACACTTCAAATTGAGGCTTAATAAGTTTTGTAAATTTTTCACTTTTTAACCTGTTTTATTGTCATGTCTTACTGCTTGTCTTGGAAACGAGAAATGTGTAATAATCTTACTCCGGGAAGAGCAATGCTGTAAATATTCTGTAAGTACGTTTATTTTCCCTAAATTACATCTTTTTACTCTAGAATATTTGCACATTTCCTGAAGCAGACCACGTACATGGACGATAGCTAGAAAGTTCAAATAAAAATACAGTTCCTTAGAACTACTTAGACCTTTCATTGCTCTCTCTTCAATATATTAGGTGCTATCCCTGCCTTTAAACTATCGCTTAGTGTTACCAGTGCTCCGTTACTGTCATTCTCCTTATATATATATATATATATATATATATATATATATATATATATATATATATATATATATATATATATATATATATATATATATATATATATATATATATATATATATATATATATATATATATATATATATATATATATATATATATATATATATATATATATATATATATATATATATATATATATATATATATATATATATATATATATATATATATATATATATATATATATATATATATATATATATATATATATATATATATATATATATATATATATATATATATATATATATATATATATATATATATATATATATATATATATATATATATATATATATATATATATATATATATATATATATATATATATATATATATATATATATATATATATATATATATATATATATATATATATATATATATATATATATATATATATATATATATATATATATATATATATATATATATATTTATATATATATTTATATATATATATATATATATATATATATATATATATATATATATATATATATATATATATATATATATATATATATATATATATATATATATATATATATATATATATATATATATATATATATATATATATATATATATATATATATATATATATATATATATATATATATATAAACATATATATATATATATATATATATATATATATATATATATATATATATATATATATATATATAAATATATATGTATATATATATATATATATATATATATATATATATATAATATAAATATATATATATATATATATATATATATATATATATATATATATATATATATATATATAAATATATATAAATATATATATATATATATATATATATATATATATATATATATATATATATATATATATTGTAACATTCATTTTTTCCTGGATTTTAAGACCATGCAATGTTACTGATTTTTTTCACTTCGAATTGTATTTATTTTTATTTTAAAACATCGACCGGTATATTAAACAAAAGTTTCAGGACATTCAGTATATACTGTGTGGCGCGGGTTGCTGATCGAACCTACCGCCAGGCCGCGATTGGCGAAATATTTGACCCGGAGTTTTGATTGGAGCGTCCGGATATTACCGGCAAAAATCGCACGATTATTTAAGGGCCTGAGAAACTACCAGCATGGCTTTTTTTCGATCGAGCCGCAGACCAGGCAGTACCGTCTAGCCGAGAGGCTATTTTCCATCTAGCCGAAGTAGGCTAATTTTCTTCAGAAGCCGCTAAGTAAAAGTACCAGTTTCGACAATAAAAGCTGTAGTGAGCTTTCTAAGTGTTAAGAAAAAGAGTGAAATCGGGCGAAGTCCATCACAGCAGGACTGAAAAACAGTAAGTCAACAAAACTCGCTCCAATAGACTTATTTGAGAGTAGTGCATTAACAGCAACGTATAACAGACAAAAAAGTGAAGTGTAAAACACGATGTCTCGCCTTCGGGGGTTGTAAAAGTTTAAAGTTTAAATGTAACAACTACTATTTAGGCTAGAATTTTTTGGTATAACTGTAAAGGTTAGAACTTTTTATTTTCATTTTAAAAACATGAATAAATTCTTTTTTTGTTGATTAAAGCTAGTGTCTCACTGAATATTTATTTTTCTTTTCAGGATCAGTTGTGCTAGACTAATTTCTTTTTAGTAATATCCATAAAACACTTCAGTTTTTTCTCATTTTTCTTAGCTGAAGTTAAACCGTTTCTATTTTAAAATGAGTGGTGCCCAAAAAAAAGTCGTACAACTGAGGTTTCTTTAAAAATAGAATTAAGTTCCAAAAAGACGTACAAAAATTATCTCTTACCCATATCTCTCTACCAAGGAAAACTGAGCTAGTATTTCTTTAATTTCTTTAGTTCCTTTAAAATCAGGTCTCACTCAATTCATTATCAGAAATTAAAGCGGGGCTGCAAGAAAATTGTGCTCAAGCTTGGGGCAACATTTTTTCATAAGTTACAATATATATATATATATATATATATATATATATATATATATATATATATATATATATATATATATAAATATATATATATATATATATATATATATATATATATATATATATATATATATATATATATATGTATATATATGTATATATATATATATATATAAATATATATATATATATATATATATATATATATATATATATATATATATATATATATATATATATATATATATATATATATATATATATATATATATATATATATATATATATATATATATATATATATATATATATATATGTATTTCGTTTAGTGTATTTGACCCTCCTGCACACTCTATATTAAATGTATTTTTTAATAAGAAAATTAGTGTTCTCAATGTTGTTATCTGAAATCTATCTCTATATTAACGACTTGTGTACTTTATTTATAACCCTGTCGAAAGTTGATTTTCTTTAACCTTTAAAGCTGATTTATCACATTTTTCTGTTCTAAGTTTGTCTCATTTGACTTTGTTTTCTAGGTAGACTATATATCATCGTAAAGTTATGTTCTCTGGTCATTATATTTTATTACGTTAGGCAACATAAGAAATAAGTAGTGACGATAATAGTGAATCAAGTCGAAAAAAAGTTTGCCACTGGCGCGTTCTCTTGCAATACACTACGTAAACCATTAAATATGGAACAATATTATATGGCAAAGAATATCTATAATGTATATAAAATGCAACGTCGCTCTGTCTGTTTGTCTGTCCGTTAGTGTGCTTGAGAACCACTTATTCGATTTACATGTTTTTTTTTAATTCACACATTCGTTCTCTGGCCAGGTTATCTATAATCTTCTATAATATACATATATATATATATATATATATATATATATATATATATATATATATATATATATATATATATATATATATATATATATATACAAAATGCAACGTCTGTTTGTCTGTTGATCTGTCCGTTAGTGCGCTTATCACTCGAGAATCACTTATCCGATTGTGTTTTTTTTTTAAATTCATATATTTATTCTCTGGTCAGGTTATCTTTAATATATTTAAAATGCAACGTCTCTCTGTCTATCTGTCTGTCTGTCTGTCCGTTAGCGCGCTTATCACTGGCGAACCATTGATCCGATATACATGCTTTTTTTTAAAACAAACATATGTTCTGTGACCAGGTTATAGGCTATATTTTATTAGGTTAGGCAACATAAGAAATAAACAATGACGATAACAGTGAATCAAGTCGAGAAAAGGTTTGCCGTTGGCGCGTTCTCTTGCACTACACTGCCTAAACCATTAAATAATCATAAATATCTATAATGTGTATAAAATGCAACGTCTCTCTGTCTGTCTGTCCGTTAGTGCGCTTATCACTCGAGAACCACTTATCCGATTGTGTTTTTTTTTTTAAATTCATATATTTATTCTCTGGCCAGGTTATTTTATAATATATATATATATATATATATATATATATATATATATATATATATATATATATATATATATATGTATATGTATATGTATATAAAACCAGCTGTGGCCGCGGCTCCGCTCGCGTGGACTTTAGTCACTATTATCGTCACTGCTCATTCCTTATATCACCTAACTTAATAAAATATGTCCTATAGCCTTGGCAGAAAACATATGTATGATTTAAAAAAAACCGTAAATCGGATTAGTTCGCGAGTAATAAGCGCACTAACGGACAGACAGGCAGACAGAGAGACGTTGGATTTTATATATATTATATTCTTTGTTACATGATATTGTTCCATATTTAATGGTTTAGGCAGCGTATTGCAAGAGAATGCGCTAGCAGCAAACTTTTTTTCCACTGTATTCACTATCATCGTTAATGCTTATCCCTTATGTTACTTAACGTAATAAAATATGTCGTATAACCTGGACAGAGAATATATGTATGTTTAAAAAAAAAGCACGTAAATCGGATAAGTGGTTCTCGAGTGTCAAGCGCACTAACGGACAGGTAGACAGACAGACAGATAGAGAGGGAGAAGTTGCATTTTATATATATTATAGAAGATTACAGATAACCTGGCCAGAGAATAAATATATAAATTAGAAAAAAAAACACGTAAATCGGATAAGTGGTTCTCTAGTGGTAAGCGCACTAATGGACAGACAGAGAGACGTTGCATTTTATATATATATTACAGTTGCAATGTCTCCCTGTCTATCTGTCTGTCTACCTGTCCGTTGGTGCGCTTATGACTCGAGAACCACTTATCCGATTTACGTGTTTTTTAATTCATACATATGTATGTTCTCTGGCCGGGTTATAAGATATATTTTATTTCGTTAGGTAATATAAGGAATGAGCAGTGACGATGATAGTAAATCAAGTCCACGCGAGAGGAGCCGCGGGCACAGATAGTTTTATGTATATTATATTCTTTGCTACATGATATTGCTTCATATTTAATGGTTTAGGCAGTGTATTGCAAGAGAACGCGCTAGCGGCAAACTTTTTTCCGACTTGATTTACTATTATCGTCACTGCTTATTTCTTATGTTACCTAATGTAACAGAATGGATCTTGGCTAGAGAACATATGTATGTTTATGAATAGCGGAGCCGCGGGCACAGTTAGTATATATATATATATATATATATATATATATATATATATATATATATATATATATATATATATATATATATATATATATATATATATATATATATATATATATATATATATATATATATATATATATATATATATATATATATATATATATATATATATATATATATATATATATATATATATATATATACAACTTAGTTTTTAGAATATTCTTTGTAGTTTTTATCTGGTAAAACATATTTTTGTAGAATTATTGGAAATTGGCCGAATTCCTATACTTTTACCAAAGCTGTAACAGAAGTTTTAGTAAACGGGGAAAGGAGTAATTTACCCATTGGAATTTTTAGACCTACTATAAGTAAGTAATTAATAAGTAAATCTTATACCAGACTGACATAAGGTTAATATCTACGGCCCTATAATTTAATTATTCTTGTTTAAGAAAATAAAAATTTCACATAGAAAAATCACTTTCGGTTCCACCACAAAAATGACATGATCTTTTATTTTAATTATAGCATCCAGCATATTATTAAATTTTTAATTATTTTGAAAAATTCATGTAAGGATTCATTATATCAAATGTCAAAAATTTCTTACTGTATTTTTTTAACGATTGGATTAAAAACCAACATAATTTCTATTATAACTCTTATATCGGTTTTAATAACATAAATTATCTAATTTAACTTCAACACCTATTTTTAGATTTCAAAAGGTAAAATTGCTCTTGTTAAACTACTGTTATAAAACGCTACAAACGGCTTTTAGAGAGGATTTATATTATAATACTGTGTAATCTTGTAATATTCTCTTTTATACTCTATCCGTTTGAAAGGCGAAGTAATAAATGTAATGTAAAATTATGCAAATTAGTAATAAAAGTGACCCAGTGGGTAATAAACCAAAGGCGGGTTGTTTTACCTGATGGGGTCGATTTGGATTATAAACTGTATGGAGGGTATACTCTCAGTTTATTTTCTCACGTAACACGCAGTGCATCAGTTCAGAACAATAAAGATGTCTTCCCCAAAACGTCAAAAAAACAACGGCTTTAAGCTTAAATGAAAAGATCATAATTAGGAATGTGTTGAATTACATCAAAAGTGATGAAAACCTTAATTTAAGTGTCGACGATAGTGTTCAAAAGTGTTCCCTAATGACCAGAGTCGGAAAAACAATTTTGAAGGAAGAAAGGGCAGGAGAAGTTACTGCGCCAAAGCTAAAACAGGTAAAATAAAACTGGAGCTGACAGAAAATGAAAAAAATTCCCTGCGAAGAATCATTCTTGGGTTTTCATTGAAAAAAAAATCTTAACTTTGGACTAAACGCTGTTAAAAGTAATCTACAGATACCAACGACGGACAGGACCAAGTTGTGAGATGTTTTAAAATCAATCAATTTTCGTTGTCCTTCCTTCCTAATTGAAAGAGGAGAAATCGTACGCTGGAGAAGAGATTATCTGAGAAAAAACAGACATGAGCGTTCTCAAGGAAAACGTATTTAATATTTAGACGAAACTTAATAATAGTAAAGGGTATACCGTAAATAAGTTTTGGCAGGACAAAAACGTTTTAAGTTCAAGAAGCTTTTATGGAAGGTTGGTCAACCAGTATCCGTCCCCCTTCTGGAAAAGGACGCCGATTAATTATAACACATATATGGCGTATCTACGGTTTCGTTAATGGCGGTCTGCTTACATTCGAATCGAAAAAAAACAGGAGATTACCACGAGGATATGAATTCCGATGTGTTTGAAGAATGGTTTACGCAGATGGTAGATTTGATTCCCCGAAGCTCAATAATTGTCATGGATAATGCAAGTTACCATTCCAAAAAGGTTGAACGTGTTCACACAATGAGATGGCTTAAACGTGATATACAGTCTTGGTTAACTCGGCGAAATATATTTTCCTACGATGACAATGTTAAACACGATTTAATACAATGAGTCAAACATGAAGTTTTATTAAACAAAGATAAGTACAATAACTACGTTATCGATGAAATTGCCAAAACTAGGAATATAACTGTTCTTCGCTTGCAATCATACCACTGTGAGCTTAATCCTATAGAGCTTATTTAGGCTCAAGTAAAAAGCGAAGTGGCTAAAAACAATGTTACCTACAAATTAACAGTCCTTAATAATCTATTTGCAAAAGCAATATGTAATGTCATTCCAGAAAACTGGTAAAAATGTAATTAAAGAAGAAGATAAAATATGGACATTAGATTCATCAATGGACCAAATTGTAGAACCACTAGTTATACCATTTGGTACAGATGATGCTATGTCAGATTTTAGTTCGGATATGTCTGACATGTCGGATATAGAAGGTGTTTAAGATTAACATAGCGCTAGGGCTAGATATAATAATTTTATTTTGTCATTAAATTTAAGTTATAGTAAGGTGTTATTTTATAAATGATAAACATTTAATTGTTACCCTCAGTGTTAAATGGGCATGTCCCGTGGATAAATATATAAATAAATATTAATAAAAATAAAAAAACAGTGAACATACAGTTATTGGGTCCTCCCTGTGTGACATTTGTATTTGTTTTCTTTTAGATTTTAGGATTTAAATAGTGTTTTGTAAAGACACATACAGGAACATGCACTTAGATGCGTTTATAGTTTAAAACTTGTTTATATGTAATTAATTTCCTATTTATTTGTAAATTTATATGTTTTGATAAATAAATTTGATTTGATTTATTCTGAACTATCATATTTTTTTGTATGCATATATTATGCAGGTAGATAATCATCTGGCGTTGAGGGGTGCCGTTCTGTCATCTTGTTGTAACTTTTTTGCGTAAAATGTACTGTGCGGTACCGAGACTCTTTTTTTTTATGGGTCTAGCACACGTGCTGCAGGGAAGTCCCTAAAGCGCTCCAGGAGCGGCATGTGTACGGAAAAAGCGATTCACGTTGTTCTTGAATCGCTGTAAATTGTACTCGGTGGGAAACACAGCGCTGGGCAAATTATTCCAAAGGGATGATGTTCTCCATATAAAAGGCTGCTTGAAAAGCATTGTACGCGGAGTAACAAGCTGCACCTCATACGGACGTGAAGCACCAGCGCGACGTGTATTTCTAGCATGCACCACTTTGGGAGAAATTAAGCGGGCTACATCCTTCGAACACTTTTCATGAAAATACTTGTAGAACAGACTCAAGTTGCCAACCGTTCTTGGATGTTCCAGCGAATCAAGGTCGCCGGTCAGTTCCGGGTCTCCAATCAGACGAACAGCTCTTCTCTGAACAGAATCCAACAAATGCAGTGTATGTTTGGGAGCGGAGCCCGAAACATGGGAGCAGTACTCCATAGTTGGTCGAATTTGAGCTTTGTAAAGAATTAACAGTTGTTGTGGAGTGTGAAGCTTTCTGGTTCGAAATAATATTCCTAACTTTTGAGAAGCTCTCCTTGCTATGCCTGCAACATGTTCATGCCAGGACATATTTGCTTCCAAATTAACGCCCAACAAATTGAGTGACGATGTTAGAGGAATGGAGTGCCCCGACATAACTATGTCGGGTTCAGCAACGTTAACTTTTTTGGAAAAAACTGCCGCCTGGGTTTTTGTAGCGTTAAATTCCACTTGGTTACTGTCACCCCAAGATATAATTTCTTTCAGGTCTTTGTTAAGTTGAACGACCTCCTGCTGTCTGCGGATATTCGCCTGAGCAGCTGATGTCCGAGCATTCAAAGTGAATGAAGAGACAAGCGTACTGTCGTCTGCAAAGCTGTAGATTGGTTTCGCGGTCTTTTCCAGCAGATCGTTAATGTAAATGAGAAAGAGAGTAGGAGACAGTATGGAGCCTTGGGGCGTTGATTGTGAAGGTGTTAGAAAGAAATCCGTCGACCGCCACTCGTAAAGAACGCTCTCTGAGGAAACATGAGAGCCACAAACAGAACTTTTCAGACATACCACAAGAGCGTAGCTTAGCCAACAGCCCATCGTGCCAAACACGGTTGAATGCCTTAGATAAGTCAAGAGCAATCGCTCGAGATTCTCCAAAGTGTTCAATTGCGTTGTTCCAAACATGTGTTACATAAGTCAGAAGGTCTCCTGTTGATCTATGTTTACGAGAGCCATATTGGTGACCGCTAATAATATTGAATCATTCAAGATATTTTAGAAGATGCTGACTGATAACCTTTTCAATGACTTTCGATATTATTGAAAGCAGTGCGACTGGTCGGTAGTTATTTGGCAAGGTCTTCTTGCATTTTTTAGGTATCGGCTGAACTGTAGCACATTTCCAGCAGGACGGAAATATTCCCTTTCTGTAGGATAGGTTGAAAAGTCTACAGAAAACTGATGTTAATTCCCTGGCACAGTTTTTGAGAACTATGGCAGGTATTTCGTCAGCGCCAGAAGCCTTTTTGGTGTCTAGCTTCATTAAAATACGGTGTCTGAAGACAACATCGGGAATCTTTGACTGCAGTATGGGAATAGTAAGTGGTGTTTTTCCTTGGAAATCGACAGTGGATTGTGAAGCAAAGAGTTCAGCCAACAAGTTCGCTCTCTCAACACGTGTGGTTGCAATTAAATTATCTGGCCGTGTGAGTGGTGGTATGGTGGATTTGGTGAAATTTTGACTAACTGCCTTAGCGACTGCCCAAAAGGATCTGGAATTGTTGGGACAAACGAGAAGTTTGTTTCTAATTCATTCATTGTGTGCCGCCTTGGTTTCGTCGATAATTCTTTTGCATCTGTTCCGGGCACGAACAAAGGTGTTACGATTTATGGTGTTAGGATTTTCACGCGATTGTCGGTAGGCAATATGTTTAGAAGCAACAGCTTCTTTGCATTTTCGGTCAAACCAAGGCTTGCCGTTGGAGAGGCGTTTCTTCGAAAAAAGGGATGTAAGCTTCCATACCGGCCAAAATAACATCGGAGACCTTCTTGGCGCAGTCAAATGGGTTGTCGGATCGAAAACAAACGTCCATCCAAGGGAAAGTTCGAAAATATTCCATGAGATCTTCCCATTTAGCAGATTTGTAGTGCCAAATCTTACGCGGCTTAGGCGCCTCTCGTTCACTGATTGGCAGGATACTCGATGTCGAGAGCAGTTTATGGTCGGAAGAACCTAACGGCGGATTTATGGTGACCGTGTAAATCTCCGGATTGGTGGTTAAAAACAGATCAAGAAGACTGGCGAACTCCCCGTCTCGATCAGGGATCCGTGTTGGTTCATCAATAAGCTGAGTTAAGCCACAACTGATTGAGAATGATTCAGCTTCACGACCATGTTCGTCAATAGTATTTGAGTATTTAAGCCAGCTGAGATTGTGGACATTAAAGTCGCCCAGAACGGTAATCTCGGCACTTGGATAGTTAATTTGTAAATGATTAATGGTGTCTGCAAGAGAAGCGAAAAGTGTTCGAAAATTGGTATCACTTGGTGGTCGATACAGATGAACCTTGTGGTTTGTTGAGTCGTTATTTTTAACCACATAACATCAAAGTTTGGGCTCTTCTCGTTGGCAAGAGAGGTCGCTTCTGACAAAAAGACAGATTCCAAAGTTACGCCTAAATCGGGAATGGAAGTCGTACCCAGGATAAAGATAGTTGACTGTGCGGGTCGATGGACTGACCTTGGTTTCACATAGAGCGAGTACATGAGGTTTATTTGATTGCAGGTGTTGATGCACTGAACTCGTACTATCGCGTGAAGTTAATTTGCATAATTTTACATGATTTATTACTTTGCCTTGCAAACGGGTGACTATAAATGATGCAAAGTTTTTATTGGGCTTATTACATGCATAAAATAAATGTTTTGTTGGCGCTTCTAAATTATCTGATGATGATTTTATTTACCCAAATATAACAACAATTAGGCTTTATTTTTATAATGTTTTAATTTAATTTTAATGTATTAATTTAGAGCGAATAAGATGGTTAAACATGCAGAATTCTACAACTAGACCTTGGATATTTTATTATTTTAAAAACAGGAATTTGCTTCATCTCGGAAAGCAATAAAGGATGGATTTAATGTAAAATAACTGAAAATGGACTAAGTTCATATTTCAGCGGTCTACCCATTGTCCTTTTATTTGTAAAGCCATCACGAGACGGGATTCGCCGTATCACGGCTCATCAGTCAGGCTAGGATCGCCAAACAAGAGGATAGGTTGTTACTCTACATGTAACTTGCATTTAAACGAAGCTTTATTCTCACTAGCATGTTTTAAAAAAATCGATTTCGTCTCACTTGTCTATAATGCAAGTCTCTACTATAAATCAGTCGGTAACCTTGAATGCTTTTCAGCAGTTATGATCTTGGACGTTAATGCTGTACTTTCCGAACATCGTCGTTATGATTTTTATAAAATTTTGTAGCTTTATTATACTATCGTTATTATTAAATACTATATTATTGCTGTTGTCTCTGAAATTTACGAATTTGCTATTTTAGTCGCATCTACTTATAAAGAACCCATACCAGGATGGGTGGATAATATTTATGGAGTGAATGGAATCAATGTAGGTGTTCAAACAGGATTTCTGAGAGTAATTCTTTCAGGGCCTGACAGCGTTATGGACGTAGTACCTGTCGATAAGTGTGTTTCTGCATTAATTGTGGCAGCATGGGAAATAAGTGAAAAAGGAATAGTAAAGTAAGCTTGAAAATATCATATACCTATGCAATTACGTAAGTTATTATGGTGTTCTCTAAAAACTTTTATTGTTATAAAATACTTGTTAAATACATTTTTTACACATTATCATTTTTTTAAAATAATCGGTAAAGTGCAAATTGAACTTGAGCAATTACTGTTCCGTACGTTGATTGCTTTTAAAATAAAAATTTTGGTTACGGAGGTATAAAATGATCAGTCACTTCACCAAACACACCCCAAATGAGTTTTTAACAAAGTTTGTTTCCGAACGTTATTGAAAACTGAAAACCTTGAAATTTTTGTTTTTTTTTTTATATATCAGATAAACTGAACTAACCTGAACTAAAAAACAAAATTGGGTTTAGCGAAAATAAGAACAGGAGAGTCTTGCATAACCATGAAAAGTGGCCATAATTTTTTCTATAGAAGCATTGTAAACAAGAAAATTGGAGGAGTTCGTCTACTAAAACATAGAAGAATAGCAGATAATGTTGTTCAGTTCAAAGCCATATCGGAAAGAGTGATTTCAGTAGACGCACTCGTGCCGCTCCTGGAGCGCTTTAGGGACTTCCCTGCAGCACGTGTGCTAGACCAATAAAAAAAAAAAAAAAAAAAAAAAAGACATACAGATGAACAGAAGATGCAAATGTAAGATCATTGAGGTATATGCACAGACATCAGACAGCGACGAAGAAGAAATTGATCAATTCTACGAAGATATAAACAAAGCATTGCTACACCACCAAACAAGATACAGCATAATAATCGACAACTTCGACGCCAAAATAGGTAAACCAACGAATACAAATGAGAAGAGTGGCGGGAAGTTTGGTTTGGGTACGAGGAACAGCAGCAATTCTGTTTTGTACGTTATGAACACATTTTTCCAAAAGCCAGAACATAGACGATGGACATGGCAAAGCTCAGAGGGGATAACAAAAAAGAAATAGATTATGTTTTATTAAATGTAAAGAATCATCAAATAATAAAACTTATAAATAACGATAACCAAGAGATCGCACAAATCCAAGAGATAAAGGAAGCTATAGAGAAATATGATCAAACACTCTATAATACGAAAAAATCGCCAAGAAGAAGGAAGTAGAATGCTAGTAAAAAATGTAGGATCTGAAGAAATTGCCGATATAACAACGGATGAAATAATAAACGCCATACAACATATGCACAACAATAAAGACTCAGGGGACTACAGAATAACTATAGAAATGATAAAATATGAAGAGTATCGATAATATAGTCTCTTCAAGTTTAATTTAACAGTTGCCTTATAGAAAGTAAAATCCCAACATCTTGAGTAAAGGCCTTAATTGTGCTTATTTTTAAAAAGGGGAACAAATTTATATTGGAGTATTACAGACCAATCAGCCTGTTTTCGGTACTATACAAAATTCACACTAGAGTTATAATTAAGTTGGGAATGTGGAATCTTTGGCACAATGATCCTACTCAGTATATATCACCACTACACCAAACACTTTATTTTTACACTCAACGCACGTTTCGCTAACCATGTTAGCTTCATCAGGAGCAATAATTGACTCATCGCTCCTGATGAAGCTAACATGGTTAGCGAAACGGGCGTCGAGTGCAACAATAAAGTGTTTGGTGTAGTGGTGATATATACTGAGTAGTACTAGAATTATAACATAGACTAAAGAACAAATTAGACAGTTATCAATCACGTGAACAAGCGGTATTTAGACGAGAATACAGCCTTTTAGATCATTTTCAAACAATTACATTTTTGATTTTATTAGCCGATATTTGTTGGAAATCCACTATAATAAAAATACAGAAACAGTCTACTAGTTTCAACTTCCAATTTATTTATTTTAACAACTTAATGATTGTTTCAAACACACAGTGTTTTCTTCAGAAATGTATTAAGAGTAACTAAACTATTTTAAATGGTAATGTAAGCAATATGTTCCTTAAACTATAATTTATACCTGTTCTGGGTAAATGATTTTATTAAATTATGTACAGTTATATTATTTTTATAAAGTATAAATCTATGATGAATTTCTGAGAACTAATACAAATTGAGTAAGGGAGAATTAATTTAATTTGAAAAGACCGCATACCAAATGATACGATAAGACGAGCTTTAGAAATAAAGCACGATATAGTGGACGAAATCAGAACTCAACAGTTGGTATGGTACGGACATGTACAGAGAATGTCACAAGACCGACTACCTAAAAAGATTTTATATTGGAACCCTCATGGAAAAAGAAAGCGAGGAAGACCACGCCAAAGCTGGAGAGCAGGAATCAACAAGGAAGTACTAGGGAGAGATCTGGAGGAGGAGGGATGGAGAAACCGGGAGGAGTGGAAATTAGGCATCGCAAGACGGATGACGTTATAAAACCGATTGATATATATTTATATATATATATATATATATATATATATATATATATATATATATATATATATATATATATATATAGAATGATTTAAATCTACTTGTTCGTTTGATAGCTGGTTGGAATTTTTACGTTTCTTAATTTCGAGACTTAAATTTTTGGATATATTTTCAATATGTAGAATTTTAAATTCATTATTAAAATTCTGTGATTCATTAATTATATGGGTTGCATAATGTGAGTTGCTATTGTTTTTTAAATAACTGTATTTTTGTTCTTTAATACGGGTTTCAATTGGTCTAACAGTTTGTCCAACATAGTTTTTGGTACAAGATCCACAATTAAAAAATAAATAGACGCCAGGTTTTTTAATTTTATTAGACTTAGATTTGTTATTGAGAATTATATTTCCTAGAGTGTTATTACTTTTAAATGCTATTTTTTTGTTATTTAGTATATAGTAATAATTGTTTAGAGATTTTTCCAGCGATTTTTTCCTGTGTTAGTAAGTGCATTGTTCTTTACTTTTTTGTCAACTATTCGTTATTGACTGCTATTTGTTTAATGATGTTCAGTTCTTTGTTAAAATTAATTTTTGACATGGGAGTGGTTAATAATCTATGGATAAAGGAATTGAATGCTGCCATTTGTGAGTGTAAGGATGTGATACACTATTGTGGATAATTGTGCCTGTATGTGACGGCTTATGAAAAATATAAAAATCATGCATATTATTTATTTTTGATATAGATATATTTAAGAAATTGATCGAATTATTGGTTTCCATTCTAACGTAAATTTAATATTGGGATGTAAAACAAGAAATGATGTCATCGACATATTTATACCAATAAGTCAAATTTTTACTAGTTACATTTTGATGAATTTTTGTTGTAAATGGTCCTTAAATATTTCAGCTAGTAAAGGACTTAA
This sequence comes from Pachyrhynchus sulphureomaculatus, assembly GCA_019049505.1. Taxonomy (NCBI): domain Eukaryota; kingdom Metazoa; phylum Arthropoda; class Insecta; order Coleoptera; family Curculionidae; genus Pachyrhynchus; species Pachyrhynchus sulphureomaculatus. The sequence continues at coordinate 60,337,671 of CM032455.1, read as the reverse complement.
AGGGTTACCTATATTTAAGCCTTCTTTAGAAGCATAAAACTTATTGTTGAATTCAAAGTAGTTTTCTAAAATATCACGTTTAACTATTTCATTTACTTTATTCCTGATTAAAAGTTCATGTACTAAATCTATGACTTCATATGGAGGAATGCTTGGGAATAACTTTTGTACGTCAAAGAAAATAAGTCTAGAGTTTTCTGGTAAGTTAGTCTTCCGGTAAGTCTTAATTTTACTACCAATTGATGCGTGTTTGTAATACTGTATTTTGAATTAACCTAACAATATGAATAAGTTTATGTGACAATCTAGTAGTAACAAAAAGAACATGTCCAATCGGGAAATCATTTTTATGTAATTTAATTAGAGAGTATATTTTTTGAGCTTGGGGATTCATTGTGGTTACGTTTTCCAAAATCATTGAAAATTCTAAGCTCTTTCAAGATAGATTTTAATAGTTTTTTGTAGATATTTGTTGGATCAATATTTAGACTTCTAAATTTGTTTGTATTCAGAAAAGAAAGACTTTTGAATATGTACTTTTCTCTAGAAATAGCTACTATGGATTTTATCAGCTCTGTTGAATATAATGTTGTTTTCTTCAGTCTTGGTTTTGATCGCTGCCGGTGTCTTATGTTCTATAGCATGTCTTAGTGTTGATAGATTAAAAGGTACTTTTTAATATTATATGTTTAATATGTGGGTCTAGATTGAATGATGCTAATTCACATTCAACTCCTAGAATTTCCCTTGATTTCAGGTTGCCTTTTGGTTCTAAATTACACTGTAAACCTTTTCAAGTAGTTTTGATTTCTCTTGTGTAAATGTTGAATTTGTAAGGTTGACGAATCTTGTGTAAAAGAATAATTAGTGAATTGTTTGTTTAGGAATAAAAATTTAAACAACTGTTTGAGATCACCACTTATGTTTATTATATTTTTGCTGACAATTGTTTAGGCACACTGTGTCTTCTTCTAGAGCACGATCGAAATTAACTAACAAAGTATGTTACAGAATATATTATTTACCTAGTTACAAGTACTAATTCCATTAACAATATTTACCTTAATACCTAGAACAAGTTCAATAAAGGAGACCCTCCCTCATCTAATTGATCGTTGAGTAATAAACCTGAGGATTTTTTCTGGTTCTGGTTAATTTCTACCTGTTCTAAACAATTCAGTAATTTCCCTTTCTTTCCATTATGCAAAATTCTGAAATTTTCATTGAATTTCATCTATTAAATGTTTAGCGTAATGAGATCTGTTATTTTTCATTCTATAGCTTTGTTTATGTTCCTTTATTCTTTTATAAAAGATTTACCTGTTTGTCCTATATAGGTATTATTTCAAAGGCCACAGCATAATTCGCAAACCCCCGTTTTATTTTCTTTTTTTTTTGTTTTACTTTTATTATTTTTAATATGTCGAGCTAATGTGTTATTTGTACGGAAAACAATGTTTACATGTTTTTTATAGAAAAAATTTTAAATTTTGTTAGTCAATTTACCGATATAAGTGAGTGTATTAAACTTATCTTTGTTTAGTTGTTTATACGGGTACATTAAAATGTTATCTATAAAATCACTCGTGTACCCATTGTTTATACTAATTTGTTTTATAATATTTAATTCTTTCGAAAATTTTCTTTCGTTAATGATGTATTTATTAGTCTATAGATGAAACTATTATAAGCCGAGATTTTATGTGTGAACGGATGGTTAGAATTAGCGTGTTTAGTTATATCTGAGTATGTTGGTTTATGGAAGATTTCAAAATCATGTTTATTCATTTTATTTGATATTTTTAAATCTAGGAAATTAATCGATTTATTTGTTTCTATTTCTGTTGTAAAAGTAATATTATTATGAAGTTGGTTAATATAATATAATAATGTCGTCTACATACTGGTACCACTAAAAGAATGGCTATCATTAGAATAGCTCTCATGTGTACATATATATATATATATATATATATATATATATATATATATATATATATATATATATATATATATATATATATATATATAGTTTGATTTCCCTTTTACTGATTGTATGTTCCGTAGTGTTGAAGTTTAGGTATAACTAATTATATGATATTATACGATTTTTTGATAATTCTTTCATGTCCCTTTCCTCTAGTGGATCTGTCAATTTCTCCAACTGGCACTATACTACTAGGACAAGGAAGTTTTTAAATAATTTTACCCTATAAAGTAGTTGTACACTTTGGTGACACCAAGCGTTGCTTATCTTTCTTATAAGCTTTTAAAAAGTGTGCGAATGTTAGATTGTTTATGTAATTTGGCCATTTTTGTTTGTACTGTCATGTATGTATAACACATGGTTTTTAAAGTAGCCAAAAAAACACCTAATATTGCACTGAGGATATTATATCAATTTTTTTCTGAATCATTAGTCAAGTTCTCTCTTTCTGACGATGATGGAATATTTATTACATACAGAGATTTTTAAATACAGTAGTTGATAGATAATTTTTGGGACGGGTCATGGTGTAGTTTGATATTCAAGTATTCAACTATTGGTATATATGAGTTGACATTCTATAATATTTCAAAGTGCCATTACTTTTCCTTTGTACCAGTGGATTTAGAAAGGAACGGGCACTATCTAATTTGTTTTCCGTCGTATGTATTGTTTCGATATTGTGAAGTGAGCCAGTCCTAGGTAACATATGACCAAATAACAGGGGTGGCATTCACGTACCTACATCAAAATTCTGGTTTTAGAGATAAGGAAGTTAAAAAACCTTGACTACGCTTAAAGTCTTTTCATATAATGTTTGTTAGAATACGATGCACATAAATGACGGACATAACTCTATTAAAATCTACCAAAGATAAGTCCAGGTTATTGTGTAAATACGACTGATATTACGAAACTTAATCGTGATTTCTCTATACAACAATTCAACGTTAAATCTTATTAGGATATCCCTGGGGTTCAACTGTACAATTTTCAACCCATGAATAAAATATAAATTCTTATTAAAGAAATTAGAATCAAAAAGATTTGAACCCTGTTTGTTTATTTTGAAAGTTGGCGAGTTTATTGTATTTATTGCAATTGTCGTATTACCCTTGGAAACTTTTAGAAGTCCAAAAATCAAAATATGTTCGAGTTTATCAGTTAAGGGAAATTGTTTGCATTAAAACAGGAGGATGTATCAGTGGCGTAACTAGTCCTAAATGTATTAAAATTTATTTGGGGCTGCGGCGAAGCCCAAAAGGAGGGTAATGTTTTTTTACAAAATAAAAAAAACACTCGTATTAACAAAATAAGCATATTTAAAAGTATAAGAAACTACTATACAGAAGTATATATTATAAAACTTAAAAACAATGATCCTAGGATCCAAGTTAGTTAAATAGGCACTTTCTAGCGTTTTTTTCTGCAAACTTCTTTATTAAAACATCCATAGCTGAACACGATTTTAATTTTTCAAGATTTTCTGCTCCTATGGACAGTTTTGATAAGTCTAAAAGCCGTTCTTGTCACATAGAAGTTCTAAGATAATTTTAAATCAGTTTGAGCTTAAAAAAGCTTCTTTCAGCTGTTGCAGTGGTAACCGGAAGGGTCAAAAATGAGAAGCATACTGTTATTACCTCCGGAAAACTGGAGGCAAGGCTATTGCATATTATCAGCAATAATTTTTCTTTCTTAAGAGAATGAATTTTTTGAATTTCAGATTTTAAACAGGTTTTCAAAGCAATTAATTGTTCATAGAGATCAACTAATATGTCTTTATTGTATTTACTAGTCAGTTTTCCGGCTTCCTCTTTTATTTTGTCGTTTGAAAAGGATAAGAGTTTATCCGATTGTAAGACTTCAAACATATTACTCAAATCATAGTGACTCTGAAATCTTCGTTTAGTTGGAGAAATTAATATATCTAAACAGCAATAGTACACATTGACTTTGAAGTACGATTCCGGTTCTGAAATTCTCTCATCTTCTGATAACTTATCAAAAAAGTGCTTCATTATCTTCCATCTTTTATTTTTGAAAACAGTTGTTACCCCTCACTCTTTTGCTAGATCTCTGAAGTCGTTTAGCAAACTGTAGAATGAATTTTGATTTCTTATTTCTATCAGTCTATTCAAAAGATTACTTAGTAACAGTAGCTTTTTGTAAGTCATTATTTTCATGGTGTAAAGCTTTAGAAACAGGGTTATTGATTTCAAATACTGAAGAAAAAAAGGCAACAAACACTCTAAACTGTTAATTATATTTTTACGTTCATCACGTTCATCTTTTTTGCTTGAAATTAAATTCAGTTGGCATAAAGCTTTCATTATTAATGAATAATTTTTCCTTATAGCGAATAAAGGGTCATTTCTTGAAGACCATTTAGTAGGACATTCCTTTTTAAGGGTAATTTTATATTTTTCAGATGAATCGTTACTCAACTTTGACCAGCGTTTTATACTATTGCCAAAAAAAGTATATTTTTCCAAATTATCGAAAAATTGTGATACTTTGGGAACTCGTTTCGCAGCATCATTTAATATTAAATTTAATGCGTGTGCTGCAAAACGCTTGTAATCTTCCATATACACCCGACATATCATTTGCTCCATCGTAACCCCTGTCCACTACATTTTAACAAATCATTTCCATATTCTTCTATTTTATTTAAAATTTCAGTTTTAAACCCTTCTGCATTACAATTGGCTGCTGATATAAATCTCAAAAAATACTTGCAGATTTTTATTTCTTTAGGTACATTATCATCATTTTCTGTTATAGAGATATATCGAAAAACTACAGAAAGTTGGTCAGTTTTTGACAGGTCTTCTGTTGTAGCCAAAATAATTACCAGAAATGAAGCTTTTCTAATTTCCAAAACAATATTTTCCCTTACTGCGGTACCAAGCAAAATAATAATCTGATTTTGAATCGTTGGGCTTAAGTAATTTATTTCACCCTTTGGCTTTAAAAGAAGTTCTTTTAAAATAGGATCATAATTAGATAGTGGCGTAAAACTGATATGAAATTTCCAGATTTAGAATCGTGGCCTCTTAAAGGTAAATTGCATGAGGCTAAAGTAATTATAACATTAATTAGACGATGCAATACATCTCGCCAGAAAGCAGTTTTACTGTTGATTTCACTTTCCAAGTAAATATCGATGGTATTTCCTTGTAACCAATTATTATAAGATAGATCCGAGATAATATGCTGCTGTGAGTTTTCATGGTCAGATATATATTGTGTTAAATTGCTTCTAATGGAAACATCCATGCGAAGTAGTACGATTTGCTTTGGCGATCTGCTAACAACCAACAGAAGTGGCAATATGGTTTGTTTAACAATGTTTTTTTTTATGAGTCTAGCACACGTGCTACAGGGAAGTCCCTAAAGCGCTACAGGAGCGACACGTGTGAGGAGAAAGCGATTCACGTTGTTCTTAAATCGCTGTAAATTGTACTCGGTGGGAAACACAGTCCTGGGCAAATTATTCCAAAGGGATGATGTTCTCCATATAAATGACTGCTTGAAAAGCATTATACGAGGAGTAACAAGCTGAACCTCATACGGATGTGAAGTATTAGCGTGACGTGTACTTCTAACATGCACCGCTCTCGGAGGAATTAAACGGGCCACATCCTTCGAACACTTTCCCTGAAAATACTTGTAGAATAGGCTCAAGTCGCCAACCGTTCTTCGATGTTCCAGCGAATCAAGGCCACCTGTCAGTTCCGGGTCTCCAATCAGAGGAACAGCTCTTCTCTGAACAGAATCCAACAAATGCAGTGTATGTTTGGGAGCGGAGCCCCAAACATGGAAGCAGTATTCCATAGTTGGTCGAATATGAGCTTTGTAAAGAATTAACAGTTGTTGTGAAGTGTAAAACTTTCTGCTTCGAAATAATATTCCCAACTTCTGAGAAGCTCTCCTTGCTATGCTTGCAACATCTTCATGCCAGGATATATTTGCTCCCAAATTAACGCCCAACAAATTCAGTGACGATGTTAGAGGAATGGAGTGCCCCGAAATAAATATGTCGGGTTCAGCAACGTTATCTTTTTTAGAAAAAACTTCCGCCTGGGTTTTTGTAGCGTTAAATTCCACTTGGTTACTGTCACTGCAAGATAGAATTTCTTCCAGATCTTTGTTAAGTTGAATGACTTACTGCTGCCTGCGGATATTCGTCTGAGTAGCCGATATCCGAGCGTTCAAAGTGAATGAAGAGATAAGTGTACTGTCATCTGCAAAGCTGTAGATTGGATTCTCGGTCTTTTCCAGCAGATCGTTAATATAAATGAGAAAGAGAGTAGGAGACAGTATGGAGCCTTGGGGCACACCGGCGTTGATAGTGAAGGTGTTAGAAAGAAATCCGTCGACTACCACTCGCAAAGAACGCTCTCTGAGGAAACATGAGGGCCACAAACAGAACTTTTCAGACATACCATAAGAACGTAGCTTAGCCAACAGCCCATCGTGCCAAACACGGTCGAATACCTTGGATATGTCAGATGCAACCGGTCGAGATTCTCCAAATTGTTCAATTGCGTTGTTCGAAACATGTGTTACATAAGTCGGGAGATCTCCTGTTGATCTATTTTTACGAAAGCCGTATTGGTGATCGCTAATAATGTTGAATCCTTCAAGATATTTTAGAAGATGCTGTTTGATAGCATTTTCCATGACTTTTGATATTATTGAAAGCAGTGCGATTGGTCGGTAGTTATTTGGCAAGGTCTTCTTGCCTTTTTTAGGTATTGGCTGAACTGTGGCATATTTCCAGCAGGAAGGAAATATTCCTTTCCTGTAAGATAGGTTAAAAAGTCTACAGAAAACTGGTGTTAGTTCCCTCGCACAGTATTCCGCCAGCGCCAGAAGCCTTTTTGGTGTCTAGCTTCATCAAAATACGTTTTATGATACGCTGCCTGAAGACAATATCGGGCATCCTTGACTGCACTATGGGAATATTAGGGGATGTTTTTCCTTGGAAATCGACAGTAGAATGTGAAGCAAAGAGTTCAGCCAACAAGTTCGCTTTCTCAACAGGTGTCGTTGCAATAGAATTATCTGGCCGTGTGAGTGGTGGTATGGTGGATTTGGTGAAATTTTGAGTAACTGCCTTAGCGACTGACCAAAAGGACCTGGAATTGTTGGGACAAGCGAGAAATTTGTTTCTAATCCGTTGATTGTGTGCCTCCTTGGTTTCGTCGATAATTTCTTTGCATCTCTTCCTGGCACGAACAAAGGCGTTACGATTTATGGTGTTAGAATTTTCACGCTAATATCGGTATGCAAGATGTTTAGAGGCAACAGCTTCTTTGCATTTTCGGTCAAACCAAGGCTTGCCATTGGAAGGGCATTTCTTCGAAAAAGGGATGTAAGCCTCCATACCGGCCAAAATAACATCGGAAACCTCCTTGGCGCAGTCAGATGGGTCATCGGATCGAAAACAAACGTCTAACCAAGGGAAAGTTCGAAAATAACCCATGAGATCTTCCCATTTAGCAGATTTGTAGTGCCAAATCTTGCGTGGTTTAGGCGCCTCTCTGTCACTGATTGGTAGGATACTCGATGTCGATAATAGTTTATGGTCGGAAGAACCTAATGGCGGATTTACGCTGACCGTGTAAATCTCCGGATTGGTGGTTAAAAACAGATCAAGAAGACTGGCGAACTCCCCGTCTCGATCAGGGATCCGTGTTGGTTCGTCAATAAGCTGAGTTAAGCCACAACTAATTGAAAATGATTCGGCTTCACGACCTTGTTCATCGGTAGTATTTGGGCCTCATTTAAATATGAGTAATGAAAGGTTGAAACAGTCCTTGTGGTTTAAGTGGACCCAATTTAAAAATTATTTTTCGTTATCATTCAGTAAGACTGTCTCCAAAATTTCCTCTATCCGAAGAAGATATTTTATGAAATTCTTCAATTTTCTTTGAATCTTCGTTATGCCTTGCTTCTATTTCTAGAGCTTCTGACAGACTATGTGCTCCAGAAGATCTAAAAATATAATAAAATAAACTTACTACACAATAAAATAAACTTACTAAACTGCAACTAAGTGCGCAAAATGAAATTTAAAACATATTATTTCGATGTATGCAGGAAAACTTACTTGAATTTATTGGGGAAAGTGTTTTTTTTTTATATAACATTGTTATCAGCTTTCATATAAAATTATGTCGTGCTTTTCCACTACATGTGACATAGGACCCACCCTTCCTATCGTGAACAAAATTTAAGCAAGAATTTTTTTCTCGGTGTACTTAGATACTTACCATTACAATCTAAATCAGTCACAATATCCGAATGCTGAAAGAATAAAAAATTTTCTTTAAAACATTCTCTTTTTTCTGCTTATTTTTTCTTATCAAAGCTCCACTGGGGTAATCTCTTTTTCTATCACTCATTTTTTTCACAATAATCACAATAATAATACACAAATAATCACAATATTTACGACATACGAACGTTATGAATTACGTGTACAGATTGAAGTAAATGTATAAAGATTGTTCACATCGCTCATTCAAATAACGGGACTTCCCCTAGCCGCAGAAACATCATTTCAAATAATATCTACCGCCGGGGGAAGTCCCGTCTAGCAAATGATAATTTGTTCTAGTTGGCATACTAAAAACTACGTCTATACTAAAAACTATAATAGGGAAATTGCATGAAACTTATATTTTGAAAGTATTTCAAATTATAAGTTTATTTCGATTATATATATATATATATATATATATATATATATATATATATATATATATATATATATATATAAATATATATATTAGATAGATATTTCAATTAGAAAACATATGGAAAAGCTCTTCTTGATGAGTTATTACAAAATTCAGCTATTTTTACATAATATCTTGAATTTAAAATAAGTGAAACGAAACGTAATTTGAAACATGAAGTGACGTAATTTACCCGACGTTGTTTGATTACTACTTGTTTTGTTAAATATAAACCTTGTTTTGTGACTTGTGGTGACAGATCACAGATGTCAGAACACCTTGACTTCGATTCATTGTCGTCATATCACGTGACTTGGCGTTTTAGTGCGAATTTTGAAAGTTCTAGTTTGAAAGTACGTTTTTTATTAAATACTGCATATTTTTTACTTTGTGTTAAAATCATATGTAAGTCAAGCTAAAATCTTTACTTTAATAAAACAAAAAGTAAAGTGCAAGTTCCCTATTATTTCCATATTTTCATTATTCATTCATTAGGAGCCTTTTATAATAATAATAATTATAATAATAGCTTTATTCCCAACAGTAAGAACCATTTACAGGGAAAACAGGAAAGAATATGAATGAAATTTTCTCTTAAAACTAAGGTACTAAAGTAACAACAAAAATAGACAAAAAACAACAGAAAAAAAGAAGAAGAAAGAAAGAAATAAAAATGAATAAAGAAATTAAATAAATCAGCGCAGTACAAATTAGAATAAAAGTGAAATAAAACAAATATTAGTTACATACATCCAACAAGCAAAACAAGCTTCTAAAATAATTTTTATAAATTTCCTATCAAATGAAACGATTTAAACATATTGACCGAATCTTATTTTCGGTGTCTGCTAAAATGTCACATTCATTACTAGTTAAGTTAAATTTATTGCACATAACATTAATTGGTTCAATTAACCTGAGATTAGTCCTAGCACGTGAACAAACAAAAGTAGCAGTATTTCGTGAATTAATTCTAGGCACCAATATAGCCACCGCCGATAGCAGCTGAGCACAGTCGATGACCTCGTGCAAAAATCTATACAAGAAAATTATAGACGAACACTCTCTGCGAGCCTCAAGTGATTAAAAATTAAATCTCTCCAATAACAAAGAGTACTCTATTCCTCTCATTGGATAGACACCATCTACCTTATATGATAAATATTTTAGAATTTTAGAAATCTTTTTTGAACTCGTTCTAGCATTAGTTTGTAGCATAAATAATATGGGTTCCAAATCAGAGAGGCATACTCTAGTTTGGATCTCACATAAGACTCATAGCAGTATTAAAGTTCGTTCACTATTAAAGCTTCCACAATTGCGCACTATAAAACCATATATATATATATATATATATATATATATATATATATATATATATATATATATATATATATATATATGTATCAATATCATCGTCATCATGTATCAATAAGAATTAGAAAATTGTGGATAACGTTCTACGAATTTTTGCTTACACATGTCGGGGCCCCTATAGCTCGGGGGCCCCGTATCATTGATATAGCGGATACAGCGGTAACTACGCCCCTGGAATATATTTCGATATAAAACTGTAAACATTGTAGAACATATTCTACCTCTAAGCTGAATGTCCAACGAAATTAGTTTTTACTTACGGAAAGGTGTACTTTAGGTTAATTTAAAGTATTGAGTGGCATTTTGATATCCGTTATTATGTTGTCAAAATTTAATCCTGATAAAAAGACGAGGCTGTGGAACAAAAGACGAAGTCTGACTCGTAGAGTTACCTCTCAGTACTTCGACGCGATGTTTTAATTTCGTAGAATCAAATTGAAGGTAGAGTTTGGTGCGGAGGTTGACTAATTCAGTAGATAAATTAGTTTCGCATATAAACAAAGGCTTGCTAAAGTACGCGATGGTAGAGTAATATTCTGGATGACAAAGCTCACTCGAAATTCAGCCATGAGAAGTGAATCAACAGATGCCTGTGGTATCTCTAAGGTAGCTAAGTTTTAAGAGGGAATTAAGTCATAGATGAATAGAACTCCAAACACTCATTGTCAAGAGTTAGATTCTTTATTAGAATCAATCCCATTAGTTAAAATTTTAAGCTGTGGGAACATTATTGGTTTCCTACATAAGCAGGACTGTACCTAGACTACTTTCAGTTAAGACTCATTTAGATACCAGTTGAAAGTCAATTTTACTGGATGTACACAGACATTGATTATGCACGACTCCACTAGTAGCTATAAAGTGGAGGCCGACTAGTGAGATATAAAGAGATTGCTATCCGACCTGTGAAAAACTTCAGTCTACAGGCTACAGATCCGGAGAGTTTATTTCTCTTTACTACAGAGAACTTTGGAAGATTACTCCGTAAACTGGAAATTATCTTTTGAGGTCGGTTAACAGAAATTGAGTTGCATACAAAAGAATACTTTATTATGGAAATGTAGCTCTTACAGTCTTTTTTTTTTGGAAGGAACTTTTGACATAAGAAGATAAAGTCAGGTCGTTATTATTTATTTGCAAATAACATATTAGATTTTGCTAATAATTCACCTCTCTCTAATTTCTTAACTTATCAAAAAACCTCTTCTTCGCCATAATAAAAATATTGGACATTCAACTAATTTTCTAATATTTTGATAGTACCGAAAGATTTATGAAATCTCAGTTTACCTGCTTAACAGTAAAACAATCCCTTTTAACACAGACCATTTACACACGTTTAACATTATTATCTAACTTTCTCTAGGGAAAATGAAGATATATTAGTATATAACTACTCTGGAAAAGAAAACCCTTTACCTAATGGACTTCTGTCCTACCTAAATTTTGCTTTTGGAACACCATCTTCACAAGGAATATGGTTTCCACTTACTGTATTTACATCTAATGAAATAATATTTTGGATACTTTCAATTTTCCTGCAAATTATACCGGCCCTTTTTATGGATGCCTTAGCACTGGTTACTGGAAATAAGCCTAGGTAGGTAGCTGTAATGTACACAATACAGTATGGTATATATATATATATATATATATATATATATATATATATATATATATATATATATATATATATATATATATATATATATATATATATATATATATATATATATATATATATATATATATATATATATATATATATACCAATTTGATTTCTTGAATTTTTTATATAAATAAATCTTTTGTTATAATCTTGGTTCATTCAATTAACACGTTTGAATTTTTTAAAAATTATTATTGACCTTTCGCCCTTAGTTTTGGACATTTTCAAAATTTTATTGATGTATTTTTGCTATTTCTGGAATTCAAATTAAAGCAATTATAGTTTCAATTTAAAAATATTACAATAATTTAGGTCACAAACATACATATAAACTTTTTTTTTATCTACCAAGTCAAGTAGATAGCACAGCCGTACCATCCTTTTCTCGAAACCACTCACGACACTTTCGACCCCCCTGTAACTTCGTTGTGGATAAAGCTAGCCTAAATTTTCAGTGACCAAGAGGATATACTATATTAGCTATATTCCTAAATTACCTACTATGTATACCTTACAGTTTACGAACTATCGCCAGTCGAAGTTCTTTAATTTTGTCACTGACACACTCACCGAGCAACAAAATTCTAAGGTACTTCTAGCAGAGACACAAACTTCAAACTTTGAATTTAGTTAGTGTTTAGCCTATAAAGGAAGGAAAAACTGAAATATCCCGAAATTTCAGTCCCATTTTCTAAATTGTACAGTCACTTAAGACAAAAAAGAGGGACAACCTCGGAATGAGAGGTAATAAGCTGTAAACTTGTATGAACCTTTATGTTGGCATTCTAAAAGTTGTCTATTAAGTCTCATAAAATCTCGTGTCCGCATCTTAAGATATTCAAGGTCAAAAGTAATAAAAAACGGTTTTTCGCAAATATCTCGCTTCCTATAGTTTCAATGATATTAATATTTATTATAAAAATTGTAGGGCATAAAATTCTCTACAAATTTTATTCTAAACATTTTTTTATACCCTTAACCGTTTTTGAGATAGAGCACGGAGAGCGCGCAGCGCTCAGCCATACATATCATAATGCAAGGTCAACCGTGAGTTCCGGTAAATAATACGTCGTATAAAGTTAATTAATAACTAAAAAATCCATAATTATGAATAATTTACTTAAGGACAAATTAGAAGCAGAGAAACTGATTACGTGGGCAGTTCACAGTAGACAAGGCTCTAGGGAATTTTACTAGAACAATTGATAAATTGAAAGAAAAATTTAAAATACTGGTAAAAAAAATTGAGCGCATGCCCTCCAGTTAGTACTTTACATGACAAGTTAGAAGCTTTTCTGGGAAAATCAGAGCATAGGAATAACCAGGAGCCATATTACGCACACGAAGCCTACAAACTGTATAAAACTAAAGATAAAAATGATTATGAAATGTTATTGAAATTGACGATACTGGAAAAGCGGTCTTTGGGGATGTTAAAAAACATGGTAAAGGTCTAGTTTGGTCCTGCTGTAATGATCTGTGCGCGCTAGATGAGAACGTTATCGTACAACTAACGAAAATTTTCAGAAACTTAGTGAACAAAACCGCAGTCCAGTATTAACTTATCTTTAACTTATATCAACACTTTGAAATCGCATTTTCCTCGCCTAGGAACAATTTCAAGAGAAATGTACCAAGTACAGAGAAAAAATAATCTCAATCACAGCCCACACATTTGTCACTCATGCTTACAAAATATTAGAGCAAATCAACTGCCGTCGACCTGGATTCTAAATGATCTATACGTTAGTACTGTTCCACCACAGATAAGCGAGTTAAATGACTATGAAAAGATATTAATTCAACGCGCCAAAGCATTTCGGGTGGTAATGTTAATGAATCCCGTCGCAAACAAACATTTACCTAATCAGCATATGGTGAAAAAAGTAAAAAGCAGAACTTTCCATCTTCCGTTGCCACTTGAAGAAACAAGGAAAAGCTCCCTAGATCAAAACATCCGATGACTAGCCCTGAACTCTATATCATGGTACGAAGTATGCCGACAAAGTCAAAAATAGTGTGGGAGGATATTGTCGATATCAACAAGGTTTACCAAGCATTACAATATCTAAAAGGTGTAAATGCTCTTTTAATCTCCAATACAACTTCCACATTCACCTCATCAATTAATTAGCTGTATAAATGAAAATGAAAATTTGCAACATATTGTAGACCGATCAGAATCTCAGGTAGATAACAAAGTTGTAGAAGGAGACGGTGCACTACTAACTCAAGTTACCTATGAAAAAGGGACTGACTCTGAACAATACACCATTTACCCTTTACACGAAAGGAGGAGAAACGCTCCCATTTCAGAACTGTACCAAATGCTTAAAGTCAACGCTGCTCCGATTGATTCAAGAGAAAAAGATTTAGATGTAAAGTGCTTCCCTGATCTTTATGTAGAAGGTAAATATGGTCAGTTTCATGTTCGCCAGCAAAAGTTAACATCTAGTGAATTTATTGAAGCCAGATTAATCTCAAAGCACTCTCAGTGTCGTTTAAATCAACACTACCTATTCTTTTTACTGAATGATGCTAATCTGCGTCAAATAAATTCAGGCATATTCTATAAAATGAACTGTGTCAATCAAAAGCAAAAAATCACAGTTGAACAGTATTTTGAGATGCTTAATAAAGATGAGTTAGAAGGTGACTTAACTGCTATATTTGGTAGATTGAGAAACTCGGAACAGTTCTGAAAAAAAAAAACGAGAAACGATGTTAACTGTATGACAGAAAATTACGGACCAGCAACGTGGTTCCTTACCATAAGTCCTTCTGAATGGATGTGGGATGATTTAGGTGAATATCTAAAGGAAATTAATGGTCCTGAAATTGCGAACAAAAACATTAGTGAGTTAGTTGCACTAGATCCCGTCTCCACTTCCCGATTCATTGACAACAAGTTAAAGACGCCCCTATTCTTCATTTGAAGAAGTTGCCTCATTTATATCAAAGTACATAACTTGTGCTATACCCGACAAGAATCTTTCACCTACTCTTCATCAACGAGTAACGTTGTATCAAACCCATAAACACAACTGTTATTGCATGCGAAAAAAGAAAACAAGAAGAGGTTTTGTGTCAGTTTGTCGATTCGGATTCCCACGCTCAGTCACTGAAGTTCTTACCATTAGAGATATCGTTGAATCAATAGCCTCTAGGAAAACGTTGTCTTCTAATAGCAGACTTTACAGTATTGTTCGCAAAAAAGAGTGGGTAATGGTTAATGATTATAATCATGCAATTTTGCTAGCATGGAATGGAAATACAGACATCCAATACGTAGGCGAAAAAACAGCCATTTTGAATTATTATGTTACTAAATATACTACCAAAAGTGAAAAAACTCACGCAACTGGTGTGTTTGAGGACATAAACTCAACAAAACCTTTAAGAAGCCGCTTATTTAAGATTGGCCTTAGAGTTTTGTCTAGCAGAGAGTGTGGATCCCTGGAAGTAAGTGACACTTTGCTTGGCATTTCTCTGTACGGCACTGTTCCTACCACAACAATTCGATGTCTTGATGTCAACATTTACCGAAACCGGCCCGTTAAATCTAAAGCTGATATGATCGAACCAGAGTCTACCGATATTTATTACGAGCTTTGGATTGATGACTATTACCCTAACAGGCCTAAAGAATTGGAGACAACTAACTTGTATGGTTTCGCTCAAAATTATGACATCGTTAAATCACGTCCAATCTACCAAAGTTGAGTGCTATGAGTTACTTGAAGGTAAAAAGTTCCTGAAAAGAAGGGATAAGCCATATCTTATCAACCACTATTTCTACGACGTAGAACAGGTACTAGAGAAGTACTTCTTTTCTTTACTTCTTTTGTTTAAACCATGGCGCTCCTTGAATGAACTAAAAATGGGGTTTGATACTAACACGGAGGCCTTTAATTTGGCGAAAGAGGATCTAAAGGAAGGAGTCGATTATGGTAATTCAAGGATAGAGTCAAGGTACAAGATTCAAAAGCATTTGAAATGATAGAAACGAAAGTTGCCGAGATAAACGAACAGAGAGAAAACGCTGATGATGACGAGGGTCCTGAAAACCCTTTAGATTTTGAAGCTTTGGAGGCTGCAAACGCAATGGACGCCTTTCAAAGAATCAGTCTAGTAGAAGATGAGCAGCCTGATGTAGATCTCCAAAGTATGATCGCAAAACTTAATGTCTATCAAAAGAGAGTGTTTGATATAATCACCAAAAAATTGGACCACACTGATAATAACGCTGATGAATTACGTTGTTTTGTGGAACTGGTGGCACTGGAAAGAGCTTTTTAATAAAAACGCTGAAAGTCTGGGTTCAAACGTATTTAAATAAAAGTGGCAATCAGTGCTCCGACAGGAATAGCTGCATTCAATGTGAATGGCTTGACAATACATAGTCTCTTGCAGCTGCCTGTGGAATATAAGCAAACACCTTAGTACAAACCACTTTCTGATGAAGTCCTCCAAGTGCTGAGATCAGATTTGAAAGAAGTGGTGTTGTTCATCATAGTCGAAGTGTCGATGATATTTAATGTTACATCGACATATATTCATTTACGCTTGTCCGAGATATTCCATACCGATGAAGATCAAAATGGGTGGTTTGGAAAAAAACACATTGTAGTTTTCGGGGATCTCTTACAGCTTCCGCTAGTAAGAGGAAAGTCACCTTTTGAAAAACTTTCGACCGCGATAAGCTATTGGGCTCTCTCAGTATGCCCGATCTCTGGGCTGAACTGTTTATCTATGATGAACTTATCATAAACATGAGACAGCTCAATAACTCCGACTTTGTTGAAATGCTAAATAGAATAAGATTAGGTGTGACTGCACAGAAAGACTTCGATTTACTCCTGACTTGATTAATAACTCTTAATTCGAATTCCAATGAAAGCAAATTACTCGAAATTACTGAATACCTCTCAAAACTTCCTGACGACACAGTTTGCATATTACCTACAAAAAAACATGTGCCAACAATTAAACAGTGCAAAGCTTAAATCTCTTCCTTATCCAAAAATAAACCTTACAGCCGTAGATAGCATAGATTGCCCGAGGTACCTCTCAAAAAGGGCCCGTGAATGTATAAAAAAGTATGAAGATGATGCTTCCATGACAGCAGGGCTAGAAGAGAATATAGTTATTAAAATAGGAGCAAAAGTCATGTTGTCATTTCGTCTAAAATATTGACGTGAGTCTTGGCTTAGTCAACAGTTCTATCGGTATAGTAAAGGTTGATCCTGAAAATACAAACAAAAATACATATTACATTTAATAATGAACATCTTTACAAGCTTGGTTCAGTCAAAAGTAAATTTGAAAATACGTGGCACTTTCCAGAATGAGAAGTCTGGACGGATTACATCTAATTAATGTCAACTTCGGTAGTACTATTTAAAATACTTTATTCTTAAGTTTAGACTTACTTAGCAATCGAAATAGTAGATTATTCTTATGTAATTATGTGCCGTGCGATTGCCAAGTCATTATATTTATTATAGAAATAAAGATGTCTAATACTGATACGGTCACTATAAATGTTGGTAGGTAACTAAATAGATAACAATTTATGACAAAGTTGTTGAATAGGTGCTTCCATAGATACTAACTAAAATAACTGACTTGGTTTTACATGAGATCTCACAACTTTTTGTGGTGGAAGGACTGCGTTGCCAGACATTTTATGTGTTTGATGGGATAATTTTTTACAAGAACAATTGGTTTAAAATTAATTAGTTATTAATATATTTTATATTATTTGTACCTCGAAAATAAGTGAACTAGATTAATACATTTGAGTTTAATACTAACGGTAAGGCTGGTGAAAATATATGTCTAAGTTGCGGAACGAACTACTTTTTGTATGATTTTATTTTTGTTGGTTTTATGTTAATTCATTTTCAAAATATGTTTTTATTTTTTTATTAGTTTTGAGTAATTAATAACTAATTAGGTATGATGTTGTTGTAAATTAAACTTAGATTTTTGATGTCAGTTCTGTCGTTGACCGCGTTTTTTCCCTCCTTATTTCTATCATTTCTTTAATTGTCAGTTTATGATAATTGTGGTCCTTATTTAGGATCTTGGTTTCTTTGTAATTAAAGCTGTGATTTGTTTCGTTTTCGTGTTTGTTGAGTGCAGTTGTAGCATTTTTTGTGTATTTGTGGCCGTTTAATCTATTATTTAACAGTTGGCTAGTCATACCTATGTACTTTTTCTTACAACAAATTAAATTACCTATTCACTAAGCTAAAAGATATAACACCCATAACAAAAGACTCCAACGTAGTATATACTATCCCATGCGAAAATTGTCCAAAAAAGTATATAGGTATGACTGCCAACTAGCCAACTGCTAAAAAATGGATTAAACGGCCACAAATACACAAAAAAACGCTACAACTGCACTCAACAAACACAAAAACGAAACAAATCACGGCTTTAATTACCAGATCCAAAATAAGGACCATAATTGTCATAAATTGACAATTAAAGAAATGATAGAAATAAGGAGGGACAAAAAACGCGGTAAACAACAGAACTGACATCAAAGTTTAATTTACAATAACATCTTACTTAATTAGTGCCAATCTCTTTAAACTTAATAATAATAGTAAAAATAAACAATTAAATAAATAAAAAAAAGCAAATAAAAACATTTCAAAATTAATATAAAAAACCATCAAAAATGGTATCATATTAAAAAATAGTTCGTCCGCCAGCATACACACACATATTTTTCGCCAGTCTTAATACTAACCATCGACTGAAATACGTCAATCACGGTCACTTATTTTCGAGGTACTAAAAATATGAAATTTGCAAATAAAAGTTAAATTTAAATTAAGTTATGTAAAAATTTTACAACAGTGTTTTTCCTTATATTTATATAATTATACGTGTTACGTTTGTAAACCAATGTTATTGTTATAATTTAAAGCAAGACTGTGATGTATTTTTAATTTTAATTCCAGACATGGCAAAATAAAACTGTTTTTTGAAAATGCCCAAAACCAGGCGCGAAACGTCAAAATAATAAAAAAAAAAATTCAAAAGAACTCAAAGATATTCATTTGATGAACCAAAACCCAAGATACATCAAAAAGATTTATATATATATATATATATATATATATATATATATATATATATATATATATATATATATATATGTATGTATGTATGTATGTATGTATGTATATATGTATGTATGTATGTATGTATGTATGTATGTATGTATGTATATATATATATATATATATATATATATATATATATATATATATATATATATATATATATATATATATATTTGTAGATATATATATATATATATATATATATATATATATATATATATATATATATATATATATATATATATACATATATATATATATATATATATATATATATATATATATATATATATATATATATATATATATATATATATATATATATATATATATTATATTCGAATGGGTGAAGAATTACAGATTTTTTTTATTGAGATTATGATAAGATGTATGTGGGTTAAGAAGAATGCAAATAACAATATATTTTAAGTGTTCCTACGATAAAATAATGATTATTAATAAACAATTTAATCAATTTTAATGTTTTCTTCTTTTTCTCCACCCGTATGGCTACATATTCATTGGAAAGTCTAGAGAAAGTCGGTCTAGGAGCAATGGCAGCGCGAAACTTTTTATGTTTTATATTTTCCAGACCGTATATTCTAAACCTTTTTTCAACAGTTCTTTTTGTACTATTTTCAAGAGTCCTAACCCTACCCGGTATACTTTTTGCAATGGTAATAACAATAATATTATAAATTACAAACTATAATATTATTTTAAGACAAACTAAAAATAAATTGAATTTTAAATATATCTAAGGCAGATCGAGTCATGGAAATGGGAGAAATTTAATTGAATTTAAAAAACTTTCCACAAACGGCCGTATTAAATTAAAAAATTTCAAGTAAATAAAAATTGTAAAAAAACTAGCTTTACTTAAAAAAATATTGCTCAATAATTTCATAAAAAACCTACTTCCCATTGGCAGATAAATTCAGACAAAACCTGGTTATTGACTTAGTTAAAATGATCCTTGTAAACATATTTTTTTACACATATATTCATACCTTACTCTTTTTCGTTTACGTCTTCTTACTACACTAGGTTGCCAAGTCCACGGCTTTTCGTTATACTATATGTTAAGAATACAAAGAACGTATTCTCTATTCCTGTTCGTACATATACATTTTACTTGCAATCTTGACGCACCCGCTATGAAAACAGCATTTTGATATTATATGTCAAACCATGGGCAAGACTTGTTAAAAACCGTTTAAAATATTATTTATTTAGTAGCTATTTATACCAAAGCTACGATTTAAAGACAACATTAGGATTTGCGTTCGGCTTCGAGGATACTCCAGAGAGCATACGCCACTTAAGTCATCTTAGGAATATGGATTTACATGTTCATTTAAATACTAAATATTGCATTTATATACAACTTGCCGAAACTATTACTGGTTTGTATTAAGTTCAGGTTGAATTTTTATGTAAATTTTAGGAAGGGTATTTAAAATTTTGTTTAAAATGTATTAGCAGGAATTGGCCAGTATAATGAAAATTTAGTTTAGATTTATGGTCCAATCACGTCACGATGAATTAAAATTTATTTTCTTATTTTTAACATTTATAACTCTCGCAGTTAAACATTACTTTAGCACTCATAGAAATCTTTTAGCATAGAAAATATATTCAAGTTTAGAAAATGCTTCTACTTTAGATTTTTTTTCTTTCATTTCTATTTCAGTAGCAGCTCCTACTTTAATAACAGCAACTCCTTCAGCTAATTTAACTATTCTTTCTTGTAATTTTTCTTTATCATACTCAAAAGTAACGTCTTCTTTTTGTTTATTTATTAGTAATACTCTTTTTTTCTATAGATAACTTATCCTCCAAACCATTTGTAATAATAGTATCTTTATTTACTACGATTTTTTTTGCTTGACCCATATCATTTATTTTTGTTTTTTCTAATTCTAATCCTATATCTTCAGAAATAACAGATCCTGATGTTAATGTTGCAAAATCTTGTAACATTACCTTTCTTCTATCATCAAAACCTGGAGCTTTAACAGCTACTGTTTTAACAATTCCTCTAATAGTATTTACAACTAATGTTGCTAAAGCTTCTCCTTCTATATTCTCGGCTTATTTATTACGTATAGCTTTTAGTAGTCATTCATAAGCAGGAATTAATAACGGTTTTTTTTTTAAATAATAAATATTTTATTTTAAATTCATATTTATTAAATTTCAGAATTAAAAAATTAATATTAGCATATTTCATTAATATGATTAATATCCTTATATTTTAATATTTTATTATTTATATTTATAGACCATATATATCATCTATATTTGTTATATTTTGAATTTTCGTAGATAATCTTTCTAATCCTTACGTTATTTCTAAAATTACAGGATCACAATTTATGCTGCATATTTGTTTAAAATATGTAAATTGAGGTATTTCAATACCATTTAATTGAATCTCACAATTAACACCCCATGATCCTAATGTAGTATTTTCCCAATTATCTTCTATAAATTTTTTTAATGTCGGGTCCTGAAATTGGTCAGCAGGTGGCCTGTGATGTCAGATTCAACAAATATTTGACGTTGCGGCTAATTGTTTCCTTCAATGGCAAGTGTTAAAAAAATAATTCTTCATCCATCATAGAATAATAATGTCCATTTTAGATGTTCAATTTTCTTTAAATTTGCTGACTTGCTTAATTTTTTACTTATTATAAAGGGAGTACTTTCTAACTTTCTATCGCTTTCTGATATAAGGAAAGTGTTCTTGAGGCTGCATAACGTAGCAAAGACAGAAAAATTCATTTTGGGGCATTTTTCTTTGATGAGTGGTTTTTTTTTTTTACGTTTCCGAATAAACCAAGTATAGTGAAGTTTATTTATTTATTAAAATATCAGTAATGTTAAGCAGAAAATTAGCTCAAATTATTTGGATTATGATCATAAATTTTTTTAATAGAGCACGACACCACCTTTTTTTAAATAGTCCTGCGTTGCCGTATATACATTTACATTATCTTAGTTATTAGGTGGAATGCCGTCGTAAAGTCTTTTTTTACCTGGATAAAGTATTTTAAAAATAATTTTACAGTGCCCAGACAATATTAAGACATAAAATTTAAAGCGTACTTGATTGATTCATTGTCGGTAACTGAATTTGTTTTATTAAAAAGGTAAACAATTTTAATTTAATTTTTTTTTTGACTTATTTTAAAACTTCTAGTTCAACCACGACAACTTTTCTTCAAAGTGGTAATTCTATTTGTTTGACCAAAATTACCTTAATATTTTTAATGTTTTCATTAGAGACAAAGACGCTAAAAGAGCCAGTAATATTTCAACGCACTATTTATCACAATTTTTGTGTAATCCCTTTTAATTTGCCAGTTCCAATATATTACAGGGGTTTCATAACATTTTTAACCTTTCTTTGGTGTAATTAAATGTATATATTTTACACAAATGTAAATATCTTTAAAAAATCTAGATTTAAATCTTTTACATTTAAGAGAGATCAAATAACACCCACGCTAACTCCGGATTAAAAAATATTTTATAATATGCTTAATATATGTTATATTATTGACCTATATTATTTATTTTTCAGATTAGTTTCATTGTATATGAAAGTTTTGAATTTTATGATAAAATTAAAATTCTTTATGTTAAGAGAATGGGAATTTGACAATTCAAATGTTCGAGCACTGTGGAGAAAAATCAACAAGGTGGATCAGGAGCTATTTCCTTTCAATATGGCTGAATTATCATGGGTTACGTTTTGTAAAACTTTTTCCCTTGGATTAAGAAGATACATTCTTAAGGAAGATGATTCCACTATACCACAGGCTTGGACTAAATATTACAGGTACATGTAGTAAAAAAATTTATATTTATATTAGTATGGTAGTAAAAAAAATTATATTTATATTAGTATAAATATATTTTCATTAGCAGAAGGTAATAATTGACAATCCAACCCGTTGTGGCACAAAACTGTCAAAACGAAAAACTACCAAGGCCCCTCCAAAAAAAAAAAACTGATATTTGAATATTATAAGATCTACAATATGACTATGTTAACATGTTTCTTGACTTCAATTTTAATTTGTGGTTATTCGTCTTTATTTCTGTTCTTGGAAATAATTCTTATTTTGTTGTGCTTTTTAATGTTCCATGCGGAACACTTATAAGATCACTTTGGTGTCTGTCTGTCGGTCTATCTGCTGGCCGTCTGTCCGTCCGTCTGTCCGTCTGTCATACCCGATTTTTTTCCGAAACTATTTGACATAGAAAGTTGAAATTTGGTACTAATGTAGGAATTGATGGCCTCATCAGAGCCGTGTACTTTTAAAAGTTGAATTTTGACTTAAGGGGTTAGTTCTGGGGGGTGAAATTGGAAGTGAAAAGAAAAATGTTACCAGGTCAACGAGTGGGGTGTCGAATGAAAGCTTGTAAAAAGGCGAGTTCAAAAATATATATAATGTAATACTTGCACACAATTCTCTTTGTATTATGCCAAAAATCGCTGTCTCCCTCCCTGAATGAAAGTATGGATTGAACCACTTTACCTGCAATATGATCATGCCAAGGTATATTTGTTCTTAAGAGGAAAAGCCCAGTAAATTTAATCAATTAGTTCCTAGTGGGATAGAGTGCTTAAGTATTCCACACGAAGAGTAAAGCATTGTGTACAAAAGACCGGTGATAGGACTAGAATGCATTTTTAAGGTGGATTTTTAAAGGAACTTTTTAAATACCTTTACATATGGTATATTTCGCAAAATTTATTCAGCAGTTAAAATATTCACAGTAAAAATTAAATAACACCTTGCACGTTATTACGTATCTTTCGTTAAAAAAAAGATTGTTGCTGAGGCTTTTCCGGAAACATTAAACCACAAAAAAAAAGGTGAAACGAAAGTACTACAATTAAATTTAGATGAAAAAAAAAATATATAATGGTTACAGGAAAACAAATAAATTTTATGTCAGAACAAGAAACAGCAGATTTTTAATTGCATTTTTAAAAAATATGTTAAGTTCTTCGGGAGGTGATTTGTGCGAGTATGTAAATTCCTGGTTAATGCCACAGGTGGGCTTACGAGCCCTGCTACAATACTTTTGGGACATGAGGCGTATAACATTTGTTACTTATTTATATAAGTTAATATTTAAAAAAGTCGGTGTAAAGTAAGTTTTTCAGTATGTAAATCACCAACTGTGCACACGTAGTTCTAGTTTTGAGTTTCACATGCTAAAGAGTAATTCAATCCATTCCACCTTGACATTTTAAAGAATAAGTAGTTTATAGTAGAATATTAATCGCAATAAGATATTGAGTTGAAGGGCTTTCGAAATATTCATAATTGAGAACTGAGACTTATATTTATTTATTGTCTCTGCTGAAATAGAATTTCTTAAATTAAAAATTGAAAAATATCAGAAGCTTCCGATTCTTTGACTAATTTAAACGAGAACATCGCTTCTAAACATACTTCGTGTATAATACCCTATATCTAAATTAAATTATTGGACATTTGAAAAGGAACGTTTTGATATATTAGGCGCCTAAAATGTCTGGTTTTTTTTTCTGAAACAACATGCCTTATATATTCCTATCTAAGGGTTCTCTTTGTTGTTGTACAAGAGGATTTGTTTCTAAACTTTACAATTTTATACTATACGCTCCGGTTATCCGGGGGAAAATGTCAGTTTTTAGATAAAGTATACATGATATCACATATTTTTTATTTAAATGAATGTTTTCTCACTTTTTGATACATCCAGAAGAGTTAGAATATTTTTCAAATGCCAAACGATAACAAAAGAATTACTGTATTCCAGATGGAATACCTTACGAGAGAAAGTATTACAAACTACTTTCGTGCATATCTAATTTTTAAAATTAATATCTCTTCTTTGTTTTAGGTTGATGGGCGCCCATTTATTCATAAAAGGAGTGTTTATCTACTTAGTTTATTATGTTATAAACGCATTTTTTTCCAAAATATATATTACAGTAACTTCTTAGTTTAATAATAAACAAATGAAATTATTAATGCGTGTTTCGTTTTAACTTTCTTTTATAATTTTACATAAAAACACTTGTTTTTATTTTTAAATTAATCATTAAATGTCAAAACTATGAAGATGCTCTGACGAATGATAGTGATATTTAAAATTTTTTATGTTGATCCAATTAAACCTGTTTAACTATTTCAAAAGTGTCATTATCTAGATAATGAAGGAAATATTTCTGTCCATATTTAAATCGGAAATAAATAAGGAAAGCAATATTTCAAATAACAGAGTGTATTTATTAATAATAATAACTTTTAAGGCGTTAACTTTTTGATTTTTACTTTGATTACTTCTGCATATGTCATCAAATATGTATTTATATATATTTGATTTTGCTGAAATAGATTTTCTATATGAAGGAAATAAGATATGAAGATATAAAATGTGTAATATTGGCAGAAAGTTTGTGGTTTTCATTCATCGACCATATTAATATCTGTACGTAAAGGTTGTTAGATTTGTTTAAAATTGCATTACCGCTAAAATTTGGTGCAAGTAAATTTCAGAGTTTCGTAACACCACAAAAAATACAGCAGTAATAATACCCGCATCCATTTTTCTACACTTCAGCCTACATAACTCAAAACCATTTAAATCAAAATACAGCAGAAGACTCAAAAAATTTGAAAAATTTAGACCTTTTTGCAGTGTTTTTTTATAGTTCGCCTCCCCGCCAATATATGGACTTTTACCCTTTGTCTGACTATATCAATGAGACATACTGACGGGTATATCATAATATCCATTAACGTGGTTTCGGTGCGGAAACATACATATTTGTATTTCATGGCAGTTTTAAGATAACGCAATAATGCTACCAATGGCGTTATTGCATTTCTATATTAACTACTACCTAAAAACACACACACACCCAGCCAGCTGTCGAAATCGAACCAGCAATCATCAGTTTCATAAGCAAGCCGCTAAGCTACTACGCTACCGAGGCCGACATTCATGTTCCGCATTCTTTTCCATCTGAATTTCCTAGCTATGAATTTGCAGCAGTAGTATGGATAAGAGCTTTTTAGTGTTACGGAACACCCATAAAATCACTTCGGTGTCTGTCTGTCTGTCTGTCCGTCTGCCTGTCTATCTGTCCGTCTGTCATACCCGATTTTCTCTACTAATATAGAACACCAGAGCCGTGTAGTTTTAAAAGTTAAATTTTGACTTAAGAGGTTAGTTTTGGAGGATGAAATCGGAAGTGAAAAAAAAAATTTACTAGGTCATCGAGTGGGGTGTCAAATGGAAGCTTGTAAAAACACGAGTTCAAAAATATATATAATGTCTTACATAGACTTTCTTTGTATTATTTTGAAAAAAATCGCGAAAAATTCCCGTCCCCCCTCTATCTCGAAAAGTACTGATCCAAAAATTAAAAAAAAATTCTGGAATATTCTCCACGGGATATAGATTGAACGAAAATTATCATGAGTGCATTACCTTTAATAATTTATCTGGTATATAAAAACTAGAAAAAATTTCAAGGTCATCAGTTTTCAGTAAAGATCGGAAACAAACCTTGTTGAAAACTCCTTTGGGGTGTGTTTTGTGAAGTCACTGATCATTTAATACCTTCGTAAAAAATTTTTTATTTCAGAAGCAATCAACGTACGGAACCCTAATTGCGCACGTTCAATTTGCACTTGACCGGTTTCTTATTTTTTATGGGTCTAGCACACGTGCTGCTGGGAAGTCCCTAAAATGCTACAGGAGCTACATGTGTGCGGAAAAAGCGATACACGTTGTTCATGAATCGCTGTAAATTGTACTCGGTGGGAAACACAGTCCTGGGAAAATTATTCCAAAGGGATAATGTTCTCCACATTAAAGACTGCTTGAAAAGTGTTGTACACAGCTGAACCTCATACGGATTTGAAGTATTAGCGCGACGCGTATTTCTAACAGGCATCACACTCTTCGAACACTTTCCCTGAAAATATTTGTAGAATAGACTCACGTCGCCAACCGTTCTTCGATATTCCAACGAATCAATACCGTAGGTCAGTTCCGGGTCTCCAATCGGACGAACAACTCTTCTCTGAATAGGATCCAATAAATGCAGTGTATGTTGTGAGTAGAGCCCCACACATGAAAGCAGTATTCCATAATTGGTCGAATTTGAGCTTTGTAAAGAATTAACAGTTGTTGTGGCCTGTAAAGTTTTCTGGTTCGAAATAATATCCCCAATTTTTGGGAAGCTCTCTTTGCTATGCTTGCAACATGTTTATAACAGGACATATTTGTTCCCAAATTAATACCCAACACATTGAGTGATGATGTTAGAGGAATAGTATGCAATAGAATTATCTGGCCTTAGGGACTGACCAAAAGGACCTAAAATTGTTGGGAGAACCGAGAAGTTTGTTTCTAATTCGTTGATTGTGTGCTTCCTTGGTTTCGTCGATAATTTCTTTGCATCTGTTTCAGGCCCGAACAAAGGTGTTACGATATATGGCGTTAGGATTTTCACGCCATTGTCGGTAGGCAAGATGTTTAGAAGCAACAGCTTCTTTGCATTTTCGGTCAAATCAAGACTTCCATATTAGACAAAATAACATCGGATACCTCTTTGGCGTAGTCAGATTGGTCGTCGGATCGAAAACAAACGTCTAACCAAGAGAAAGTTCGAAAATATTCCATGGGATATTCCCATTTAGCAGATTTGTAGTGCCAAATCTTGCGAGGTTTGGGGTTTTGGGTCACTGATTGGTAGGATACTCGATATTGAAAGCAGTTTATAGTCGGAAGAACCTAACAGCAGATTTACGGTAACCGTGTAAATCTCTGGATTGGTATTAAAAACAAATCAAGAAGATTGGCGAACTCCCCGTTTCGATCAGGGATCCGTATTGGGTCACTGATTGGTAGGATACTCGATATTGAAAGCAGTTTATAGTCGGAAGAACCTAACAGCAGATTTACGGTAACCGTGTAAATCTCTGGATTGGTATTAAAAACAGATCAAGAAGATTGGCGAACTCCCCGTTTCGATCAGGGATCCGTGTTGGTCCGTCAATAAGCTGAGTTAAGCCACAACTGATTGAGAATGATTCAGCTTCACGATCTTGTTCCTCTGTAGTATTTGAATACTTAAGCCAGCTGATGTTGTGGACATTAAAGTCGCGCAGGATAGTTAATTATTAAATGATCGATGGTGTCTGCAAGAGAAGCGAAACGTGTTTTAAAGTTAGTATCACTTGGTGGTCGATAGTGGATTCAGATTTAATGAGTCGTTATTTTTAACCACATAACATTAAAGTTTCAGGGCTCCAGAGCCTCTTCTCATTGGCAAGAGAGGTCGATTCTGACAAAATGATAGATTCCAAAGTTTCGCCTAAATCGGGAGTAGAATTCGTATCCAGGATAAAGATAGTTGACTGTGCTGGTAGATGAACTGACCTTGGTTTCACAGACAGCGAGTACATGAGGTTTATTTGATTGCAGGTGTGCACTGAATTTATGTTCGAGTTTAAATCTTGTATGTTGCAAAAATCTATTTTAAAATTATAATCTCTGCATGTCGACGCCCCTGAATCAGCCCCCACCTGGAGATCCAAACGGGGAGCTATATTACCTTCGGAATTTTTTGTATTCAGGTGTCTCATCATGCTATTTGCCCCCACAGTCCGGGGCATCGACAGAGCTATGAAACGTTATGCAACTTCACGCAGCCTAAGCGGATGAGATGATATCACACCGGGCGATGCCTAGTAGGATCTGGGCATCTACCATCTAAGTTGTTCTTTAAGTCGCTTTTTACGACAGGCAGAACGTACCGGGGGAGATTTTTTATCCTGCTCCCCCACGGGGTAAAAAAGGTGTATCTTGAATACACTGATAGATATATGGAAAATTGACAGTATCAGACAAAGAGCTCGAGGTTTTTTCTATTCCAGACTCTATTTACCTTGATGCAGTACATCGCCGATTCACATAAAAAATTTCATGGCCTGATATTAACTCTTCCGCTAGAGCAGAACACGTCACGTAATCAGTTACTCCCCAATGCCAGTATAGAACAGATTTGGGACTTACGTCAGTTGGTGGCACCCAGGTATGATCCCAAAATGTATAAGTGATATTTTGGTATACTTCGGCTGCTACGAGCGGCTTGGTATTCATGGACTTTAGAGTTGAAGTTTATGTAACCCTAGTTAAGTTTCCGAGACTATTTTAGTGAAGGTAACAATGACTGTAAAATCAGATTTTCGTATATATTATCGATTCTCAGGAAGAAAATTACTGTACAATCTCTGCAGTTCTTGGTCGGATCTGACATTTCTATGTCTACGAATTAGAGTCTACATCAAGGTGATATATAAACTTGTTGGCACATTCGATTTTTGACGTGAAGCTTAGTGGTTTACTTCTAAACTCCATGGAAGTAATGAAAATCTGCAAACAATCAAACATTGTTGCAAAATATCGAGCATGTATGCTAGTAGATAGTCTAGTCTTATCCCTTGGGAGCTGCAGATCTTTTGAAATCGTTCGACAAAAGTGGCAGGATAATTATGCCCATCAATATACTCATTCTACTTAAAAACTTAAAGTGATATTGGTGAAGTAGGTGTAGTGTTAGCATGTACTGTGAGGATCGTTACTGGGGTACGCAAACGGTGGTACGGTCGTAGGTATAGCAGTAGTATATTCTTAGGCATTGCCATCTCTGATAAAACTTATTAGGCGCTTCGCCAATACCACCAAATTTGTAAGTTCGGCTATCAACCCCTCTTCCTTTAGTTAATATACCCGTATATAATTCTTGTCAGTCTACTTTTCCGTGGTTACAGAACTCTCAGGAGTTGTCAGTCACGTCGTCCGTCTATATTAGAATATCTTACTTCTATTCATATCTTCTC
Organism: Pachyrhynchus sulphureomaculatus; assembly: GCA_019049505.1. Classification (NCBI taxonomy): domain Eukaryota; kingdom Metazoa; phylum Arthropoda; class Insecta; order Coleoptera; family Curculionidae; genus Pachyrhynchus; species Pachyrhynchus sulphureomaculatus. Next base: position 60,307,816 of record CM032455.1, on the reverse strand, counting down.
CCTGATGGTGTAGGGTATGCTCTCACGCCTGGATGGATGTTCAGTATCACTCCCACTATTCTAATTCGATGCTGCTTTCACGATGGTTTCTGTAGAACTGTGTAACATCAGTTGATTTCACGGTTTTCTATCCTGAATAGTTCGTTTGGGTTGTTGTCGGTTTTACGATGATGCTTGAGAAGCTTTCTTCTTTTATAATACTTGCTTTACGGTCCGATGATAGGAATGTGTGCACACTAACAATACTCAAATTTTGAGGATAGTTCCTCTTTTATGACTACTAGCACAAGTGCAGAAATATGGCAACAGTTTTTTGGGATTAGAAAATTGTTTTGTTGATCGATTATCTTCAGAAAAGTTAAACAATTAACCTTTTGGAGCAGTTGGATGCAAAAAGTCGTCGAATTAATGTACGAATTGCTTGAACATCCAGCGTATTCACTAGATTTGACTCCCTCTGACTATTATCTGTTTCCGAACCTGACAAAATTAACGGATGGAAAGCGTTTTACATAAAATGACGAAGCTATTGTAGCCGTGGAGAATATATTGAAAAATAAAACATATTTCACGTTAGGCCGAGAACTTTTCAGACAGCCCACTTACAATATAATATAGTTTTATATCTTAATATTTTACACACAATGTCTAATTTTTATTATAGATTCGTACGAATAGACAGTTAACCAAAAGATAAATTAAAGAAAATATAATAAATTGTTAAAGAAAAATTTAAAATATTTTAATGGATTTTGATGAGTTTTTTTTTTAAATTTTGTTTGTGTTGTTAAATTTAAAGTTGTATTAGTGCAAAATTACTCGATTTTTACTTTTCACTACTTCGAGTATATCAAGTTCTACCTTATTAGCATTGTTCTTGGAGTCAGGAAAGCTGAAAATGATATTTTTTCATTATTTCTAGTATTATAAGGAAGAGTAAAGGAGTTGCCGGTTTGCAATTGTAAATGTCTCTGGAGCCCTATGTCTGCTCAACGTTTTCTTATTTATATTATTAATATAGCACTACAAATATAATCTAAAATTATGAGTTATAAGTCTTGGATTAAGTTCCCTCCTTGCTATTTCTTTAGTGTAAGCAAGTTCGTGAAATTGTTGAAAAAAATTGTTGAAATCACATTAAAAAATGTTTAAATGATTTTCTGTTTTTATTTTCTCCTTTGTGTTAGAAGTTATTATTTTTCATACTACAGGTTTGCCATATAAAAAATTTCAATTTTAACGCCTAACCTGACTTTTTTGATTTATATATAAATTAATTTAAAAAAAATCGTGCAGTAAAAAAAGGTCAAAATAATGATTAGATAGGCATAGTTTAGATACAGCAATATTACGATTTTGTCCTCTTTGGGGTATTGTCCTGAGTTTTGGACCTCGGAAAACTTGTGCTCTTTTGTTTATAAACAATTGAAGTTTTCAAAACGCGTTTTCTGAGCTTAAAATGTGAATAACTCCGGTTATATCAGTCGGCTCCAGACAAACAAGAAACTAAACTCTTCATAATGAAATTTTCAACAAATTCCCGTTGATTTTAAATCGCTCAAATGTGTACATAACCTACAAAATTAAAAAAAAAAAACAGCAAAAATATGTTTTTTTTTTTTTAATTTTATTGTACAGGTCGACTAAGTGAACCGATCCGCTTGAAACTATTTCTTTTGTTATAGTAAAAATACCCTGAAATTTTGGTACAAAAATATTGAGCCCAGTGAACACGATTGAATTTGTTATTTAAAATTTGAATAACCCGCTATTTTATGCCATTTAGTCCAAAATGAATCTTTTTTTTTTAAATTTAGGTCTCGACGTTAGCTTTCTGAAACCATTAAAAAAATTTTTTTTTGGAGTTATTTTAACCATTTTTTTTTACTTTTACATTAATCAAATAATAACAATTGACATTTTGAAAAAAAAAATTGTTAATGAAAGTGATTTTTTTTTTAAATAAAAATCTCGCGATAGATACATTCTAGCAAAGCGCCTAGTTACATAAAAATACTTATTACAGATTTCCTCTATCTGATAACGTTCTGCATGGTAAACATAATGAAGTTTATAAACATATGTAACGAACCAGTGCAAGGCGAGTGTGTTGTTGTATCCATTGTCTAAATAAAGTTTTCCGACAACCAACAAAAATAAAAAATTTTAAAATTCAAAAAGTTGTTTTTTAAAAACGCTAAAATCGCTCTCGAGATTTTAACTGGCGCAGTATGGAAGGAAAATTTTCGACGGAGACCATACAAAAAATCAAAACTCCGGTCATTATTTTACAACGGAAAAAGTGCATCGAGCATAAAAAATCCAAACGGAAAATTTTAACCGGTGGTTTTCAAGGGGTGTTGCATCGCGCAAACAGACTCCGGTTCGTTTCAACGATTTACGAAAAGAAACGGAAAACAAAAAATTTAGTTAGATCTCAGCCCTCCAGGCCAGGGTAACGAGTTCCTATTGGTTCGTTTCAAGAGACAAAATCGCTCACGAGACTTTCAACCAGGGTAGCAAAGTTCCTATTGGTGCGGCTCGACGAGACAAAAATCGCTCAAGAGTCATAATCGGAATCCAGGAAAGAACAAAAGAAGTTCGTCCTTTTGGAAGAGGAAACCAAGAAACAAGAGGAAACCAAGAAACAAAGAAGAAACAAGAAAGAAACAAGAAGAAACCCGAACAGCAAGGGATGAAACCACAGATCCTCTTACTGTAAGTGAAAATCAAATTGACAAATTTCAGAACCAACCAGTGAGATCCACGCAGTGGAAAGCAATTCTTTTTCATTTTCAGGAAATCCACGCAGTGGAAAAACTTTTTTTTGTCTTTTCAAAAAATTTTCTTTTTCACATAAACTCACGCAGTGAGTCAAATCAAGAACTCACGTAGTAAGAACAGCAAAAACAGATTTTCTTTTCTTTTTCAGAAACACTCATGCAGTGAGTCGATCTTTATAAACTCACGCAGTGAGAATTTCGAAACAAAAAGAGCAGTGAACACACCAAATAAAAACCCATACCAATTCTTAGGCTTTGGACAATTCTGGTATAACCCCCAAAGAAGTATCCAAAATCCAAACGCACGTGGACCCCAAAATTTTCAAAATAATCCGAATTGTCTAATAAGATCAAATTACCCCGTTTACCCGCCAAGGCAAAATATAAATAATTTCTCGCAGAGACAAAATAATAATTTCCAACAGCCATATCGCGGAGTAAAAAGACAGGCGACATCTTCTGTAATAAGGTCAAATAATCCCCAATCTATGAACAAGTCATCAGGAAATGCAATTTTACATAGAAATCAACGCCAGAGAAAATTCCTTGCAGAGGAATTGTACAATCAAATAATTGAACACGAAAATAATACGGAACCCACAGATTTTGACCCAAATAATACGGAACCCGCCGATTTTGACCCAAATGAATATAATAATGCCTTTTTTTTTATATGATGTAAACCAATGGGCATTTTTATGAAGATTCAGGATTTCTATATTCAGTGTTTTGACTTTTCCTGATTTACCACTAGAAAATGTGAACATATTCATGATAGATGCAACGATAACCCGAAATAAAAGTAAAAATAAAATATAAAAAAAATAAATAATAAGTTGGGAATGTGGAATCTTTGGAACAATGACGCTACTCAGTATATATCACCACTACACCAAACACTTTATTTTTGCACTCGACGCGCGTTTCGCTAACCATGTTAGCTTCATCAGGAGCGATGATTGCCTATAGCTAAACTACAAATCTACCTCATTATACTTAGCCTAGCCCTTGAATTACTCAGGCGGAACTAATGGCATAAGTAAGGCCATCAGTTCCGGTCACGTAACCAGTAGAGAGGACTACCATAAAAGGAATAGGTCCTCTGTCTTTATTTAAACTACTTTTACATTTACCGTAAAAATGGCTCATGCAATTTCAACACATGACGAAATAATGAATATTCCAATATTTCGCTCTTTCAATTGTCCAGATTACGATAAATTTTACTTATTCGATTTTTCCCCAAATTACGATGGATTACTAGACATAGACTTTTTAACTCATATAAATGCACAGATAAATTTAAAAGAATTTCGCTTAGAATCAGTAAACGCAAATTCACCCCTGAATTATAATAAAAATTCAAAAAGACAAAAACCGTATGAAATTATTATTCCCCCGAAAACTCAGCAAATTGTAAAAATTGCAGTAAACAAAGCAAATGGACTAGGAATTTTGAATTATGAAAAACTTGGAAAGGCAGAAATATCAGAAGCCGTTGTGAAGATAGAAAACTACCATGCATTAACAACAATTATTAACTCTAGCTAAAACCCAATGAAAATTACAATATTTGAACCAATTTCGGTGGAGAAATTTGAAGAGACGGAATTAAATTTTATAGATGGAAATTACGAAGAAGATCGAAATATTGATATTTTAAGAAAACAAAATTTGCAAAATTTAAGATTAGAACATTGTAATCAAGAAGAGTATGACGCAATGAGAAAGCTATGTTACGAGTACAGAGACATATTCTACTGTAAAAATACACCCTTGACATTTACCAACCAATTGAAACACCAAATTAAACTAAAGGATGAAACACCTCTTTTTACCAAAACCTATAGAAACCCTCACATACACAAGGCGGAAGTAAAGAAACAAATCGCTGAAATGCTACGAAATGGAATAATCAAGGAATCATCTTCACCGTGGAGTAGTCCGATATGGATAGTTCCGAAGAAAATGGACGCATCAGGTCAGCGTAAATGGAGAATTGTAATCAATTATAGAAAATTAAATGAAAAAACAATAAATCAGCAATTCCCATTCCACAAATCAATGATATATTGGATAAGCTTGGAAAAGACCAATACTTCAGTACATTAGACTTAGCCAACGGATACCACCAAGTTGAGATGGATCCTAATGACACGCAGAAAAGAGCATTTTCTACTGACACAGGACATTATGAGTTCAAACGAATGCCCTTTGGACTTAAAAATGCCCCAGCGACATTCCAAAAAATAATGGACAGTGTATTACGAGGCTTCCAGAACGAAATATGCTTTGTATATCTTAACGATACCATAATATTCTCCACATCATTGCAGGAATATACAGATAGACTGAAGAAAGTATTTGAAAGATTAAGAGAAGGTAATTTAAAAGTCCAATTAGACAAAAGTGAATTTTTGCACGGAGAAATTTCATACTTAGGTCACCAAGTTACAAGCGAAGATATAAGACCTAACCCAGAAAATGCTATTACAGGAAATTTACACTACGAAATGTCTTAAAAAAGGATCTAAAGTGAAACATTCTCCAGAATTTATAAAAGCATTCGAACATTTAAAAAGGTTATTAATAAATTCACCAATATTAAAATACTCCGACTTTGAAAAACCAATTATGTTAATATAGCCGGAGCTGTATTATCTCAAGGTAACCCTCCAAAAGACAACCCTATAGCTTATGCTTCTAGAACTTTAAACAATACCGAACAAAAGTATTCAATCATAGAAAAAAACTCTTAAGCATAGTATGGACATTTAAGTACTTTAGACCATACTTATATGGAAGGAAATTCAAAATTTATACAGATCACCTACCTCTAGTGCGGTCGTTCAACCTAAAAGAGCTAAATAGTAAATCAGTAAGATGGCGATTAAAACTAGAAGAGTACGGTTATGAAATTATTTATAAGAAAAGAAACAAAACACCAATGCTGACGCATTATCTAGAATTCCATTAAACGCCATAGAAAACAAATCCTTAATTAACTATCCAGGTAATATAGACCAGGAGATTTCAGAATTCTTATCTGACAATTACAATCCAACCAAAATTTCTGAGGAAGAAGTACAGAAAGTAAACGCAACACTTGAGAAGCCAAAAGAAGAGAAGATTTTTAACTGTCGCAAAACCAAAACTAGCTGGCACGGAGAGAAAAAAAGGAAAAATAAATATAATTTCGGATATACACATTTTACCCCCATATAAAGATCGAAAACCCATTGACACAATTCACACCACAAATACGGAAAACAACAATTTTAGATGAAATAATTAACAATAAGAAAAACCAAATAATTTTGAAAAAAAAAATCCCCTTATGCAGACTATAGCAAAATTGAGAAAGAAACTTTTGACGGCAATAAAATTATAAGAGCAACATGACCAATGTTTTTAGAAAAAATAATTCAGTTCTTCAAAGAGTATTTTAGCGAAAAAATAACTCATATATACTTCCTATCAAAAGAGCTAAGACCCTTAATCAATAAAGCCATAATTAATAACTTTCAAAATTATAAACTAATAGAGTGTACAAAACAATGTAGAAGAAAACGAAAGAAGACTACTTATCCAGTATAAACATGAAGGAAAGACAAATCATCGAGGAATAGAAGAAACTGTAAAATTCCTAAAAGGTAACTACTATTGGAAATCATTAAAAGCAGACGTCACCGAATATATTAATAAATGCGAAACCTGTCAAAGGACAAAATATAATAGAAGACCAATTAACCAACCCTTGATAATAACGGAAACGTCAAGCAAACCTTTTGAAATAATTCATATTGATACTTTGAAAATCGGAAAGGATAAATTTTTGACTATTATTGATAAATTTTCGAAATACGGACAGGCTTTACCCTATTTGGGAGACGCAATATCATGTAGGGACCAATTGATACGATTTTTCTCATTCATGGGAATACCCAAAAAGATAATATCAGACAACGGGACTGAATTTAAGAACGAAGTTGTAGAGAACTTATTGAAGACACATGACATCGATATACATTTTACAACCCCTTATCACCACGAATCCAACTCGCCCGCAGAACGATTACATAGCACTCTAGTAGAACATATCAGAATACTGAGAGAGAAAGATACTGAAACGGACATAACGAACTTAACGCCTTACGCTATAGTGGCATACATTAATACAATCCACTCAGACACTGACTTTTACCCCTCAAGAACTTGTATTAGGACATACGAACAAGTATATACGGAATATTTACATAATTATAAAAAGAATACCTAAATACTATTCGAAAAAATAAAAGAAAGGTCGCAAGGAAAGAAAGAAAAATAATTACAAAGCAAAATGATAAGAAAACTGAAATAAAACCCAAAATTGGAACACAAGTTTACAAAAAGACAGGTCTAGTAAAATAAAGAATAAATTTTTAGGCCCATATATAATAACCAGAATACTGAAAAGGAATAAAATTAAGATAGAGAATCCAAAAACGGAAATAAAAGAAATTGTTCATATCAATGAGACTAAAATAGTACCCATTGTTGCAGATGTTGGCATATCTTTACAACCGTCTACACCAGAGCCAACGATGTAAAATTCTATGAACTAAATACCTATCCAGGAATCCTACCATTTATAAAAGGAACAGCTAAAATAATGACTAACCACTGATCATTTGTAGAGGAATAGGATATACAACCCTTAGTACAAGAATTTGAATCTCTTCAGAAACAATCCAATTATATATTGACAACATTGAAAGACAGAAGTGAATATCAAAAGGAATACCATAATTCTATAATTACCGTAAATGTTATTGAGAACCGAATTAAAAAATTGATAACTCAAATACTACTCTATAATAAAGTTCAAAAGGTTAAACGAGGAATTTTTAACCCTCTCGGTTCATTTATAAAAAATATAACCGGAAATATGGATCAATATGATGCGGAACTAATAAATCAGAAAATTGAAGCATTACAGGTACAAGGTAATAAACTAAAAACAGATGCAATGAACCGAATATCTATCTTAGATAGAACAATTAACAATTTTCAAGAAATAATGTCAAACTTGACACATAATCAATTAGTATTAAAATCACGAATTATGGAGGTAGAGCAAACATTAAGAGAAATATCACTAGCGAAAACAAATGATCGGGAATACAACAGAATAAATACTTGCTTAAACCAGCCATTTACACTATTTCAAATAATTTACGATGTTCTCAATAAAATAGAGATTGCCATTACTTTTTCAAAATTGAATATTTCACACAACTCTATAGTAGACCCTAATGAGTTACTGATAGAGATAAATAAACTGAAAACTCAATTAACAACCGATAAATTACCCTTTGATAACACCATACAAAATATTTTACTTTTAGAAAAAATAATAAAATAAAGAGTTATGCTAATAAAAACAAAATAATATTCTTACTCGAAATACTGCTGGTAGATATTGAAATGTATCAATATTTTCATTTATATCCTGATATCCCGATCAATAATACTTATATGATTAACATACCCCTAAAACCCTACCTTGCTTTAAATACTAACAAATATCAGTACCAAGATGCAAGATGTGAAGAAATTCAGCCAAATGAATATGTTTGTGAAGAAAGCGAAATTTAAGCCACCCATGAAAAACTACCCTGCACCGTGCAACTTCTAAGATATAAACAAAATATAACACAAATTAAAGTAGTAAGAAATCATATAACACAAATTTCAGATAATAAATGGCTAGTAATAACTTCAAAAGAAGAACTTATTAAAATAAATTGCCAAAAATTAGAAAAAACTAAATCAATATACGGTTCTTATTTAATTGAAATTCCAGTAAATTGTCACATTCAAATAAATAATATAATTTTAAAATCTTATGATGAATCAAAATTAAATTATGAAGAGATTCCTCTACCTAAAATCCAATGGTACCACAAAGAGGTACACCAACCCTATTTTAATCCTCACGCTCTAGATTTAAATAACGTAAATCTAAAAGTCAACAATGAGATCAAGAAAGAACTAATGGACCAAAGAAGACATTTAGAAAACATGACTTCCAATATAACTGTAAAATACAGTAATATATGGACTACGATTACCTATATATTGCTTGTATTGATTTTAATTGTAACTATTTATAAATATATTGTAAAAAGATTCAGGAAATCTAAAGAAATAATAAAAAATAATATTAATTCCGATGACGACATTAAATTGGATTTTATGAAAAAATAACCAAAAGGTTATCTTTCCCACCGGGTCGCGAGGAGTTACTTCTAGCAAAGCGCCTAGTTGCATAAAAAATACTTATTACAGATTTTCTCCATCTGATAAAGTACTGCATGGTAAAGATAATGAAGTTTATAAATATATGTAACGAACCAGTGCAGGACGAGTGTGTTGTATCCATAGTCTAAATAAAGTTTTCCGAGAACCAACAAAAATAAAAGTTTTTAAAATTCAAAAAGTTGTTTTTTAAAAACGTTAAAATCGCTCTCGAGATTTTAACTCGATTCTCCACCAGATGTGATAAAAAAAATTTAATTTTTTTTCAGAATAACCGAAAAAACGCATTTGTTTTTATTGGATTAATAAACCAATGTAAAAATAAACGGTTAAAATGACTCCACAATTTTTTTTAAATGGCATCGGAAAGCTAGCGTCAAGACCTAAACTTTGAAAAAAGATCCATTTTTGACCAAATGGCATAAAATGGCGGGCAATTCAAACTTTAAATAACAAGTTCAATTGTGCCCGCTGGATTCAATATTTTTGAACCAAAATTTCAGGGTATTTTTGCTATAATACAAGGCATATTTTCTAAAGTTTCAAGCCGATCGGTTCACTTAGTCGGCCAGTACAATAAAATGAAAAAAAAAACAGTTTTTTGTCGTTTTTTTCAATTTCGTAGGTTAGGTACACATTTGAGCGACTTAAAGCGAACGAAGATTTGTTGGAAATTTCATTACGAAGAATTTGTTTTTTTTTGTCTCGATCCTACATATATAACCGGAGTTATTCGCATTTTAAGCTCAAAAAACGCGTTTTGAAAACTCAAATTGTTTACAAACAAAAGGTCCAAAACTCAGGACAATACTCCTGGTGATACCTCAGAGAAAATAAAATCATAATATTGCTGTATCTAAACTGTGCAAGTAATTATTATTTGGATTATTTAACTAAATTAATAATTATAGTACGTGCTCAGTTATTATTAGATGTAATACATAATGGTTTCAACATATCATTTTTTAATCTAATATTAAACTGTAATATACAAAAATAATTTAAGTTTGTCAGCTGAAGCGAAGGGTACGAAGTAATTCGAATTAATTCCTGTTATGTTGAAACATTAACTAATTAATAATTCACAGAAGAAAGTCGCTAGATCTACAGTCTTATATACAGTGAGAATTGCTGACTGATTGCATTTTTTCCTCTCAAAAAAATATTATTATTGGGGAAAGCCCTGTTTCTAGGATTATAAAAATCGACTGATTTTTAGATTTGTTACACAATTAATGTTTTTATTCCTGAGTTACCCAGTACTTACCTCGTAGATATGCAGCTCGAAAATTAATACCAAATCTGAATTTCTTACACCAAATAGAAACTGAACCCTAACATTACAGCTCGTTATCTTAAATGATCGACAGTTTTCAGTGATCACAAACAAGGGAGAGTTTTAGAGATATTAGAACTGAAATTTGACCATTCCTTCTACATACTATTTCTGTTAAAATAAAAATATTGAAATCATCGACTCTAAGGACACTTATTTAAAATATTGAAAACACGTTAAATTTAGTAACCTCCACCCACTGACGCGATAGCGCACAAAAAATATGGGTTCCATTCCTATCTCAAGTATTATATGGATATCAAATTTGAAGTTAATATCTCATTTCGTTCTAGAGTCATAGTATTAACAGATAGTTCGACAGATAATGTATTTTTCGTGATATAGGAACACTGGATAGTGAAAATATAAAGAAATATTGGAGTGCTTTTTTCGCTTCTCTTTAGCGAAGGGGGTAAAGTTAAGTTTGTTGTTCGGTAGCTTGGGTTATTATAAATTAAATAGCTGTTGTTGAAATTAGTCTAGAACTTTAAATTTGTTTTTAATCAGAAAAGACAACTTAAAATTTTGAAAATACTTTTTTTTTAATTTAAATTAATAATTTTAGTTTAATATATCTTGGACATACTATACGAAATTAATGAGGAATTTAAATATTTTGGGTATTTATTAAAAAACACAAAATGCCGATTCTACAGCTCCCGCTAGCGGTGAGAACCCGAAAACTAAAACGCAAACGATTGCAAAACCATTGCAGGAATCGGCCACAAAAACCATTGCGTTAAATTCTAAAAATCAAATCCTGCAAAAAACGAACAATTCAACTAAAAATTTAGGCCCAGGCAGCGCGCAGCCGACTAAGCAGTACCGAAAAAACGGCAACAATAACATGCGTACCGGGAATCGTAAAGTAATAATCGGTAGTTGTACTAATAATAAATCGGTAAAAACCAGCGCTAAACTCGGGTATTTACATGTGTATCGATGTGATCCAGGTACATCTGCAGATATGCTATGCAATTTTTTAAAAAATAGTGCACCCGAAATATCGTTCCACTGTGAAAAACTAGTGAAAAAAAATGAATGCAAATCGTCGAGTTTTAAAGTATCGTAACCTATAGCATGCGTAAATAAAGTGTATGACCCCTTAATTTGGCCAGAGGGTGCAGCAGTCAGGAGGTACAAATTTCCCAAGGTTTTTTCCAACCCAGCCTCAACTCAGGAAGTCAACTTAATAGAACTCAAGAATATGATCCTACTTTTTTGTGTCTTTCTGAGCATTGGCAAACTAGTGCCAGTATAGATTATTTAAAAATAAATGGCTACGATAAAGTGTGTGACTTTAGTAGAATACACCACCAACATGGTGGCACTGTAATTTATGCAAAAAATAGTGTTTCTGAAAATTGTAAAATATTACATGACTATAATAGTTTTTCTACTGAAATGCTGTTTGAATGTGCTGCCACAGAATACAAAAAATGTTGCATATTATTAGTGTATAGACCCGGAACGTCGACTGACATTGAGGTTTTTCTTGACATTTTTTCTGAACTATTGACAAAAATTTTAGATAATTATAAAAATATTTTAATCTGTTCTGATCTTAACATTCATCATCTGTCTAGTAGTAGAAACTGTAAATACTATAAAACTTAAGGATATATTTGACTCTAATAGAGTAACATCTTTGCTTAATAGAGCAACTAGAATTGTTACTAATAGAAAAAATATTACCAGTATCTCTGGTCTTGATTATGTCATCACGTCCAAACCAGAACTTCTCTCTTGCAAAAATTTTGATGCTGGAATTTCCGATCATTTTTGTCAACTTATATATTGTCATGACGAGCAAGCAACATTACCAGAGGCAGTTCAACGGGAAACGGTCCGGTGCCTTAGGGTGGTTGACAATGGTTCAATTAACGAATTTAATTTTCTTTTTGATTCATTTAAAATAGACTTTACTCAGAGCAATATGGAAAAAAACTTTTTCACTTCTTTGATGTGTTTAATTGGTGCTTTCAAATAAGCTGTCCAAATAAAGAGGTTAAGGAAAATAAGCTACACAATAAAAAAATTAATTTTTCTAATGAACTCCTGGAGGATCTTAAAAACTTAAAAAATTTACATTGGTTACAGAAACGTACTGAGGACTTTCAACTAAAAAATAAATATAAACACCTGAAAAAAGACATAAATAGTAAAATTAAGAAAGAAAAAGAAAGCTACTACAACAGGAAAATAAATAACTCAAAAAATAAAACAAAGACCACCTGGAATATAATTAATTTTTTAAATGGCAAAAACCAAAATAATTCCAAAAGATACATTAACCAAATATGCACAGATAATGTCACTCTCACTAATGCAGAAGACGTAGCAAGTAGCTTTAGTAACTATTTATCTACTGTTGTAAAAAATAAATTAAATTCTGACTTCAGTAACAGTTTATCACAGGAATGCACTGTATCAAAAAAAATTTTTAATACCTTTCAATATACTAATGTAACTTCACAGGATGTTAGGTCTGCCATAAAAAAGTTACCCAATAAAAATATCAACGGGATCAGATGTGGTACCAATTGCTTTGTTAAAGAGATGTTCGCCAAAAGTAGTTGCTTGCCTGGTTTATTTAATAAGTATGTCTGTTCATGAAGGTATTCTCCCTTCGCGACTGAAAGAGGCTAACATTTTACCTGTATTCAAAAAGGGCGATCCTCTTTTAATTGAAAATTATAGGCCTATATCTTTACTTAACTGTTTTTCAAAAGTTTTCGAAAAAGTTATTTACAATAAGATAACTCCATTTCTTGATAATAACAAAGTTCTAACCTCACACTAGCACGGTTTTAGAGACAAGCACTCTACAGAGACCGCAACAATCGACTTTATAACGAATATATATAAAAAAAACTTGATATAAATGAGAAAGTAGTAGCTCTACTATTTGATCTAACAAGGGCATTTAACACAATAGACCCAAGCTTTGTTGTTAAAAAATTTGAAAGGCTAGGTATTGGAGGACCACTAAATAAATGGTTTAATTCATTTCTGAATGGTAGAAACTTTAGAATAAAAATTGGTAATATTTTTTCGCAAATGACAAACTGTGACTTGGGACCCCTCAAGGCAGTGTCCTGGGTCCTCTAATTTTCTTGTTGTTCATAAACAACTTACCTGAAATCATTTCATGTGGAATCGTTTTTATGTTCGCATCTCAGCCAAAGATGAGAAACTTTTGGAGAAAAAAATTAAAATAATATAGACTGAGTTCTCAAACTGGTGTAAAAAGAATAACCTTATAATAAATCTATCAAAGACCGTGTCTATGGAATTTAAGACAAAAATGCGCAAACCAATAAACCTAAATATTGTATTTAATAATATAAATTTGCCTGTTAGCCATAGTTCAAAGTTTTTAGGAATCATAATAGATTCTAACCTCGAATGGAGTATGCACATAGATGACGTTTGCTCAAGACTAAATAAATGTTTTTTTTTATGATAAAATCTTTAAAAAACTCATTAGGTGTTCCCAATCTCATAACTGTCTATTACGCTAATGCGTACCCAGCCATGTCCTATGGTCTGGCGGTTTGGGGAAGTGCGCAGGAACTGGACAGAGTGCTGGTAATACGAAAACGAATCATGAGACTAATTTTTAGTATGCCATATAACGCATCCTGTAGGAAAGTCTTTAAGAATAGAAAAATATTACCAGTTACAAGTATTTATATATATAAAACTCTTAATGTATATCTATCAAAATCAAGATAGCTTCATTTCGCATGGATCTTTTCATCGTTATCCGACTCGAAACAGAGAAAAGTTTTATATTGAAAAACACAATCATGAATATGTTAAAAAAACAAGTCATTACTTAGGTTGCAGACTATTTAACTTACTGCCGGAAAATGTAAAAAGGATTGAATCTATGGCACGTTTTAAAAAACAAATAAAAACTATACTATTAAATAAAACTTTTTATTCTGTAACCGAATTTGAAAGTTATCTGCTGGGCGGAGGGGTAATTAAAGCATCTTCAGTATGTACTTTGTTTGTTATAAATTTATTTGTTATAAATATGTATGTTATGTTTTTTGTTATATCTTGTATGTATTGTGTATTAATGTATTTAACAGTAAGATTTCTTATTTTTTATTATTTTTGATATTACCTAAGATGGGAACATACATCCCTTTGTTGACATGTCTTATCTACAATTTTTTTAGCTGAAAAGATAAATAAACTGTCTATTGTCTATCTGTCTATATTCAATACATACTTAAGATTAAAATATAATTTGATATTGTAATTGAACAGTACGATTACACGCAAATTACTGTAAATAATTAAAAAATTATGATTACTTGCAAAATGATCAGAGGAACACCTGTTTTAAATAATTTGGTGGAGCAAAAAAACTATGCAATAAGTAAGCAAAAAAACTATGCAGTAAGTGACTCAAACAAAAAAAGCTACCATATTACGTATGCACCATTATGAACCAAAACATGTCACTGTCAATTAGTTGACCCCTAATGTCTTATATGTTAATTCTTTGTCTTTTTTATACTACTTAATAATATATGGAAGAAGCCGATTCTTGATGGAAATCCATTCTAAAATATTAGAAAGGGAACAAATTATTGTTAAAATTTCAACTTTAATATGATTTATTCAACTTAAATTCCGAGAAGATTATAGACGAAACACTAGAACAAGCAACTGAAGGCTGATGCTCAGACAAACACAGGAAGCAAAATTGAGGCTCTCGAGGGTGTATCGTAGAATGCTCCGTATTTCTTCGAGAGACTGTGTGAACGTTGGAGTTCTTAGATGTATAAAGACAGATACTGAGTTGCTCCTGGCAGTAAAAAAAAGGAAATTGTTGTACTTTGGGCAATTCATAACAAGTAAAGAATACTGTTTCCTGCACCTCATTATTCAAGGGAAAGCAAAGGATATAGAGCTTTAGGTCGCCGGCAACGTCATTGTTGAAGAATCTTCGGTAGTGGTTTTGTAGAAGCACCGGATCATTTTTTCAAGCAGTCGCTTCCAAAATCCAAATCGACATGGTGATCGTCAATTTTCGATAGAAGAGGTTTAGAAAGAAGAAGAATGGTGAAACAGTTAAATCTATAAACAATTTTTTGAATCCTGATCAAGCAAAAAAGATTGGTCCAATTGAATTATTCCAGATAGTAAGATGCGATGCTTTGACAAGTGGAAAGATTTAGTTTTACCAATAAAAAAACATACAATTAAATAATTATGAATCCACAAATACTAAAATTATAGTCTAAAGTCTTTATGCAACTTTATCAAAAAAATTACGCAAGGACAATATGACAATTAAAAATATAGTATCCTATGTGAATGATCCAGTAATTTCCAGTAACCTTATTCATATTTTAACAAATATTGTAATATTATACCCACATTCAATATTCAAATTTAAATTAGTCAATAAGATTAAATATTCTAGTCTGCAATATAATGGCAAATGAATACATTTTAGTCAGGATTAGCGTAGATTGAGATATATATATATATATATATATATATATATATATATATATATATATATATATATATATATATATATATTTATATATATATATATATATATATATATATATATATATATATATATATATATATATATATATATATATATATATATATATATATATATATATATATATATATATATATATATATATATATATATATATATATATATATATATATATATATATATATATATATATATATATATATATATATATATATATATATATATATATATATATATATACGAGTATATATATATATATATATATATATATATATATATAACACATGGGCTGAAAAGTCCCGGGCCTAACAAAGAAAACACGGTTTTTTTGGTTCAAAATTAGCTTTATTCATCAACGTAATCTCCATCAAGAGCAACGCAATCATTCCAGCGCCGCTCTAACAATGGCCAAACACTGCTCAGAATCATCAACACGTTCTTGTTTTTGATAAACAGTGAGCAAACGCGGCACCCACTTTGAACAGAGCTTTCTCATAGTCAAATGCTCATGCAATATAAAGCCAACACGTTCTTTTGATATCTTTACGATGTCAGCTAACTCACGCAACTTCACTTTTCGATCATTCAAAACGATTTTATGGATTTTTTTTATGTTTTCTGGTGTTACCGCCTCATTTGGACGTCCACTGCGTTCTGCATCATCGGTGTCTCTACGACCACGTTTGAAGTCAGCAAACCAACGTTTTATTGTTGTTTCTGATGGAGCGGAGTCCCCATAACACTTTTCAAGCCATTGCTTCGCTTGAACGGTCTTTTTTCTCCCATCAAAAAGCAGTGTAAAATTAAAACACGAAATTGTTTTTGATCCATTGTTTTGAAAATAACAAAAGTAGCGTCACTCTTAGCACAATAACTCACAAACTAATGAATAGAATATCATAAAATTTTAACAGCTGTCTTTTGAACGTTAGTATTAACTGAAAAAAAGGTGACTGCAATAAAACTAGCGCCATCTATGTGTTAGGCCCGGGACTTTTCAGCCCATGTGTTATATATATATATATATATATATATATATATATATATATATATATATATATATATATACGAGTATATATATATATATATATATATATATATATATATATATATATTATATATATATCAAGGATTTTCTACAGCTAACGCTGTCTTCCTTCTCTCAGCCTTTGATTCCATCCGTTTCTATCTTCCCAGTCTCCATCTGTTAGACCCTGTCCTCCATAGCCTCGTCCACATCGTCTCTCCACGATCGTCTGGATCTTCCTCTTTTTCTTCTCCCTATAGGGCTCCACTCCGTTATTTTCTTTATCCACCTATTATCTTCGCTCCGTCTTATGTGTCCATACCATTTTAATCGTTTTTCTTCAATGGTGTTTATTGCGTTCTCTTTGATGTTCATTCTGCTTCTTATTTCTTCATTTGTTATTCTCTCCATACGTGTCACTCTACAACATCTTCTCCAATACTCCATCTCTACCGCGTTAATTTTAGATTTATTTCTTTTGTTGATCGTCCATGTTTCTGACCCGTATGTCATGCTTTGTATTATTGATTTGTATATGCGTGTATGTGTTTTGTTTCTTTTTGTAATATGTTTGTCCCACAGGATCGAATTTAATTGTCTTATGCATGTCCGCGTTTGTCCTAATCTAGCTTTAATCTCTTCTTCTGATGTTGCGTTTTTTGAAATGATGGTTCCTAAATATTTAAATCTATCGGTTCCTTTGATTATTGTTTCGTTATCGACTTCTAGATTCTCCACGTTTCCCTCCTTTGTTGTTAGATATTCCGTTTTATCAAAGTTTATTGCTAATCCTGCTTTAGTGTATTCTTCTTTCAGTTTTCTTATATATAAGTAATCTTCTCGTATTGTGACTCCCATTCCACTACATTTTTGCTTCCATTTTTTTAATGTTTGTTCGAGGTATATTTTGAATAGTGTTGGGGATGTAGAGCATCCTCCTATTGATGTTTGGAGTCTCTTCCCCATTTTATGTCCTATTTTTATGTTCACTGTGTTGTTTTAGTAAAGAGCTTTTACCGCGTATATTAGTTCTTTGTCAGTGCCTATTTCTTTCATTGCGTTCCATAATCTTTGTCTTGGTACTGAGTCATAGGCCTTTCTTATGTCTATGAAGGCTAGATGAACTTCTCTATTCTTTGCCAGTTTTTTTCCATTGTTTTGTTTTATAGTGTATATGTGGTCTATACATGATTTTCCGGCCGGCAATATCTCCAAATTCCTATCAAATATTCTTTCTAAAGTCAATGGAAAAAATGTTTTTTATATAAAAAAATTTTTCGAGTTTAAAAATTTCATAGATAGTATACACATGCCAATGAAAGTAAAGTCATATCCCTCGATGTCATGTCCTTATATACAAACTTACCCATAAACCTTATAATCACCGCAATAACAAATAAATGGGACCAAATTAAAAAACACACCTGCCTACCATAAGAAGAATTCATAAATGCCATAAATATAATCTTTAAAAACAATTTCTTTCAGTACCAGAACTCATTCTACCTTCAAATGGAAGGTTGCGCAATGGGGGCTCCTATTTCTGCTACCCTTGCCCAACTGGCATTGGAATATTTGGAGGAAAGTGTTATTGATAGCTTAAGCAACAAACCTATTTTCTTCAAAAGATACGTAGATGATTGCATTCTAGCACTACAAGAAGACCAAATAGAAAACACACACAGCTACAACATACATATCCATGCCATATATTCAAGGACTTTCAGAAAAAATTAAAGCAGTCCTCAAAAAACATAATGTAACTGTTTGCCACAAAACGCATAACTCATTAAAACACCTTTTTACCCCCCTAAAATCCAAAACATCCCTACTGAAACAATCAAACCTGATATATTCTATTCCATGTCAAAACTGCAACGGCTGTTATATCGGCATGACTAAACAACATCTAGAAACTAGACTGAATGGCCATAAGTATGATAAGAATAACCCAACAGCTCTATCAAAACACGTTAAACAAACCAAACACTGGTTTGATTTTAAAAATACAAAAATCTTAAAAAAAGAGTCAAATTATTTTAAAAGATCAGTCCATGAAATGATCTGTATTAATAAAGAGAAAAACAATATAAACGACAAAAGCGACGTTAGGGGTCTGAGTCATATTTATTTCGGACTCTTCTCATAATAACGCAATAGCAGTTAATACATAAAAACACATAAACAAACCAAAGAATGACTTTCGTTCCCTATACAAAATCTAAAGTTATTTTAAAAAATGTTACCGTCTTAGTAACACCTTTTAAAGAATGTTAAGTGTGTCTTCGTTTCAACCCACACATGTAAGTTTTATATATATTTTTGTGAGTATTTTTATTATTTTCATCTTCTACATTGTATTATAAGTTTAAGAATTTTATATATTTATAATTAAAAAAAAAATAAAAAATGTGCGTCCTATTGAATATCCAAAACAGAAAATTTCAATTTTTAGATGAACTGAAGAAGCCTAAAAATTAGGCGAAACGTTTTCAATAAACTTCTAACTAGAACGTGATGTAATTTCTCTATCCTTAAAAACAAAAGAACATAAAGCCCAAGAAATTGAAATATATATATATATATATATATATATATATATATATATATATATATATATATATATATATATATATATATATATATATATATATGCGGGTGAAAATTCGTGAAACAGAACAACTTCGACCCAACTTTTCGGAAATCCAAAACAATGATTTATTTTAATACTACATATATGTAGGTAGTGAACAAGCTGTGAAATATTTTCAGTTAATGTTAATTATTATATTTGTTATAAAGAATATAAGTTTTAGGTAAATTTTTTTTCAAAAATTCATAACTCGAAACTGATTGTTTTTATGAAAATTTTAGTTGAGACAAAAATGATTTTTTTCATTGATAAAAAAATCACTTTATTATGAGCAAATTGGAATTTAATAAAGTTCTTAACCACTTATCGATAATAGATTTGATCCCATAGATGCGCCAATGTTTTCGGCAGAAAATTCGGCCCTCATTTGACCTTCAGATGGTGTTAGTTTTTATGAGAGTGGCGTGGCACAGTGCAAAGCGGCGTGATAATCCCATATTTATATAAATATTAAAGGTTAAACACAGTAATTCTTTAATTAGAAATCGTTTAATTTTCATGTAAAAATACACTTTTTAGGAAACCTTCAACAAATAAATCTATAGTAATTGGAAAATCTTGTCGTAATGTTAAATTAATGGGTTACATCATAACTAACAAATCTATCGTCTCTATTTTTTTTTTGCAGCACCACTGGTTATTTTACATGCCACGATCCATGTTTAAACTTTTTTATATTTTACAGCCTGCATAGAAAATTTTACAATAATAAGGCCGGTCAAATATTTTAAAAACTGTAAATAATTTCTGCGTACGACCTTTCTTTTTGTTCCCTAGGACTAATATAATTTATATATAATTTATATATTATATATATATATATATATATATATATATATATATATATATATATATATATATATATATATATATATATATATATATATATATATATATATATATATATATATATATATATATATATATATATTATATAATATATATATATATATATATATATATATATATATATATATATATATATATATATATATATATATACATATATATATATATATATATATATATATATATATATATATATATATATATATATATATATATATATAGATAATTTAGATAAAATGCCCTATTTAGGTATCCGAAAGAACAGCAAAATAGAATGGCACCGTGATACTGTATCATCTCACAAGAATTTATAAACTGACACTTTTTTCTTTCGAGCATTATAAACCATTGGAGACTTAATCTTATTATTTAACGTTACATAAAAAGTATTAGCTTTTCCAAAAGTTTGTTTCGTGGGATATTCTTACAAGCAAAGGTGTTTGCAGTTAAGTTATAATAGAATTAAATTGTAGATCATCTTGAATCTTTGCAGAATCAAAAATAAGTTACATTTTGGTAAATGTTATTGGAGTGAAATAATATTTTTCTAACTATTGTCTAAAGTGATATTTCCTCGACTATGTAGAGCAATCTTAGGACCAAGGGAATTCTTAAATTTAAGCAATATTTTCCTTCTTATATAATAAACTACCTTTTTTGCTTTTTGGTGTATCTCCTTCAATCTGTCATTAAAAATTTCAACTTAAGGTTTAAAATTTAGTACCTTATCATAAACTTAATTTTCTTACTTGTATAGGGCACATATGAATTTTCATTTAATATTTATATTATCTCTATTTTCTTACGTTTGCCCTCTTGCCTTAGGCTTCTAGACGTCAAACAATTAAGTTTTACTTAGAGTTGGTCTATTAGTGTTTTTATTGTTTCGTACGGGACACTTATAAGGTCACTTCGGTGTCTGTCACACCCGATTTTCTCCGAAACTATTTGACATGGGAAGATGAAATTTGATACTAACATAGGAATTGATGGCCTCATCAGAGTCATGTAGTTTTGAAAGTTAAATTTTGACCTAAGGGGTTAGTTTTGGGGGTGAAATCGGATGTGAAAAATTTTTTTTTTACTAGGTCATCGAATGGAGTGTCAAATGAAAGCTTATCAAAACACGAGTTCAAAAATATATATAATGTAATACTTGCGCACACTTTTCTCTGTATTATTCTTAAAAAATCGCGAAAAATCGCTGTCCCCCCTTATCTCAAAAATTACTGATTGAAAAATTCTGGAACATTCTCTACACGGTGTAGATTGAACGAAAATTATCAGGAGTCCATTACTTTTAATAATTTACCTGGTATATAAAAAAAATTCAACGTCAAAAGATCGCAAAAATACATCGTTGAAAACTCATTTGGGGTGTGTTTTGTGATTATTTTATACCTCTGGAATATTTTTTTTTTATTTTAAGAGCAATCAACGTACGGAACACTAATTGCGCCAGTCGAACATGCATTTGACCGGTTATTCTTTCTTCTTAATTTAGATGGTGTTATGACCAACAAATCCAGGTAAAATAAAATAAAATTTGGTAATACCTCTCGATTTTGGTCAAAATTTTGAATGGGGAAATGAGTCAACCCAGAAATATAGGTAGTCAATAAGCAGCATACAATTTCATCTTACTTAGGTTAACACAGAGAAACTTTTCGAGAGAAACGAGAGATTCAGCTCTTTGAACCTTAACCTTATTATATGATTATTATTTATAAATATTGTTTTAGTAGCATTCACTTGTAAATATGAAAAGTATATTTCATCGTCGCTGACTTCGGAATATTAACAAAAAAAATTACAGTATGTATCATCAAGATTGTGATATATTACCATAAGAATTAGATACTGCACTGTTATGAGTGGTGGTCCTCTCTGTGAATTAGACAGTTTTCTTGCTGGATCATTGTAACACTTTTAATCTGCCTAACAAAATTAAAAATGTTTGAAATTATATTTTCGGAATAGTACAGTTAAAAGCCATAAAAATATGAATAAAAAATTATAGTAACATTTTTTCACAGGAATAGTAGTTGTTGATGATTTACCCATTACTTCACTTACAAATATGCAGTTCTAAAAGAAATTCACCTTTCTCGCAGGAAGGAATAACTTAATACAAGGTTTTTTTTATTAAAATTGGAAATAAAAAAAATAAACACATCGCTCAGATTTCTCCACTCCCAGAATCCTAAAAGAACTAAGTTTTTAATGGTCTTAGGATTTTAAAACGTGAAAAATTCAAAAATCTCAGAAAGTAATTTTTTTGAGAAAAGAATTTTTAACGTAGTAAGGGACGTAAATGAGAAAATGGCAATAATCAGCTGTTTTCCTCTAATATAACAATAGCTATACCTCATTTAAAAACATTCTATTGAGTTGTTGTTCTTTAATTCTGTTATTTCGAAAATATCAGTTTCATATATTTGATTTTTTTGCTATTTTTGCTCATCCCGTACATATTGTCAGAATTGCAATGAGAATTTTTTTAAAATTGTAAATATAAAAAGTTCTAATTTTTTGCCGTTTCTTATTGGATTTAGTTTTTTTCGTAACTTTCCCCACCCTGTTTCATTTTCTGCAAAAATGCACCTAAAGAACCTCTTTTTCCAGCTTAACTTTCTAGCATCTTTTGATAATAGCTACGTACTTCATATCTATTAAATCGAATTGTAATTATTAGGGAATAGGACTGAAGGAATGTTTTCCATCTTAAGGAATCTTGTTATTAAAACTAAACCTTCAAATTTAAAATTTTGTATTACATAAGTTTCATATAATTTCACATATTTTGCAAATTTATTCTGAAAAAACAATTCTTAAAAGCAATTTTATTTATTCAGCAGTCTGCTGACTCTAAATAAAAAAATACAAGAAGCATTTTTAATTTCGTTGTGGATCACTGGGTACATGTACATTGCCTCCCGAGATAAAACTGGACCCTGAATAATAGGTAAATTGCGTTCCATAAATTTTCGCCACCTGATAGAGATGTATAAATTGAGTCCCAGTTAATAAATAATAAACATGGGTTATAAGTTTGATTTTATAATACTAAAGTGTAAACGTACATAATGATATTTCACAAATATATATATATATATATATATATATATATATATATATATATATATATATATATATATATATATATATATATATATATATATATATAATAAAATATACATAATATTCCATACAAAAATACATAATAATTAATCTTTTGTACCACAATGGAAAGATATCCATTTCATAAAAAGCATTCTGCTAATTTCGTTGTTTTTGTAACGCTC
The DNA here is from genome assembly GCA_019049505.1 of Pachyrhynchus sulphureomaculatus. Lineage (NCBI taxonomy): Eukaryota > Metazoa > Arthropoda > Insecta > Coleoptera > Curculionidae > Pachyrhynchus > Pachyrhynchus sulphureomaculatus. Next base: position 60,284,018 of record CM032455.1, on the reverse strand, counting down.
GATCATTTTTGAGATGAATTTTTTGCGATTTTTACATTGATATTATGAATTTTAGCAGTTAAATGAATACTTTGTAATTTCACATAAGTTTCTGTTTGGAATTCTTTAAGCTTTTCTATAAAAATAAAAATATTTGGATGTGCTTTTTTTCGATACTAACATCGTGAAAGATGAAACCGACATCCAACTATTTTCGCTGGTGGCTAGGTTTGTTGAACAGCCTTGTGGATACCTTTTTCAAAATCAGTTACAACTTCCAAAATTATATTTAAAAATATCCGTTATGAAATTAAATAACTTTATGTACGTTTCCGTCCGTTTATCAGGCAACAACGAAAAAATTAATGGAATATAATGTCTGTTGTAACACCCATGAATAGCAAAAAATTGACAAAAGAATTGAGGGCAATAATGAAAGGTACCGTCTAAATAAATTCGTGAGACCTTTTTCAAAAACTGGATATTTGATTTACAACAAAATATAACTATTTGGTCACTTCTACTGTAAATAAGTAAAAACGGTTCACCTTTAGATGTTTCGATGCTGATCTCTTCCAGAATTTTAAAAATATCTTCAATACCCTTCGGCAATGCTGGGGGTGTTTTTTTTTTCCACGAACGTTGTACATAAGCAACGTCGGATGATAGATTTTCTTGTAATACGCGTCGTATAATTTTGGTGGGTTTTTCGGACACATCTTCGACAGCTTTTCTTTTACAGGACGTGTTAACAATTTTACGATGTAGCTTGTCTATCTTTACGTCTTGCCAATGTTCCTGTACATGTTTTGTAACGATAATATTATTGTCCACTTCTCCCAGAGTAACAAGGAAAGATTTGCATGTTTTCTGTGCGCAAGTCCAACGCTTTTCACCACTTTTTAAACATTTTAGAAGCTGTATTTATAGTTGTTTAAAAGTAATAACTGTTTTCCTTTTTCACTTAAAATGATACTGGGATTCATATTAAGAAAATGTTTGGCGTTTTTACTGGTGAAATTTAGAAATCAATTTGACAAATATTATAAGCCATACATCAGCTATATATACTACACTTATTTGCAATATTATGTACCTATCTTTAATTACCGGGAAATACCCATTAGGTAGAAGAAAGGTTTGGGAGGCATTCTACCTATAAATGAGTCTCATTAAATCTGATTATTTTTACTAGTACCTGCGGAGGCAATTTACCAACACCCGGATCACTAATCGTAATTCTTAGGCGTAGCTATATATTACAGGCAATTTACACAGGTTATTTCTTTAAATACAAAACTATAAAATCAAATTAAACAAATATATCGGCGATGGTAATATGGGCACAAAATTATCTTCATTACCTGTTTCTCAAAAAGGGTTCTTTAATCCTATAGGTAAATTGGGCCCACGAGGAGATTTTATAACTAAATCGTTCGTAACAATAATTACAGGTATAAAATTGTAAAATGTAATAATAAAATGCAATTTCTTCCCACTACAAATTCTCATAGGATAGGTAGGGCCGCTTTCGCAATCATTTATATTTTTGCGCTGAGAGCCAGAAGTACTTAATAAAAATAATGTCGGTATCTTTTATAACAAGTAATCGTGGAGATGTGTTGCTCGTCTTGAACAATTTTACATTTTCCAAGGGCAGAATGTTGAAAGGCGGTGAAGTATGTTGGAGGTGTAGCCGAAAAAAATTAAACTGTAAAGCCAGAGTTTAGGTTAGTTCTGGTTAGTTAAACAACAAACAATTATCAAAGATTTTGTGTTTTTATTTGTAATATAGATATCTTTCGCTTTCAAACCTACGTTATGTGATAAATTAAAAATTATAGTAATTAAGACATTCTGCGTTGTAATATGGTTTGGGCCCAAAATACCTATAGGATTATGGTGCCTCCTAAATCTTTGGGCCCATTTTACCTATAAAATTAATCATCTTAGTGTCTTTGTGCCCATTTTACCTCCGTCCAAATATATATATATTAATGAATTATTAACATTTTTTATAGTATTGATGGTTTGCTGAGGTAGAAATTTAAAATTTTTCATTATTATCACAAATCTTTAACTGTTCCAACCAAACAATAAAATATTGTTAATGCTATTAATAATTCTTCGTAATCTAGTAATTTTTTTAAAAAATAATCTTTGTGTAATGCCTAAATTTATTTATTTTATCAAAAAATCACATGCTATTTTTCAGATCTACAATATGTTCGTGTTAGTACAAAATGAAAACAGAAAATAAGAAAATAGTCAATTTAATATTACTTTTATAACATATTCTGTATTTCAACTAAGCTTTTTCCTTTTGTCTCTGGAACCCATATTACAATAAATAAAACTGCAATTAGAGAAGATATTCCAAAGAACCAGAAAGTTCCTGCTCTAGTCATGAAATCATTTAAAAGATTAAAATATTTTGTTACTAGAAAAGCGAAAATCCAACAGCAACATGCTACTGCCGACGAAGAGATAGCTTTGACGTTGTTTGGAAATAACTCAGAAGATATAGTCCATGGTGCTGAAGCGAATGCAAAATAAAAGAAAAATATATAACCTATAATTCCAGCCATTGGAAGCCAAAGTATATTATCTGTACCTAAAGAGGTTTTATCGTGAATATAAAAATAAACACCTAAAACAGTTAAGCAAATAAAATCACCAAAACAAGAAATTGATAAAGATAATTTTTTCCCTAATTTTTCAACAAAGTAAGTTGCTGGAAAACTAGTTATAAATAACCAAGCACCACAAATTGTTGAAGATATATCTGCAGATATGTTCGTTCCAGACGCTTCAAATATGGGTTGCATATAAAATCCAATGGCAGTTATACCCGAAAGTTGCTGTAGAAAAAGCAACATTAAAGATATTATAAGAGCTTTTCGTAAGCCTTTGTTTTTAAAAATATCCACTAGTGTTCCATTTTCATGATGACTTAATACTTCTTTTATTTTCAGAACTTCTTTAACAGCTTTATCTTTGTCACAAGATCTAAGTTTAATTATAATTTTCTCGGCCTTCTCATCTTTCCCGGAACTTACTAAATAGAAAGGGCTTTCAGGGCCCGTGAACCCAAAAATTATTAAAAAAGTAAATGGAATACCAGCTATAATGAGATTAAATATTCTCACGGATAAATACGGTCCTATAGCATAAGGTATGAAATTTCCAATTGTCCAAAATATAGCTAACGTTGCTGACAATGCTGTCCTATTAGAGTCTTCAGTGATTTCTGCAATATACATTGGTAGAATAGCATATCCCATTCCAAGAGCAATGCCATTTATGAATCGTCCAATGTAAAACATGTACACTTCGTTAGCAAACGCAAACATTAAGTATGCTGTAATATGAGGTATTGCTATTCCTAATAGGGTATTTTTTCGTCCAATTTTGTCCGCGATTAGTCCAGCAGGTATTGAGCCAAATACTGCTCCCAAATTAACTAACGAACCTATCCAAGAATCTTCTTCTGACGTGATTGATTGTTGCAAGGGATTAACTTCAGTGTCATTGGAATATAGTTTAGGATACATTGGTGATGACCATGTTTGGCTTATGTCACCAGAAGTTGCCAAAAGATTAACTAAAAAAAGATAAAAATGATTATTGCTGCATACAATCTCTCTGAAAAAATACATTAATATCTATTTGCCATTATTAACGTTTTAATAACCATTACGTACAGGACAGATTAAGTCAATTTTTATTACACCATTTTTAATTTTTGCTTTAATTAACACAGTAAATCGTATGGAAAAGAAGCTTTCACGATTTTTGTTAGTTGAAAATTAGTAGTTGTTGGGATTGGAACGGTTCAATTTGGAGTAACTTTCCTACATTTTGCTATTGATTGCTCGGCGTATCTTCAGGGATTTTTGCTATGGGAGATTAGAATCCTGAATTAATCAATTAATTCAGAGTTCTAACTTCAAAAAGCAAAGACCCCTAAAGATGCCTTGTGGAATCGTAGGTGAAATGACGTAAAGCGACTCTATATTAACACTCTCTAATCACAAAAACCATAATTTGACACAGTATATTGCTTCAGTAACCTATATTTCAGCAATCGAATGCAAATCAAAAGTTTTTGGTTATTAAAATACATTAATTATACCTTAATAAAGAACAGAAATTATTTTTTTATTGATGGAACAAATTACTATTATTACAGTAATTTACCGATCACTGATATTTTGAGTTCTTTAACTTTATGGCTATATTAGGAATTCGTTTTCCTCAAACTGTGTACTTGCAGATCAGAAATCATATTCAACCTGCATTTGTAAGTAGTAAAGTGTAACTGAACTTGAAAATAATTACAAAAATTTTAAAATTAAATTAAATCTTGTAGGTCACTGCAAGTTTCGATCTAGTTTAACCATTTTTGTTCGTAAGCATTTACAAAAGTGTCCATCCTTATGATAATATTTTTTTTATGGGCGTAGCACACATTGACATTGAAATTTTACTGTATAGGAAACAGTCTTGGGCAAGAAATAAGTGTACTATCATCTGCAAACCTATAGATTGGGTTATTGGTCCTTTCCAGCAGATCGTTAATGTAAATGAGAAAGAGAGTAGAAGACAGTATGGAGCTCTGAGGCACACCGGAGTTGATTATGAAGGTATTATGGAGACCATACACGTACCGGCAAGCTTATCAGTTATGCCTCAACAGTCCACCGAAAACCGGCGGCCTGTTGGACTGAAAACCCCATACACCTACAGTTGAATCCAGACCGGCAAAGGGTCGACTCAAAATGTTTCCAAGTGATGAAGATGCGCGCGCTAACTACAAAATAAGAGGACACGTGGAAATTGACTGACGGCCAGCCTATACTCTTTGCCCTCACCCCACTTACGAACCCGCTTACTTGAGCACTCTTCAACTCGGCCGGTTGAACGAATATATTTTCGTTTGTTGCCTCTGACAGGCAAGCCGGAGCTCACTTATATTCCGGCTACCGGTCTTCGGTGGATTGTTCAGGTATAACTGACAGGCTTGCTGGTACGTGAATAGCCCTCATTAGAAATAAATCCATCAACTGCCACCCATACTCTTTCAGCATTTGATTGGTTCCTTTTCGAATGAGATTCCCATAAATTTTATAAGTATATTAGAGCGGAAAATAAAGGACATTTTGTTTTAAGTTTGTAACACACAGGTTGCCTCCTAACATATGTTACCGGTAAAGTATATAATCCAGCATTCTATAGAATGCTCAAAAGTTCAGGCAAAGTGAAAGATATCCTTTTTTAATACTTTGCCGACGCATTCTATAATATACCTAACATACAGCCGGTAATGTGTATAATAGATATTGAAAACAATAAGCATTATCCGTTACCAGTATTTCGGGTGGCGGGAGGGCGCGGTGGAATCAATAGATTATGATATTAAGTAACCTGAACTAATTTCTTTAAACTAAAAAAAAACAATAGGTTCTGTTGCAAATAAAATTTTTGAAAACATTTGATTTCTCAAAGATTGTCGAAGTCTCTATTTTTATTTCTCTACGCATTTTTTTATAGACAATTGATAATTTTAAAGTTGTTAATTCTGAATAAACGAAAGTTATGATTTTGTTAATTTGTATAACATTTCATACCTATTCATTGCATAATGAACTGTAGTGACAATTGAAAGTACACAGAACCTTTTTCTTTAGATGTAAGATCCTATTAGTTGAGGTTAATGCAAGTTAGTACATGTTATAATGTATTGACTTCACCCCCACCTCACTCCCCCGCAACACTAATAACAGTTAATGTTTATTGTTTTCAATATCTACTATACACATTGACAGCTATACGTTTGGTAATATGGTAATTTGTCATTTATTTTATACTTTACCCATTACTAATCCTCATTCTATAAAAATTCTAGGTATTCTATAGATTATCTGCGCAAAGTATATAATAGTTAAATAGTTAAAGAAAAAGAAAATATTTTATATATTGCCTAAACGAGCCCGGCATTTTATAAAATACCTGAATTATACACTTTGCCGGTATATATATATATATATATATATATATATATATATATATATATATATATATATATATATATATAGATATATATAGATATATAAGATATATATATATATATATATATATATATATATATATATATATTATATATATATATATATATATATATATTATATATATATATATATATATATATATATATATATATATATATATCCTAAGTTATGAAACTAGTTGGGGAACTCGGTAAAAAGGGCATCGACAGATTTTCATACTATATTCATTTAGCCAATATTTCGGTCCTAGGTTGGGACCTTCATCAGGGCACAAACTGAAAAAGAGATAACGAAGCAACCAATAAAGAAAATTAGGCATGAAGAATTGGTGTTGTTAAGTCAAGTTTTTAATTATTAATTTTAATTATTAATTTTTAATTTGCAATTTTTAATTTCAATCTTACAATTATTAATATAGAACTATTGTAATTTAAAAGTATTATTATTCTAAACAATCATAAATTATTATTATTATGAAGAAATGTCAAAAGCAAAATTAGGGTGACTCACATGTAGCATGCAATTTAATCTAACAAGAATGACCATCAATAACAATCGCCATAGTAAAAACCAACACTGAAATAAAACAACCACTATTCACTAACATATTAATATACAAACATGGCATTTACAGCAGGGATGCCATTGATAACGTTGGATGCTGAAATTTCAAAACTAATTAACCACCTGCCATCTCAAAGAAAAGTGACAATTTTGACAGGGCGCTGACAAAGGACGACCACCTGACAGATGTAAGGGATCACTCAAAATGAATAAAAGGAAAGGTTGAACAACCAGGAAAGGACCGGTTTAGTACGAATTAAGTACTACGTCATATGGTAAAATTTTTGGTATGAAGGGAAAAGGTATCCAATGGGAACGCAAATTTTTGCTGTTATGATAATTGAGTGACATATAGAGGAAACGATTTTACTTCATCTAGGGGGGGAATAGAACAAGGAAAAAGGAGGCGGCAAGTGGAAAGGGTTTTTCATTAATTGGGGACATACTAATCAATTAATTATTATAATTGCTATTATTATTAATGTTATTACAAAAGGGAGTATAATTATAAAGAATTTCAGGGAAAACATGTACTTAAACAAGATGGTACCCAGAGGGCAACATGCAGAAGGACAGAGCTGTAAATTACCAAAACTATCTTGGGGAGTATGACGACCCAGAGATATTATGCGAGGGATGAATGTCACAAGAGAGAAGAAAGCTGTATATGCTGCTCAAGCCGTCAAGATCAGTTCTTTTGTTGATATTTTGGGGATTCTCGTTGATATAGCACATCTCAAGAAATTCTCTTTTAAGAAGGTTTTTTTGGATATGAAGGATTTTCGGTTCTCTGAAGTTGAAGGAATGTCCATTATCAACAGAGTGAATTGCCAGTGCACATCTTTGTGGATGACATCTGGTGTCGCTTTTATGTAATGCGATACGACGGTTTAGACATTGTGATGTCTGGCCAATATATACAGCAGGACGATCGAGACAGGAAATGGAATTGACAATATCTGACATAGAAAGAATTGGTAGAGAAGATTTCAGTTTGCTAAAAATACGCTTGTTTTTATGGAAGTAATACTTGGCAATCTTGACATTGGGAATGACGCGCAAAATATGAACCAATTTGGAGGTAAGACCAGGTATAAATGGCAGAGAGAGCAACGAAGGACTTATTTCCGTATGGCTAGCAGGAGGCAGATGGGGTGGAAGGGAAGGAGGGGATAAGCGTACAGGAGGAGGCTCTGGTGCGATGTCATTAGAAAGGAAGAGCTTATCGACTTCGTCCTTGGTCTTGAGCAGGAACTTCTTATTGTATCCATTTTCCATAAAGAGATTGGTGAGCAGTGTTTGTGCTTGAGATAGATAGTCTGGGTGAGCTATATTTCTGATTCTTCGATATAAGCCCTTTATGACATTTATTTTAACCTTCCAATCATGGCCAGAATTGGTATGTATATATCTGCCTGATGAAGTTGGTTTTCTATACCAGTCTAGTCTGATAACACCATCAGGACCTCTGATGACTCTTGTGTCCAGGAAGGAGACAGCATTATTCGACTCTTCTTCCACTGTTATAGAAAACCAATGGAACATTTTATTTAGAAGTTACATCATTCTGTCAAAAAAGTCTCCATATACTTAACAACTACCAATAATAGTTTGACGGAGTTTAAGGGAAAATAACAACTTCGTTTAAACTAATATTTAATGGGACCGCCATTGGCCTTGATAATCTCCTGTAACCTTTTTGTCATGCTTGCAACCAGCTTTCTAGTAACTTCTGTTGGTATGTTCTCCCATTCGTTCAAATTTCTGTTTTTTAATTCTTCTCTATTTGAAATATTATGTATTAAGTTCCTCCCATAAATGCTCGATGGGGTCAACATCGGGTGATTGTGGAGGTGTATGAAGCTGCTGTCACACATTATGGATCATCCATTCTCGCACCAAGTTTGCGGTATGTTTCGGATTATTGTCCTGTTGGAAAATATATCTTTTTTCGAGTGTTAATTTTTGAACACTTTCTCTTAAATTGTCTCTCCAAATGTTCAGATAAACATGCCGATCCATGGTACCATTAACAACATGCATCCCCAAAGCAGAACACTGCCTTTGTCTCACCGTCGAACAAATGTTTTTAATATCAAATGCGGTAAAGGTTGATTTTAGTTTCGTCACTAAAGATTACGGATTCCCAAAATTCAGGAGGTTTAGTAACATATTCCCTAGCAAAAGCTAACCGCTTTTTCCCCTTAGCTTCCAAAATTAACGGCTTCTTCCTGGCTGCACACCCCTTATAGCCTGCCCAGTGTAAACAATTTCTCATTGTTTGCGAACAAACATTTTTCGAAAATACTTCTCGTACTTCTTGTTTTAATTTTGGTGCACTTTTCTTGAGATCTATAATTATTTGTCTAACAATACTGGCCTCTTCACGTGGAGTCATTTTCTTGGGATGACCGGAGCGTCGTCGAATTTTATAGGAACCTGTTGATTTATATTGGTTTACAATGTACTGAACAGTAGCATGCGACTTTTTAACAATTTTTCCCATATTTCTGTACGATTTTCCATCTTTCCACAAATCAATTATGATCTTTCTACCTTGAAATGGAATTTCACAATTTCTCTAGCTTATTTTTAGTGTTCCGTACGGAACACTTATAAGATGACTTCGGTGTCTGTCCGTCTATCTGTCTGTCTGTCTGTCACACCCGATTTTCTCTGGAACTATTTGTCATAGAAAGTTGAAATTTGGTAATAATATAGAAATTGATGGCCTCATCAGAACCACGTAGTTTTGACTTAAGGGGTTAGTTTTGGGGGGTGAAATCGGAAGTGAAAAAAAAAATTTTACTAGGTCGAGTGCGGTGTCAAATGAAAGCTTGTGAAAACACGAGTAAAAAATATATATATAATGTAATACTTACGCACACTTTTCTTTGTATTATTTTTAAAAAATCGCGAAAAATCGTTGTCCTCCCCCCTTATCTCGAAAAGTACCGATCAAAAAACTTTGGAATATTCTCCACAGGGTGTAGATTGAAAGAAAATTATCAAGAGTCCATTACCTTTAATAATTTATCCGGTATATAAAAAAAAAAACAAAAATTTCAAGGTCATCAGTTTTAAGTAAAGATTGGAAACAAACTTTGTTGAAAACTCATTTGGGATGTGTTTTGTGAAGTCACTGATCATTTTATACCTCCGTAACAAAATTTTTTAGTCTAAAAGCAATCAACGTACGGAACACTAATTGGGCAAGTTCAACTTGCACTTGACTGGTTATTAATACTACTTTGAAAACCCACCGAAAAAGTACTAGCAACAAGCAATAGATTATGAAGTATGGCCGAAAACTATTTATTTGTTTTCAGTTTAGCGAGCAATAGATAGCTTGATATAATACGGCTGATTATAACGTGTTTTTTTCAATGCAGTTCTTGAGTGTTGGAAACTTTTTTGACATTAATTTTGTTTACATTTTTATAACAATGATGTAACTTCTAAATAAAATGTTCCGTAGTTGTTTTTAGGACTAATCCTCGCTGGTTAAGTTTCAAATATTAATTTAAACATGTTCCAATTAATTAGTTAAACATAACAAAAAAATAGTATAGAAAACAGGTGATGTATGGAGATTTTTTGGACTGACTGTATATCGACCGAACTTTACATTAATTGAAAGAGAATCTATCAAGTGTCGGTCAGTGGGATGTAAATGAAAAACTTATTTTCCTTTTTTAATACTCAATTTCATCAATCATTTTTTGACATTTTCAAGAACAAGTAATAGCTAGCATTTATTTGTTGTTTCTTAGAATTCTTGGTTCGTTTATTTAAAACTCCTCCTTGGCGTTTCGCCCTGGTGTTTAGGGCATTTTCAAAAGAATTTTTTATTTTACTTTCATTCCGTTTGATGGATTTTAAACTAAATTTGTAAACAAACGAACCAAAAATTCCAAAAAAACATAAATAAATGTTATAGAAAAATGGTTCAGAAAAATTTTATTTCGATAAAGGCGCAAATGCAGCGAAGGCACATGAACAAATTTGTGCTGTTTACGGTTCAGATACATTATCAAAACCAACCGTCAAATGATGTTCCAGTCACTTTCATTCCCGAAGTTTTGGTGTCAAAAATGCTCCTCGCACTGGTCGACCAATGACAGAAAAACTTGAAAGAATTTGGGCAAAAGTTGAAGAGAACCGGCATGTAAGAAGCCATAGTATTACCAAGGAACTAAATACCTATCACCAGCTATAAAAAGCAGCTCGATATTTGGGTGCCACATGCTTAAAATTTACTCGATCGAATTTCTATATACGAATGTAACGAAATGGTGCTCCACAAACTATGGCAAAGCCCGGACTGAAGCCAAAAAAGATAATACATTGAATTTGATTGAATTAGAACCGAATTGTGCATCATGAGCTACTGCAGCTTGGACAGATAATTGATTCTGTAATCTATTATTAGCAACTGACCATATTGAAGCAAGCAATGAAAAAAATCGGGCGGAATTAGTTAACAGTAAGGGTGTCGTCTTTCACTATGTCAACACCACATACATCCATACATCCATACATATATATATATATATATATATATATATATATATATATATATATATATATATATATATATATATATATATATATATATATATATATATTATATATATATATATATATATATATATATATATATATATATATATATATATATATATATATTATATATATATATATATATATATATATATATATATATATATATATATATATATATATATATATATATATATATATATATATATATATATATATATATATATATATATATATATATATATACATATATATATATATATATATATATATATATATATATATATATATATATCTATATATATATATATATATATATATATATATATATATATATATATATATATATATATATATATATACACTTCTGGACAAAATTAACGCAACAATATATTAAATCATACAAATCTCTATAATGAACTAATTTTAATAATTTTTTATGAACATTGGTTACACTAAAAGTTAGAAAAAACTTATTCGGATACTTTAAAAGTGAATTAGCTACGAAATTTCTCTGTAAGATTCGAATTAAAATTATTCTTAAGACCTAATAACAAAATCGTTGAAATTATGTAATAATGAAAAAAATAAACTGGGACACTAGTAGCAAAATTAATGGTGTAACTGGTACACTAGTAGCGTGTGTTGCCTCCTCTACTTCGGATGACAGCGTTTATGTGCCTAGGCATGCTTCTAATTAAATTTTGGATAAAATCTTGAGGAATTTGCTCCCATTCTGTGATAACTGCATTTTCAAGTTCCCTCAGGATTCTAGGTGCAGATATATGACGTTTCACATTTTTCTTAAGGTGATCCCATACATGTTCTATCGAATTCAGATCCGAGCTTTTTGGTGGCCATTGCATAATCGGTATATCAACTTGATTAAGATAATCGAGTACCTCCCTAGCCACGTGAGGTCGAGCGTTGTTTTGCATAAACAGGAAATTGGACCCCACAAAATGACCGAAAGGCATCACATGTTCTATTACAATATTCGCAAGATAGTAGTCAGCATTCATGGATCTCGTACTGACAGGAACTAACTCTGTGCGAGCATCAAAGCAGATGCCACCCCAGAACATAACACAGGCACCGCCGAATGGAATCCTTGCAGAGATACTGCAAGGAGCAAACCTCTCTCCTGGTCTTCGCCATACTCACTCACGACTATCTGGATGTTTTAGACTAACCCTAGTTTCATCTGTGAAGAAAACTTGTTTCCAATCATCCACAGACCAGTTGTCGTGATTTAGAGCAAAACGTAACCTGGCAACTCTGTTCTCTCAAGTAAGCAAGGGCGCAGTGGCTGGTCTCCTACTGTTTAATCCAGCTTCATTTAACCGTCTTCTAACTGTTTTAGAAGAAATTGTGACATTGCGAACAGCTTCGAGTTCGTTTCTTATTATAGAATTAGTGACAGTCCTGTCTCTTAAAGCATATTGTCTTATAAAACGTTCATCTAGGTCGCTAGTGCATCGTTTTCGCCCTTGCCTAGCCTTCTAGAATAAGTTCCTACTTCATTCAAGCGTCTTACCATACGACTCATTGTGGAACGCTGTTTGCCTAACAAACTGGCAACATAACTCTGACAATATCCCTCGTCCAATAAAACTGAGGCTCGCACTACCTCGTGTTCAGTCAAATTCCTTGTTCGATTCATTTTTCTAATTCTTCGGGGTCAAAAATAAAACAGTCTATCACAAAAACGTATTACTTTGAAAAAGGGAACAATTTATAAGCTTATTTTTAAAGAAAATCTATATCGCATTATTACAGAAAATTGTTTATCTTCTAAAAAATTCTTTTAAAACTGTAAATCTAAACGAATTGTTTTGATTTCGGTCATGAACAACGAAACAAAATATGCATAGCCTACTATTCAAATACTCGATAAACTTTAAAACTGACATAAGAAAAAGAAAAATTAATTTTCAAATTGTTGCGTTAATTTTGTCCAGGACTGTATATATATATATATATATATATATATATATATATATATATATATATATATATATATATATATATATATACATATGTATATATATATATATATATATATATATATATATATATATATATATATATATATATATATGTATGTGGAGTTGATTCTGTGATCTATTACTAGTAACTGACCATATTGAAGCAAGCAATGGAAAAAAATCGACCGGAATTAGTTAACAGTAAGGGTGTCGTCTTTCACTATGTCAACTCCACATACATCCATACATATAAATATATATATATATATATATATATATATATATATATATATATATATATATATATATAATCTATAATCTATAATCTATAATCTATAATATATATAAAATACAACGTCTCTCTGTCTGTCTGTCCGTTAGTGCGCTTATCACTGGAAAACCACTTATCCGATTTACGTACTTTTTTTTTGAAACATATATATGTTCTTTGGCCAGGTTATAGGCTATATTTTATTACGATAGCTAGCATAAGGAATGGGCAGTGACGATAATAGTGAGTGAAGTCGGAAAAAAGTTTGCCGCTAGCGCGTTTCCTTGCACTACACAACCTAAACCATTAAATATGGAACAATATTATGTAGCAGAGAATATCTATAATCTATAATATATATAAAATATAATGTCTCTCTGTCCATTAGTGCGTTTATCACGCGAGAACCACTTATCCGATTTACGTGTCTTTTTTTAAATTCATACATATATTGTTTGGCGAGGTTATATAATAGTAATAATAATAATCTATACCTATAATATATATAAAATGCAAGTTCTCTCTGTCTGTCTGTCTGTCCGTTAGTGCGCTTATTCCTCAAGAACCACTTATCCGATTTGCGTGATTTTTTAAATTCATACATATGTTCTCTGACCAGGTTATAGATATATATTTTATTACATCTATAACATATATAAAATGCATCTTATCTCTGTCTGTTTGTCTGTCTGTCTGTCCGTTATTGCGCTTATCACTCGAGAACCACTTATCCGATTTACGTGTTTTTTTTAGTTCATACATATGTTCTCTGGCCAGGTTATATAATAATAATAATGATCTATATAATATATATAAAAACGCAACGTCTCTCTGTCTGTCTGTCTGTCTGTCCGTTAGTGTGCTTATCATTCGAGAACCACTCATCCGATTTACGTGTTTTTTTTTAATTCTTAATTTAATATATATCAAAAAAAATCTATAATATATATATAAAACGTAACGTCTCTCTGTCTGTCTATCTGGCCATTAGTGCGCTTAGCACATAAGAACCACTTATCCGATCTACATGTTTTTTTTTTATATAAAATACAAAGGGAATAAACAGAGTCAAAATGTTAGTATGTAGGAAAAAAGATGGAAATTTAGCAGAAAGGCTGAATAGATGGGCGGAATATTTTAAAGAAACATTAAATGGAGATAAAAATGAGGAGTTGAATGAGAAATAGGAAGTAAAATTAACTGAAGGGCAGGAAGGAAAAAATAAGAGAAACACTCAAAACCCAAAAAAAAATAAGGCCCCGGGTGTAAATTGTATAACAGTGGAAATGATAAAAGCTAGAGCTGGAGGAGAAATATGGCAAACAGAAAAGATGCCAGTGAGCTGGAGAGAGTCGCTCATTTGTCCAATATACAAAAAAGGAGAAAAAACTATATGTGCTAATTATATACCAATAGCCTTACTGGATGTCGTGTACAAGATAGTAGTGTTGTCTATCAAAAACAGACTAGAAGAGAAAGCCGAGTCTATTCTGGGAGAGTACCAGTATGGATTGAGGAAAAATACTTCGGTTACAGACCAGATATTTTCGATTAAGCAAAACCAAGGTAATACCTTAGAACAAAATTTGGCACTACACTTGGTCTTTGTGGATTTCAAAGAAGCATATGTCTTCCAAGTAAATTGATTCGCATGATGAGAATGACCTGAATGACACAGAAAATAGAGTGTTGGTTGAGGGCAAAGTATCAGACAAGTTTAAGGTGAAGAGAGGATTAAGACAGGGGGATCCCGTGTCGACATGTCAATTTGGTACTAGAGAAGATTATCCGGGAGTCAGAAATAAAAACAAATGGAACGATATACCAACAAACCTGTCAATGCTTGGCCTATGCGAATGATGTAGCAGTGATTGCAAGAGCAAAAGTGAACCTCAAAAAAGCCATAAGTAGGATAGAAGAAAGAGGAAGGATGAGAGGACTAGAGATAAATGAGGAAAAAACAAAATACATGGAAATTATAAAGAAGAAGGATAATAAAAACAACAAAAGTTTGGATATAATAAACAAATTAGGGAAAAGATATATGTTTGAAAAAGTAGACAAATTTAATTATCTGGGTAACATTAACAGAGAGTGGACAAGAAAGGACGGAGACACAAGAAAGAATAGCGAAAGGACAGATATGTTTGGGGGCAATGAATCCAATATTGAAATCAAAGAATGTATCAAGAAAAGCAAAAGAAAACATATATGCGATAGTTGTCAGACCCACGGTGACATATGGATGCAAAACGTGGAAACTGAATGCAAGAGAAAAGGAGACGTTGGAGGTATGAGAAAGGAAAGCTTTGAGAAGAATTTATGAAGGAAGGAAAGAAGAGGGACTGTGGAGAAAAAGAACAAACTACGAATTAAAATGCCTATATACGTTACCCCTTATAGGCCAAATCATAAGAAGCCAGCGATTACGATGGTTGGGACACGTGGCAAAGATGAAGTAAGAAAGACAGGCAAAGCAAGCCCTAATAAGAGGAGTGGTTGAAAGAAGAGGCAAGGGTAGACCTCTATCTACATGGATTCAGGCAGTAAAGCAAGATCTGGAGTTGATGGGAATCCTGCACTGGGAAAAGCTAACAGAAGACAAAAAGAAGTGCAGACGAGTATGCAACCAAACCATGAACCTCTAAGGCCTCTCGAGCTATATAATAATATAAATATAACGAATAAGCAGTGACGATAAAGGTAAATCAAGTCCACGCGAGCGGAGCCGCGGGCTCGGCTAGTATATATATATATATATATATATATATATATATATATATATATATATATATATATATATATATATATTTACATATATATATATATATATATATATATATATATATATATATATATATATATATATATATATATATTATATATATATATATATATATATATATATATATATATATATATATATATTATATATATATATATATATATATATATATATATATATATATATATATGATTCCACAGCATTTATTAATTAGTGTAGCAAAAAATGTTTAAATAAAAGTTTTAGGGTGTTATACGGGACGTTGACAGTAAAATGTTTTGAACTGCCAGTTCGAAGAAGTTACGCCATCTTGATTTTTTTAGTGGAAAGCCGTGTATATTATTTTATTTTTGAATCCTACTAAAAATTCTAGATATTAATAAAAACAGTTCAATTTAGACATACCACATGTCTAATTTGAACTATTTTAGAATTATTGCCATTTGAAATTTAAAATAAAAAAAGCCAAAAACTATTAGTAAATACTCTAGGTTTATTTTTAAGGTAACAATTGCTCAAAATGTCTATCGTTAACAGCTGAACTAACCTGAACTACGCTGAACAGAGTTTTGCAGAGAATCCGGGGTGATATGTGCTACCTCATATTGAATTCTTTGTTGTAAATCTTCTACAGTTTCAGGTCGACTTGGGTAAACTTCACTTTTCAAATGACCCCATAAAAAAAAACGAGTGGCGTAAGGTCGGGACTCCTTGGAGGCCATTCTACAGCACCTCCTTTGCCTATCCGTCGATTAGGAAAAATCGCATCCCAATATCTACGAACATTGATTTCATAGTGAGGAGGTGCTCCGTCCTGTTGATACCACAGATACCTGTTAGGGCTATCCAAAATATTTTTATCAGGAAAAAGATCTACACAAGTAGGAATAACTTTCTTTTGGAATAACTGTAAACACTGCTCTCCTGTAAGGTTTCCATCCATAAAAAAGGGACTAATGATATGACGTCCATTATTATCTTTTGTGGTCTTTGAGAATGACTGTCGATTGTCCAGTGGGGATTCTCAGTGGACCAGTACCGGCAGTTATGCCTGTTAACTCTTCAGTTAACACAAAATGTGGCCTCGTCAGAAAAAAACAATGTTATGAATTAGGTTAGGATCACTACTGATTCATTCCATCATGACCTCGCAAAATTCAATGTGTCTATCGCAGTCATCTTCAGATAATTCTTGGAATAGAATGGGTTTGTATGGATGCAATTTTTCTTCATTCAGTATACGATTTAAGGTACCTTTACTGATGTTGTGGTCTAGGCGAAGCTGACGAGTGGCTCTATGGGAATTTTCTGTATTTTCCATTAAAACATCTAATTTTTATCATCGCTTGTTTTAACTTTTGGAGGTCCAGATTTAGAGCGATCCTTAACATAACCTGATTGTCTAAATCGTTTTAATGTTTTGCTAACAACGGATTAAGTAATAGGTTCTCGATTCAGATAATCTGCGTTAAAAAGATCACACACCTCCTGTTGTATTCTGCGATCTCCGTAACCAACCATCATTAACAAAGTGATTGTTTCAGTTTATGTTAAATGTACCATTATGATATTACGCTCAAACTGCAGTTTTTAATGCGTTAAGTCGTTACCTGACAGTAAATGTTTGACACAAACCAACTAAAACAATAATTTTTTAATTTGATCTCCTTAATTTCAAATATCAATAATTCCAAAACAGTTCAATTTAGACATATATTATATTAGACAAATAATAACTAGAATTTTTAGTAGAACTTAAAAATAAAATAATAGAGAGGGCTTTCCATTTAAAAAAAAAAATAAGATAGCGTAATTTCTTCGAACTGACAGTTCAAAACAATTTATTGTCAACGTCAGCATGTGCGCCGTATAACACCCTATAATTTTTATTTAAACATTTTTTTGATACCCTGATTAATAATTGCTGTGGAATTATTCTTATTCCATACATATGGCGCATCCTGTATTAATACGCGGTGTTAAGTGAAGTTCATCCTAAATCGATTTTTTACGTGGACAAGTTATTTTAAACGCTTTTCAATATATTTACGTGACACATTGAGTTTCTCTATCATCTTGAGTATTATGCTATGTTGATTTGAATCGACACTTATTTTGATTTAATAAAAATCAGTCTGAACTGGTCGGCTAGAGCCATGCTTTGACAAGGCCGTTCTAAAAGCTTGCAGTGTATTTTTTTCCATGCAGAAGTAAAAAAAAACATTTCGAAAATGCTCGTGTTGATTTTTCTTTCCTCAATCAGTTCGAAACAAAATTCACCGAATCGATTGACATGTTTTCAAATACGCAATACGCAAATATATCTAAAAGTTGAACTAATATAATCGTATAACTATGATAGCCACTGAAATAGGCAATCACTTCGTTACTAACATATATATATATATATATATATATATATATATATATATATATATATATATATATATATATATATATATATGTATATATATATATATATATATATATATATATATATATATATATATATATATATATCTCCTAATATATTTAAAAATAACTGAGAAAGATGTAACATGGTGGGAGGAGTAGACCGACATATTTTAGAACTATATTCACCATTTTATAAAACAAACTCTATGTAAGAATTTTTATCCAGCAGGTTAGAGCCACTGGAGCTTAACTATTCTGCATTACAAAAACATTGTGCAGTAGGAGATGAGGGACGTCCAGAACGAATATTAATAGTTTCGCTTCTTTTAATGGTACATTTGTTTTCATTAGCGAATAGACACTTTTCTAAAAATGTATTTATTTAAAAAATATAGATGTCAAAAATAAAATCACTGTGTGGTATTTTGTTAAATTAACCTAACTAGGTCAGGAAGAACATCTGAATCTGGCCAGTTGGATATACATTTGTCGCCTATTAACATAATAAAAAAAAACTGATCCAACTTATATATAAAACTTAAATAAGTAACAAATATACAAATACAAAAGAGAACCTTGGAAATTTTTACATTTTTAATATTTTAGTTATATCCATAGCAGTAATTTTATGCATGAATTTAGAAGTGTGAGGTACAGCCCTTATTTGAATAGAACGAAAATGGGAAACAATCAGACAAGACATGGTAATAATCCCTTCAAAAAATTGCATATACAATTATTCGTTTGGGAAATCTTTTTTGTAGTGTTTGGTTTAAAGAAAAAGATTTTCAGAAACGAAACTTTAGCAAAGGAATTAGAGAGAAAGAGTTGGAATGTTTAAGTACCAATCTTAAATTATAATCTAATAATTAACTAATTGACGTTTTTATAGAAAAAAAGTATAGCTAAGCTTGTAAGATGTCGTTAAAATTATTACATTTCTACTTTTATTGCCCAATTAATGAAAAATTCTGTTGACAATAATCAGTGAGCTTTAATTTCGTATTACATAGTATGAATGTCGGAATGAGAAGTCCAGTAAATAGTGTTTTAGAGAGAAAAACGGTTACCAGACTGTCTATCGAGACCTTTTTAGTGTTCCGTACGGAACACTTATAAGATGACTTCGGTGTCTGTCTGGCCGTCACTCTGGCCGTCTGTCTTTCCGTCTGACCGTCCGTCTGTCTGTCCGTCCGTCTGTCACACCCGATTTTCTCCGAAACTATTTGTCGTAGAAAGTTGAAATTTGGTAATAATATAGGAATTGATGGCCTCATCAGAACCATGTAGTTTTGAAAGTTAAATTTTGACTTAAGGGGTTAATTTTGGGGGGTGAAATCGGAAGTAAAAAAAAAATTTACTAGGTCATCGATTGTGATGGCAAATGAAAGCTTGTGAAAACACGAGTAAAATATATATATATATATATATATATATATATATATATATATATATATAATGAAATACTTGCGCGCACTTTTCTTTGTATTAATTTTAAAAAATCGCTGTCCACCCGCCTTATCTCGAAAAGTACTTATCAAAAAATTTTGAAAAAATTCCGGAATATTCACCACGGGATGTAGATTGAACGAAAATTATCACGAGTAATAATTTATCCGGTATATAAAAAAAACAAAAATTTCAAGGTCATTAGATTTCAGTAAAGACTGGAAACAAACTTTGTTGAAAACTCATTTGGGGTGTGTTTTGTGAAGTCACCGATCATTTTATACCTCCGTAACAAAATTTTTTATTTCAAAAGCAATCAACGTACGGAACACTAATTGCGCAAGTTCAACTTGCACTTGACCGGTTATTTATTTCATTTGACGATATTAAGTAAATTTATAGCTATTCTACCACTGCGATCTAATTCTTATATAATCAACGAAGGACAAAGATTTATTCTAGGAATTAATGAAAATATTGAGAGCACAGACTAAATAGGATATTGTACGATGCACGTATGTTAGACAATATTACACTTCTTGTTAAAAAATTTCAGGTTTGGTATCTACGTTGCCTCGAAAAACATATCGAACAGTAGCGGAGCCAAAGGGGCAGGTGAACATATGCTCCTCTGCGGCTATGGGCAGAGAAAAAACGCTACGCATATAAGTCATCTTGCTTATTAAATTTTGGCTTTTTCGGTAAAGAATATCCTTTGTACCTAGCATTGAGGTCTTGAGATTGCCTTAGTCTTGACAATTCTTTCCCAAAAATATATATAAACAAATATAGATATTACATATTAATTATCACTACATTTCGATTTTTTAACTGTTTTATATTCTACCGTATAGCTGCCATTATTTGCAAGGTATATATATATATATATATATATATATATATATATATATATATATATATATATATATGTATTTAATACATTAAATTTCCTGGTTTCAATCCGTTCGTCTAACAATCAATTTGCACGACGTTTCGCCAAAATCTCATTTTTAAGTGTTTCAAGTGTTCTTGCTGCTGCTTCCGCTCAAAGCTAAATGTTATATATATATATACATATATATATATATATATATATATATATATATATATATATATATATATATATATATATATATATATATGTATATATGTATATATGTATATATGTATATATATATATATGTATATATATATATATATATATATATATATATATATATATATATATATATATATATGTATATATGTATATATGTATATATATATATATATATATATATATATATATATATATATATATATATATATATATATATATATATATATATATATATATATATATATATATACATATATATATTCGAGATATAAAATTCATTGCATATTACAACTTGTGGATCCTTGTAGCAAGACCGATTACAGAAAATTGAGGTCGTTTTTTCTCGATCTCTTCGGTCGGCCTTTTTTAAATAAATTTGACAAAAAAAAAGTGAAAATATATCTCTCTTCTAAAATCGAAAGTTTTTTGGCTTCTTTATTATATGCATTCCAGATTAGATTAAAGGGTTTATGCCGAGACCGCGGGGCTTTCTGTTTTCTTTTCAGTGAATGTTTGCCAATCACGGTGGCAAGGTGTCGTAAAGGTCAATGTTTTTTTAAGGAGCGATGACCTAACATAGTGATTAGGAAATTTGCGGAAAGTGTAGAATACAGCAACAAGTGAGATCAATTTTGTCACTGTTATAGTTGGTTAAATTTTAAATTTGGACAACAATAGGATATTTTATATGGAGATTCATTGCACATTTATTTCCTATGGATGTACATTGCACACAGCACAATTGAAGTTAAATAAAATTACATAAATGAATTTTACAAAAATATAACTAACCAACCAATAAGGTACCAATTTAAGATACATACAAAGAACCGTTTACCATATAGGTCTTGAAAAAGTTCAGAGAAAAACCTAATTCATATTTTATTTTTATTTTGCTCCAAGCAGCTGTTAAATAAAAAAAATAGCGAATCTCAATAATAAAGGAAAAAATCGACCCTAAACCAACTTAATAAAAAAATATATATATATAAAAATTATTATATTTTAAAATAATTGCTTATTACTCACAGAAGTCTTATATTTCAATATTATAATAAGTAAATATTTTAACAGGTAATTCTCCAAATTTTTATCTGTTTTCTTGTAAAAAAGATTATAAAATAAATGTTGAGATGGATTGTTCTCCTTTATTTATTATAGACTAGAAACAAATGTTCCGGAAAGACGTTTGTATCAATGGGTCAAACTCCAGCCGCTTGAAATCTGTTCATATTGGAGCCAGTGATAGCAGCCTCTTTGGTAAGCTTCTGCAAATACACTTGCAATTTGATATTGCGCAACTTGACAACCTGGATTTGTTTTCAATCATTTGTCTGTCGCTTGAATATAATAAGAGTTCATAGGTTTAAAAAATGACGCGTCGAGTGGCTGAAGCCGGTGAGTAGTAAGGCCTGGCAGTGGTAACACTAGCCTTCGCTATATTCAACGCTTCCAGATTCTTCGAATGCCTTGTATTTTCATCAAGCAGAATTAACACTTTGTTTTCAGGAGTTGGCTTTACGACGCTTATAAAATGTTTCATCCATTTTACAAATAAGTTTGAGTTCATGTAGCCAGTGCCTGAATGGTGACAACAGTCTTAGAATGTGTGCCACTCCCCAATTCAGGATTTTGTCTCATTCTTTTGAGTATTTAATCCTAAAACTTTTTGAGTTTTTTTGAACTTTCAATAACATCGAAGATTTTTGTAGACGAAATTTTTTTTTACCTACGATTTTTTTAAGGTAAAGGTCGATTTACCCTACTCTTTCTACTTGAAAACAGTTGTTAAGGGGGAATGATATATTTATATATATATATATATATATATATATATATATATATATATATATATATATATAATATATATATGTGTGTATATAATATAAGCCAACGAAAAGCTTCTGTTAAAATCGGAAGCAATAAAAAGCAACCTAATTCCTCGAATTCGTGAATTCTGAAAAGGGCATATAACACAATATACACTCATTATATATAAAATAATAAAACTAAAAACTAGTGGCGGCCTGTGGCTCCGTGACGTAGTACTTGCTTGAGGTGCAGAAAGTGTCGGGTTCCAATCCCGGCAGGTGGGTATACTTATTTACAAATTTATTTAAGTATGTTTAATGTGGCCACATACATAGGTAATAGTTGTATGTAGAAATGCAATTACAAGTACTACTGGGTCATCTAAAAAGTGCTGTGATACCGGGACAACGTTGACGGGTATTACGACATCCTCGCCGATATTCGTAGGATATAAAAAAGGATAAAATATCTGCTCAGGTGAACGATAAAAAAAATTAATCCTCTAACCCCTCCCTACTTCTTAAACCCCTGATATATTTGACTATAAATAATTCGGTCTTAAATTTCCCCATTATACCAAGCCAAAAGATGAAAACTGATCATAATACTTTTGAGACTACAGAAAAATTTAACGAAAATATATTTTCGAATCATTTATGGTTTTTAATGTAAAATCAGACAATTTTAATAATTAATTCGTTTTTCACATGAAAAAATTATAAGACATGAAATCAAACAACATATGCATCCTCACCCAATGGAATTAGATTAGATGTTCTCTTTCTTTCATAAAAAAAGAGCTTTTGACCCATCTGCCTCCCGTGTATAAAACTTCCACCTATCTACAGCTCTACTAACTCAGAGTACAACACATTACCAACCAGACAGGTAATGTAGTGAAAGCATGGATAGCAAAGTAAAAATTATTAAAAAAATTAATCTATATTTTTACGTACCAGTAAAAACCATAATCACTGTATTACTTATCATTTTGTTACAACTAATTCAAAAAGAACGAAAATACAACGAACACTAACGAAAACAAACATTTATACCTGTATATTTTATATATATTTCAATCAGATACTACTGTATTGTTTAAGATGTACAGTATGTCTATTTTTCAAATAGTAGTACAATATATACTGCGCATCAAAAAATTAGTAAAGTTATTTAAGTTTAAATAGCCCCTCCTCCACCTTGATATATTTGTTTATAGATATTTGTACTTAAAATTTGAACAAATTCAAGTAAAAATCAAGAATATTCTGTTAAACTCTTCCCCTAAAGCAATATTATACAAAAATTGTAGATCTTTTTACACTGCAAGTATTGCAGTTAAGTCAAATTTGAAATTGACATGTCGCTTCCTTCGTTGGTTACCGCTACAAGAAAGAGTAAAACCCAACTATGTTTTTTGTGGTCTAGTAAACATCCAATGACATGATATTGTCACATGGATAATACTTCCCTTAATGAAGGTTTTTCGAATGAAACACTTAGACTATGACCTATGAATACTATCGAATTTACAGTACAATCAAAAAGTACAAATTAATATCCATTGAGAGACGACTATTAAAGAAAATTGAAATAAAGAGAAGTGTTAGATGAAGCCGCTAGAATTAAAATAAATGAAAGACCGTTTAATAACCTGAGATACACAGATGACCCAGTAATCATAGCGGCAAACATCCAAGATCAGGAAAGACTAATAAACAGAATTGATACTTTGATATTGAGATTTAACGGCAAAAACATAGAACAAGTCCAGAAATATTCATATCCTTCATAAGAATGAAAAATGTACGAAACGTGACACTTAATCTAAGAATTCGACTGGTGAGTTGTTACATCTTGCGACGCTGCTCTGCGGTATGGAGGCGTGGACATTGGACACAACACTTACTATATATATATATATATATATATATATATATATATATATATATATATATATATATATATATATATATATATTAATTCCGGGTTTCAATCCGTTCGTCTAACAATGAATTTGCACGACGTTTCGCCAAAATCTCATTTTGCATTTTCAAGTGCGCTTTCTGCTGCTGTTACTCGATACTGTGATCTTGCCGCTCGAAGCTAACTGAGAGACCGAAGTGCGGTCGCCATCTTTTATAGGTCGGCGATTGTAGGTGGAGGGGTCCGGAGTATTCATCTGAGCATCGGTATTTGCCGACTGGTTGGCCGTATCAGTGGTAATTATGGGTTCCGCTATGCTGACTGATGCCTTCTCGATATTTTGGTTATTCCTTGGTTTAGCTAGTAGTTCTACAACATGAGCTAGAAAATCCTCGTTCATTGCTATATTTGCAAAAATATATATAATGTAATACTTGCGCACGCTTTTCTTTGAATTATTTTTTAAAAAACCGTGAAAAATCGCTCCCCCCCCCCTCTTTATCTCGAAAACTACTGATCATAAAATTTTTAAAAAATTCTGGAGTATTCTTCACGGGATGTAGATTAAACGAAAATTATCACGAGTGCATTACCTTTAATAATTTATCTGGTATATATAAAAAAAAACAAAAATTTCAAGGTCATCAGTTTTCAATAAACATCGGAAAAAACTTTGTTGGAAACTCTTGTGTGTTCTGTGAAGTTACTGATGATTTTATACCTCCGTAACAAAAAATTTGATTTTAATAGCAATCAACGTACGGAAGACTAATTGTGCAAATTCAACCTGCACTTGACAGGTTATTTTTTATTTTTAGTGATATTTGCGAAAACACGAATTTTTCATTTTATTTTCGATTTTGTAGGCTTAGCGTACATTTTAAAGTAGCAAACTTTTTCATCGTCTTCTACGTCCAAAAAAGTATCTGTATGCAGCCTGTTAACATTTAATGAGAACTTTTCGTCAACATTTGTCTCTGATGACTGGGCTACCAAGAAAAATTAGCATAATATGGTTTAAAAAAAAGTATATCTCAAAAAACGACGCTCCAACGGCTCATTATGACTTAAAACTAATCTAAACAAAATTTTCATCCTTTGTTTCCTTGTGTAGTTGCTTGAGTAAAAAAGAGTCGCATGGTGCTAAATCAAGGCAATGGAATGGATATGTAGTGAATGTACAACTTCGATAAGACCTTTGAGAGTGTGAGCCTTGTGAACCCGAGAGTGGTCACACAACAGCAGCGTTCTGAATAAAATCGACCATTTTTTTCTAACGGTCTACTTAAGGTTTTGGATCTTTACACAATAAGCAAAATTCCTGCACTGTCCAAAAGAACGGTCACGATTGGATAAAAAATTACTCCCATCATTCGATAAAGGGGCCAAATATTGTTGAGGAATTTCTTTCCTCGCCAGTTTCTATTCTGATCAAGGGGATCCATCGTGCCCATACTTTTTTCATTACAAAAATCTTCGTGAATAATTTCAAGAAATGTAGTTTCGGATACTTCAGCTTTTAAGAAAGCACTAGGATCTTTATTCGTCGATCTAACAGCAGCAAGTCTTCAACAAGTTCCTCAGTTCTTGCCTCAACTTGTCTTTCCGATATGAGATGGTGCTTAATTGAATCTCGACCTCATTCAAACTGTTTAGTCCAAAATTTTACTTGAAAATAAAGTAGGTCGTCATTGCCGTATACTGAGTGAAAAGAAGCAAGTACTCATTTCTATTGGATACCAGGTTCAAGTATAATTATATTACGTTGGACAGCATTATATTTTACCACTATTTCACTATCAATATACGCCTCAGTCCAATTTAAGGTTGGAATATCGAGAATTTGCAAATGCAAAATGACCAACAAATAAAGATCCCATGAATGCTATACTAGTATTCCATGCCTTTCCTTCTACGGCTATAGTTTCTGAGCCTATACTCTTCATCAGGTAGGCTTTAGGCAACGGTATCGATCGTTAAGACTAGAGTACCGTGGAGAGTCAAGTTGGAATGACTCTCGATAGCTTATAGCAATCATGGTACTTTATGTAAACGAGGTACTACTCGTTGGGCAAGATACAGACTCTTGCACCATCTGTTGAGAGTTTCGAACATCGAAAACTGCTCTACTATATAAACTTAACATTGTTAGGAAGGATAAATCAAATCGATATTCCGAAATAAAATTTCGGAATATGGTTTATTACT
The DNA here is from genome assembly GCA_019049505.1 of Pachyrhynchus sulphureomaculatus. Classification (NCBI taxonomy): domain Eukaryota; kingdom Metazoa; phylum Arthropoda; class Insecta; order Coleoptera; family Curculionidae; genus Pachyrhynchus; species Pachyrhynchus sulphureomaculatus. Next base: position 60,256,888 of record CM032455.1, on the reverse strand, counting down.
TGATTGGTCACTACAACGGAATGTCGAGAATTTGCAAATGCAAAATGACCAACAAATAAAGATCCCATGAATGCTATATTCCATGCCTTTTCCTCCTACGACTATAGTTTCTGAGCCTATACTCTTCATCAGGTAGGCTTTAGGCCACGGTATAGATCGTTAAGACCAGAGTACCGTGGAGAGTCAAGTTGGAATGACTCTCGCTGGCTTATAGCAATCATGGTACTTTATGTAAACGAGGTATTACTCGTTGGGCAAGATACAGACTCTTGCGCCATCTGTTGAGAGTTTCGAACATCGAAAACTACTCAACTATATAAACCTAACATTGTTAGGAAGGATAAATCAAATCGATATTCCGAAATAAAATTTCGGAATATGGTTTATTACTTGATTGGTCACTACAACAGAATGTCGAGAATTTGCAAATGCAAAATGACACAGTACTCTGGTCTTAACGATCGATACCGTTGCCTAAAGCCCAGCTGATGAAGAGTATAGGCTCAGAAACTATAATCATAGGAGGAAAGGCATGGAATATAGCATTCATGGGATCTTTATTTGTTGGTTATTTTACATTTGCAAATTCTCGACATTCTGTTGTAGTGACCAATCAAGTAATAAACCATATTCCGAAATTTTATTTCGGAATATCGATTCAATTTAAGATTATTGCACGAACACCATGTTATACAGCTTAATTTTGAATTATTCCATAAATATAGTGATAGATAAGTTGAAGAATATAGGGACGATATATCAATCGACAATAATATTCTTTCGTATATATTTTAAACCACAACACGATGCAGTTCGGATAGATTTACGTTATGAAATTCACGATTCTGTAAAACACAATTTTCTCGGGAAAACTGCGAATAGGTAGTAGAGGATAATTTTCTTTATTTTCTGGTCTTTTTCTTGGGAATTGGCATAATATTAACACTTTGAGTATATCTGGGAAAGTTCTTTCTTTAAGATTAATTAGATTAGATTATTATTTCTTATAACCCAAAGATACTAAAACCAAGTTATTCTTGACTAGCTCAATTCTCTCTAAATATATTAAAACCAAGCAAAAAGGTGCATAAGCAGAAACAATGGTAGATTTTTGAAAAAAAAGCGACGAGATTTTTTCAAAAAGAGCAAATATTTTTAAAAATAAACCATGTGGGGTCAAAGATGTCCTTTATAATATTGAATACATCAAGTTTAATGGTTAAATGGTACGAGTACATTAGTTACGAAATATTACATTTATATTTTGATTAACCAAATTCAGTATTTAGTTATTAATTTTCGTGACCAAACATAACTTATTAAATACCAAATAATTTTTGGTGCTCATGCAAAGCTTGCAACTTGCTTGAATATTTGACGTTGAAGATTCAGATTTAGTAACTTACTTAAAACTTAAAAATAACATAATTCGATATATGGAAGTTTATTTATTTCTCTTAACAGCAAATTTGACATTTTATGTTTAAAGAGAACAATGTATTATAATGGTTGTAAGACAAATGAATATTTTAAGCGTTGGAAATCACTCAGTTAAGAATTAACATGTATTCTGATTACTATGTACCCTTAATGAGACTGAGTTGACTGCTAATTTTCAAAGTACAATTTAATAAACGTTTAGTGTTCCTTAGTAGTGACGTTTATATTATATGTTTCACGAGCCGCTATTATTAGGACTTAAAATTAATATCAAAAAATTAAATGCTAAGAAGTTTCTGATTGTTTAATGTTCAATATACTTTTGGTTTACCGTCTTATAGATACATCTGGGACATACTGTACATAAAAATATTTAATAGCTCCATTATAATTATTATAATATATATGAATGTTGATTATATATTTAAGATTAGACAAAAAATATTTACTTAAATAATTGGATGAAAACGCAGATTACTAAAATCAATTAATATCTAATTGTTTTTCAACAAATCTGTAAGATAATTTGTCCGTTGTTTTTAAAGCATGTCGGTAGATTCTAAGTAGTATAAAGAATTTTATTAAATATAATTGAATCCAAGAAACTTCTATATACTCGCACTCAAAAGAATTTTCATCAAAATTACACTGCGTGACATGATTTTGGTACCCGAAAAACTGATTGCTATTATAGTTTCCTATTAGTTAGAGTATGTAAGCAGTGGATGTCTTTTATTTCTATCACGTCTTGTTTTTAAGGTACACACCGATAATCTTTTCTTAACTTACCCTCATATTGTTCATATTAATAAATGTAATCGCTATATAATCAATTGAGAGGATATGTTCATTTCTTGTTAGTTTCTTTGAGATTACCTGATTAAGAGTGTAATAATACAGTTTTAAAGATGAATACTGAAAAAAGTAGTCGCCGTCAGTGCAAAATTTCAACAAACAAATTTTGTTACGTGTGTGGACAGTACATTTTCAAGTCCCAAGGAAAAAAATATCTGAAAAAGTATGTACTGCGTATTTTCTACATTTTGGACGTACTATACATCAAGATAAACCCTGGATTCCGCAACTGTTTTGTGTATCATGTTATGCGACTCTCCTGTCGTGGTTGAACGGAAACAAAACATCTATGCCATTTGCAGTACCGACTGTGTGGCGCGAACCTAGTAATCATTTTAACGATTGCTACTTCTGCATGACTGATGTAAGAGGATTTTCAAAGAAAATTAAGCATAATATCGAGTACCCTTCTGTGAATTCTGTATCAAAACCAATACCATATAGTGAAGACATGACACCTCCTTTGCCTCCTAAGAAAAGTCAAACTGAAGAGTTGGATATACCAAGCGATGAAAATAGCAATGGACAAGACATGGAAGTTTGCAACCAAGATCCAGACTTTTCACCCTCTTCAAGTGATCTATGCCAATCGCATTTAATTCAACAACGGGATATAAATGATTTAATTCGGGACTTGAATTTGTCTGTTAGACAAGCCGAATTACTTGGATCAAGACTACAGGAATGGCACTTGTTGGCACCAGATACAAAAATATCTGTACAACGAAAACGAAGTAAAGAAATGGCAACTTTTTACTCTAGTTCAGAAAACATAGGTTTTGTAATGACATTGTTTCTTTGATGGGTGAGTTAGAAATTCCCTATGATACAAATGAATGGCGTCTCTTTATTGGTGGTTCGAAAACAAGTCTGAAGGCAGTTTCACTTCATAATGGTAATAAATATCCGTCAATACCAATGGCTTATTCAACTATTTTAAAAGAGACAATCAATATTGGATTTAATTAAATACAAAAATTTTAAGTGGAAAGTGTGCGCTGACCACAAAGTAATAGCTATGTTACTTGGTTTGCAAGGTGGATTTACTAAGTACTGCTGCTTTCTTTGCATGTGGGACAGTAGAGCTACTCATAAGCACTATTTGATCAAAGACTGGCCAAAACGAACGGAATTTGTGTGTGGGTAGTCAAATGTAAAATACTTGCCTTTAATCAACCCCGAAGACGTCATTTTACCTCCTCTACACATAAACCTCGGCTTAATGAAGAATTTTGTAAAAGCGATGGATAAAAATGGCGAAGGATTTTTATATTTAAAATATATTTTTCCAAGATGAAGTGACGCAAAGTTGAAAGAAGGTATTTTTATTGGTCCACAAATACGCCTATTAATGAAAAACAACAAATTTGATCAAACACTAAATGACGAAGAACTATGCGCATGGACATCATTAAAAGCCGTGATAAAAGGTTTTTTAGGAAATCATAGGGCCAAGAATGTAGAACTCTTAGTGAACGATTTGTTAAGAGCATACAAAAAGATGGATTGCCGAATGTCATTAAAAATTCATTTCCTTCATTCTCATTTCTCTTTTTTTCCATCAAACCTTGGAGCAGTGAGTGATGAACAAGGGGAACGGTTTCATAAGGATGTGAAAAGTCTTGAGGAACGGTTTCAAGGTCATTGGGACGTAGCTATGTTGGGAGATTACTGCTGGCTTTTAAAACGAGAAGATATTTCCCAACATTAGAGAAAAAATTAAATATTTTTAACTTTTAATGTACAATATAAACTTTTTACCATATATTTTATATTTAGTTTTGTCCAAACGTATTAATAATAAGTTTTTTTAGCAGTTTTATTCGAATTATTGGAAAATTTAATGAAGCTACGTGTACACTCTACTTTACTCCTTAATTATTTTACTTAAAATTGTTAACTATCGTACCTAAAAAACAATACGTGATAGACAAAAAGTACTTATGTATTCTTAATAAGTGGTGTGTATGAATAAATAAACAGGCAAAATTTTTAAATTTGTAACGCAGTGTTATTTGTAAATCGAGCTTTACACCAATTGCTTAGTTGTTAATTGGTTCTTTTTAGAATACGTAATTATTAATCTTCGACTTCCCTACTTTTAAAGGTGGTCAGTTTTTCAAGCTAGTCTTCTAATTAAAGATCTGCCTTTTCCTATTATCATATCTCCTTTTAATCCTAATTTCTTATTAACTATAAATGAATGATACTAGTTTGTACCTCTCTATAGGCGATGACATCTTACCTGTCGTTACGATGAGAAATTATGGTTTTTGGAATTGGACCATGTCAAATTAGAGGGATTTTCCTACATCTCGCCTATAGCTGTACAAGACATCTATTGCGCGAAAGAATTAATTTTAGATAGAATTGTTTTAGTCCAATACACATGGTAAGGTTATGAGTGCAGTCAAATTAAATGCTTTTATTATAATTTGCTTTTCCGTAAGAAGTGCTGGAAATAATTTTAACATTTTTTTTTAAGTTTCATTCTCTTAGACTATCTACTTAAGGTAAAATAAGTTTATGTTTTATAAGTAAATATTATAACAAAACTTACATTTTGCCTCGTGAGCCATCAAGAATTTGAAGTATGAAAAGTCTGAAATTCGTAACCCTAAATTTCACTGCATATAATGAAAATAAATTCATAAATGTTAAAAAACTATGAAACAATATATTTTTAGTGTTTCGTACGGAACACTTTTAAGATCACTTCGGTGTCTGTCTGTCTGTCTGCCACCCCGATTTTCTCCGAAACTATTTGACACAGAAAGTTGAAATTTGGTACTAACATAGGATCTAATGGCCTCATCAGGGCCGTGTAGTTTTGAAAGTCAAATTTTGAGTTAGTTTTGCGGGGTGAAATCAAAGGTGAACAAATTTTTTTTTTACCAGGCCATCGAGTGGGGTGTCAAATGAAAGCTTGTAAAAACACGAGTTCAAGAATATATATATATATATATATATATATATATATATATATATATATATATATATATATATATATATATAATGTAATACTTGCGCGCACTTTTCTTTGTATTATTCTTGAAAAATTTTTAATCTAAAAGCACCTATGGAACACTAATTGTGCAAGTCTAACTTGCACCTGACCGGTTAATTCGCTTATTCTCTATCTATTTATTAGATTGCAGTGATACGTAATTTTACTGGCGAACAGCGTATATGTGTAAGTTTTGATGGTTTCTTAGAGTTTTGAGAAATATCTCTTAAGCTAGAGGATGGTTCCAGCCACAACACAGTCGTTTCAATTGAAATAGAATGAGACAGTCCTACTTTTCGCAAATTCTTTATTTAGTTGCGACTTCCTTCGTACTTAAGCACATGTTGAGGTAAGTTTAAGTTAGCTGGTCGATATAAAAAAATAATTTGTTCAATTTATGATTGTTTTATTTTATTTTCACATGATTACTGCTCAAATATGCAACTTGGAAAACTAAATTTCCATTCCACTACCACACAATTAATGTATGATTCAATATTTCAAAATGAGCAAGATAAGATTTAATTGCCGTCATAAAATGTAATAATTATGTCACAAAGTAAACATTCTATTTGAATCATTTTTTTTTATGAGTCTAGCACATGTGCTGCAGGGAGGTCTCTAAAACGCTACAGGAGCGGCACATGTGCGGAAAAGTGATTCACTTTGCTCTTGAATCGCTGTAAATTGTACTAGGTGGGAAACACAGTCCTGGGCAAATTATTCCAAAGGGATGATGTTCTCCATATAAAAGACTGCTTGAAAAGCATTGTACGAGGAGTAACAAGCTGAACCTCATACGGATGTGAAGTATCAGCGCGACGTGTATTTCTAACATGCACCGCTCTGGGAGGAATTAAACGGGCCACATCCTCCGAACACTTTCCATGGAAATACTTGTAGAATAGGCTCAAGTCGCCAACCGTTCTTCGATGTTCCAACGAATCAATTCCGCCGGTCAGTTCCGGGTCTCCAATCAGACGAACAGCTCTTCTTTGAATAGAATCCAACAAATGCAGTGTATGTTTGGGAGCTGAGCCCTAAAACATGGGAGCAGTATTCCATAGGTGGTGTAATTTGAGCTTTGTAAAGAATTAACAGTTGTTGTGGAGTGTAAAGCTTTCTGGTTCGAAATAATATTCCCAACTTTTGAGAAGCTCTTCTTGCTATGCCTGCAACATGCTCATGCCAGGACATATTTGCTCCCAAATTACCGCCCAACAAATTGAGTGACGATGTTAGAGGAATGGAGTGCCCCTACATAACTATGTCGGGTTCAGCAACATTAATTTTTTTTAGAAAAAACTGAGACCTGGGTTTTTGTAGCGTTAAATTGCACTTGGTTACTGTCACCCCAAGATAGAATTTCTTCCAGATCTTTGTTAAGTTGAACAACTTCCCGCTGTCTGCGGACACTCGCCTGAGCAGCCGATGTCCGAGCGTTCTAAGTGAATGAAGAGATAAGCGTACTGTCATCTGCAAAGCTGTGTTGGATTTCCGGTCTTTTCCAGCAGATCATTAATGTAAATGAGAAAGAGAGTAGGAGATAGTATGGAGCCTTGGGGCACACCGGCGTTGATAGTGAAGTTGTTAGAAAGAAATCCGTAGACCGCCACTCGTAAAGAACGCTCACTGAGGAAACATGAGAGCCACAAACAGAACTTTTCGGCCATACCATAAGAGCGTACCTTAGCCAACAGTCCATCGTGCCAAACACGGTCGAATGTCTTGGATATGCAACCGCTCGAGATTCTCCAAAGTGTTCAATTCCGTTGTTCCAAACATATGTTACATAAGTCAGAAGATCTCCTGTTGATCTATGTTTACGAAAGCCGTATTGGTTATCGCTAATAATGTTGAATTCGTCAAGATATTTTAGAAGATGGTGATTGATAGCCTTTTCCATGACTTACGACATTATTGAAAGCAGTGCGACTGGTCGGTAGTTATTTGGCAAGGTCTTCTTGCCTTTTTTAGGTATCGGCTGAACTGTGGCACACATCCCGCAGGAAGGAAATATTCCCTTTCTGTAGGATAGGTTGAAAGGTCTACCGAAAACTGGTGTCAGTTCCCTCGCACAGTTTTTGAGAACTATGGCAGGTATTCCGTCAGCGCCAGAAGCTTTTTTGCTGTCTAGCTTCATTAAAATATATTTTATGATACGCTGTCTGAAGACAACATCGGGCATCCTTGAGTGCACTATGGGAATAGTAGGTGGTGTTTTTCCCTGGAAATCGACAATAGAATGTGAAGCAAAGAGTTCAGTCAACAAGTTCGCTTTTTCAACAGGTGTCGTTGCAATATAATTATCTGGCCGTGTGAGTGGTGGTATGGTAGACTTGGTGAAATTTTGGCTAACTGCCTTAGCGACTGACCAAAAGGACCCGGAATTGCTGGGACAGGCGAGAAGTTTGTTTCTAACTCGCCGATTGTGTGCCTCCTTGGTTTCGTCGATAATTTCTTTGCATCTGTTCCGGGCACGAACAAAGGTGTTACGATTTATGGTGTTAGGATTGTTACGCCATTGTCGGTAGGCAAGATGTTTAGAAGCAACAGCTTCTTTACATTTTCGGTCAAACCAAGCCTTGCCATTTGAAGGGCATTTCTTCGAAAAAGGAATGTAAGCTTCCATACCAGCCAAAATAACATCGGAAACCTCCCTGGCATAGTCAGATGGGTCGTCAGAATGAAAACAAACGTCTAACCAAGGAAGAGTTCGAAAATATTCCATGAGATCTTCCCATTTAGCAGATTTGTAGTGCCAAATCTTGCGCGATTTAGGCGCCTCTCTGTCACTGATTGGTAGGATACTCGATGTCGAAAGCAGTTTATGGTCGGAAGAACCTAAAGGCGGATTTACGATGACCGTGTAAATCTCCGGATTGGTGGTTAACAACAGATCAAGTAGACTGGCGAACTCCCCGTCTCGATCAGGGATCCGTGGCATAGCTAAATAAGTGTCTGCCCGTTTTTAGCAGTGTTCCTAATTGTTTTTGTAATGTGTCATTGTTTTATAGAACTTAATATCCTATGTATTATTTCTATCCGTTTGGTATGTTAATTTATATATTTTATCTTGCATTATCATCCATACCGAAATATATAGAAATAGATAACACACAATTTGGATTCCGAAAAGGCATGGGTACACTGGAAGCTTTATTCTCATTAAATGTACTAGTTCAGCATTGTAAAGATATGGATGTATATGCATATTTTATAAATTACAACAAAGCTTTCGACTGTGTGATGCACGGGAAATTAAATAAAAATTCTAAAACAACAAAGATAAAAGAGATGGAAATATTATTAAAAACCTGTACTGGAATCAATCAGTGGAAGTTAAAAATGGGCTGGAAACAACCCAAGGTATAAAACAGGGATGTATTCTCTCACCACTTTCGTTCAATCTTTATTCTGATGCTGTGTTGATGAGGTCATCTATGAATCCATTGAAGGAATAACAGTTAATGGGAGTACACTTGACAATATGTGGTATGCTAATGATACTGTTTTATTAGCAAATAACATCAAAGATTTCCAGCAACTGATATCAATCGAGTAGTAACAGCCAGCGAAAGATTTGGATTAACTATGAATATAAGAAAAACCAAGTGGATGGTAATAACAAAGAAAAATCCACCACCAGAATCCCTCGAAATCAGGGAGGACATCATAAAACAGGTCTTCACATTTAAATATTTGGAAACCAATATAAATGACCCAAGAAATGTATATTCCTGAATTAAACAGGTCCGAGTAACATACACGAATATGAATAAATTTTTCCATCGCACAAGACTCAGTCTCGCACTCTGAATGTGAATGATGAGAATGTATGTATTCTCCGTGCTATTGTATGGATGTGAGTGCTGGACCCTTGACCCTAGCTCAGAAAAACGATTGGAATCTTTTCAAATGTATATTTATAGACGCCGTCTTCGCATCTCCTGGCTACAGAAAGTAAAAAACACGGAAGTACTGGAAAGAATGAACAAAATAAAGAAATTACTAACAACTATAAAAATCTCTCATACTCAATACTTCAGACATACGATGAGTGGCCCAAAATACAAATTGTTACGTCTAATTATTGAAGGCAAAATAAAAGGCAAACGATCGATGGGTAGATGACAGAACTATTGGCTGAAGGACATGAGAAAGTGGTTTGGATATGCTTCAAGTAATATTTTTCGAGCAACAGTTTCTAAAGTTCGTTTAGCTACATGGATCGCCAATCTTCATGTGGAGACGGCGTCGTAACAAGAAGATGAATTATAATTGAGGTATCGATATGACGAAGTATTTTTTGTGTTCTGTATAGTTTTTAAGTCTTCACTGTTTTGTTATCATATTATTGTTAAATCAAGAAAGTTTATAGTGTTTTGGTTTTCTATATCTCATGCAAATTTATAAGACTGAAATTTCGATATTGCTTAAGACTTTTTCTTTTAAATATGGCATGACTAATTACACAACTGTTAATGATATGGGTGACCCCATGGCGCATCCTTCTAATTGTTGATAAAAAAAATTACATTGTAAAAAATCATTAGTTGAGGTTAGGTCTATGAATTCTATAAACCTATCTTGATTTATCGTTATATGATTTTAAATTTTATTATGTGCATGATATGAGCTTTTACCTAACATAATAAAAGAAAAATGGAATAATGTAAAAAAAAAAACATACGACGTTAAATCGAAATATGTTTACTGGGTCCATAAACCTAACTCTAGTTAATAACTATTTTCAAATATAAAAATGCTATTTATCAAAATTTAGAAAGATGCGCTATGAGTTCTCCCATATCAGCAACAGTTGCGCAACTAGTTTTTAGAACATGGGAAATATTAATCCAAAACACTACAAATATTCTTGAATTAACAATAATACGATAACAAAACAGTGAAAACTTAACAACTAAATGGTACACAAAGAATACTTCGCCAAGTCAATACCTCAAGTATAATTCACACTACCCCAAATCTGTAATAAGGAACGTTATAATAGGATTGACAAACAGAGTTCCAACCTTGACTTTACCTGACTTTAGACCTAAAATTTTAAGAACGGTAAGGAAAATTCTCAAAATTAAAAATTTCCTAGAAAAATTAGTAATCAAAATTATCAAACATATAATAGTACTAGCCATGCCCGCGACTCCGTTCGCTTTGACTTGATTCACTATTATCGTCACTGCTTATTCCTTATGTTGCCTAACGTAATAAAATATATCCTATAACCTGGCCAGAGAATATATGTATTTCATAAAAAAAAACACGTAAATCGGATAAGTAGTTCTTGAGTACTAAGCGCACTAGAGACAGACAGAGAGACGTTGCGTTTTATATATTATAGATTTTTTTTGATAAATATTAAGTTAAGAATTAAAAAAAACACACGGAAATCGGATAAGTGGTTCTCAAGTCATAAGTACACTAACGGACAGACAGACAAACAGAGAGATGTTGCATATATTATGTTCTTTGCTACATGATATTGTCCCATATTTAATGGTTTAGGCAGTGCATTGCAAGAGAACGCGCTAGCAGCAGACTTTTTTTCCCACTTGATTCACTCTTATTGACACTGCTTATTTCTTATGTTACCTAACGTAATAAAATATAGCCTATAACCTGGCCAGAGAACATATGTATGTTTTTAAAAAAAAAGCACGTAAATCGGATAAGTGGTTCTCGAGTGATCAGCGCACTAACCTACAGACAGAGAGACAGGCAGATAAAGAGACAGCATTTTCTATATATTATAGAAGATTATAGATAACCTGCCCAGAGAACAAATGTATGTATTGTTCCATATTTAATGGTTTAGGCAGTGTATTGCAAGAGAACGCGCTAGCGGAAACTTTTTTTCGACTTAATTCACTATTATTGTCACTGCTTATTCCTTATGTTTTCTAACGTAATAAAATATGGCCTTTAATCTGGCCAGAGAACATATGTATGTTTTAAAAAAAAAGCACGTAAATCGGATAAGTGGTTCTCTAGTGATAAGCGCACTAACGGACAGACAGACAGACAGAGGGACGTTGCATTTTATATATATTATAGATCACAACGAAACGGTCTAAAAACCAAAACAAGATTCAATTAATCTAAACAATTATATAGCAATGCCATATTCTCAAGACATATCTAAACAAATCAAATATATTTAAGGAAAAAACGTAACATCATCATCTGCCACAAAGCGCAAAATCTTTTATTTTCAATATTCGCTCCGCTAAAAAGTAAAATCTCATCCAAAAAAAAGTCAAACCTAGGATATTTCATACCCTGTCTAAATTTCCCTAAAAATATATATAGACACAAATACGCCAAAAAATGCATCTCCAGCTTTACACAAGCACGAAAGAAATAAAAATCAAAAAATTTGTCTCTCCAAACACTAAAGAATGTCGCCATCCAAAAAAGAGGTTACCGCGAACGTGCTAAAAGAAATGATTTATATAAAAAGAACTACATATTGCTAATGATAAGAAAGATATTTATAACTTAAGTCAGATTTATTGTAATTTAATACAATAAATATTGTGCAGTAAAGATACAAAGCTTTACACCACTCTGTCTAATTTCACATTCTTTATGAATTATACCAGTAACAACAAAGAGCCCTAAAATATAAACATAACATGGTTTCGAGGTTTATAAACTTTATATATACGTATATATATATATATATATATATATATATATATATATATATATATATATATATATATATATATATATATATGTATATATCTATATATAATATATATATATATATATATATATATATATATATATATATATATATATATATATATATATATATATGTATATATATATATATATATATATATATATATATATATATATATATATATATATATATATATATATATATATATATATATATATATATATATATATATATATATATATATATATATATATATATATATATATATATATATATATATATATATATATATATATATATATATATATATATGTATACGTATATATAAAGTTTATAAACCTCGAAACCATGTGTTTGGAGTGAGTGTTTTTAGCATGAAAAGAGCATCTGAATTTGTGATTCCACCAATGGTAGATATTGTGAATGCCTGTCTGGAGGAAGGAACATTTCCATCTCAAATGAAATTAGCAAAAATCATTCCACTCTATAAAAAAGGTGAACCGAGCCTTCCCCACAACTTTAGGCAAATATCAATACTACCTGTATTTTCAAAAGTTTTGGAGAGTGTCGTATTTGAGCAGTTTGTTGCCTTTCTAGATAAACATTGTATAATCATCCCAAGACAATTTGGTTTTAGAAAAAATGTAACAACTTCAGATGCTATTTTAACTCTTGTAAAATGTATAAGAGATGCTTTTGAAAAAAGAAATAAATTTTATAGGGTTATTTGCAGATTTAACTGCAGCTTTCGACTGCGTAAACCGTAAATTTCTGTCAGACAAAGCATATTTCTATGGAATTAGGGGTGTGGCCTTTAAGCTCTTGCAGTCATATCTTGAGGGGAGATATCAAGTTGTCTGCTGTAATGGTAACAGCATGAGTGCTCCGATGCTTGCAGAGATCGTTGTACCTCAGGCGTCTGTGCTGGGTCCCCTACTCTTCCTCCTTTACGTGAATGATCTTCCACAGGCATTTGAAATTTTTGGAAAAAATATCCAAAATATCGAGAGCATTATTTATGTGGCTAATGCAACATTTGGAGTGTCTTTTGAGGGAGGTGAGGATCCGGCTCAGTTGCTTGAGGCAATGACGGATCAAGCTAAACTATGGTTCCTCTCAAATCAACTAGTTTTAAATGACACAAAGACCGAGTCCATAATATTTGAAGCAAAAACTATTAGCACTGATGTAAAAAACAAAATAAAATTCCTAGGGGTTACTCTAGACACCAACCTTTTATATACCGATCATGTAAATAATATATGTAACAAACTAAACAAAGCAATATATGCTATAAGACGAATTAAAAATACAATAAACGAAGCAGCTGCACTTACAACATACCACTCTCTTTTTGGTTCAATATTGCGTTATGGAATCCTAGTATGGAGTTTTGCGGCAAGCACTCACCTTGAAAAAGTTTTTAGAGTGCAAAAATCTGCTATAAGATGCATTGCAAACTTAAAACAGGATGAGTCCAGTCGACCTTATTTTAAGTCACTAAAAATAATGACTCTATATTGTTTGATTATTTACCAAAAACTCATATATGTCAGAAAGAATGTTGCTAGGTATTGTACATTATCGCATATTCATGCACATGGTACCAGGAGTCGAGACAATCTGCTCCTGCCCGTAACTAGATTGGTCAGAACAAACATGGAAAAGATTAAATTATTTAATGCTTTGCCTCGAAATATGAGATTGCAACAGCTCGGTCGATTTAAAAGTAGCTTAAAAAAAACTATAATCAATGCCGCTATCTATAATTTCAGTGAATTTTATACACTGACTAGGAATAGAGAGAATTTTAAGCACTACATTTAACTATAGATATAGACCAAACCTTTTAAGTTGTGCGATATGTGTGGAGTTTCTATTTGTTTGTATCGATCCTTAACATTTAGATGTACAGTATTTTGTGACCTACACTTTTAGTTTTTAAATCCTTTGACGTGTCTGTTAATACTATGTATTTTTTATGACCAATAAATTATTATTATTATTATTACAAAAAATTCTTCTTTCTCACATTTGATCAATGTGGTTCCATGTTGGGTTGACGGGCCAAAACCAAGTCAGCACAAACGCTATTACCATTCCGTATTAAGGAATGACCTGACAATGTTACATGTTTTCAAAATCACTGACTTCTGAATGTTTCTGTGTATGTCTGTGTTGAGTCCTAATCGCACTAAATGTGGTGTGAATGTTATTGGTGTAAGGCCTGTGGCTGATATAATGAGGGGGACAATGATGAATTTTTCTTGTCTCCATAGCCTTTTTATTTCCGTTGCAAGGTCTGTGTATTTGGAAATTTTTTCTGTATATTTCGTTTGGATGTTTGTGTCGTTGGGGACAGCTATATCAATTAGATAGGTGACTTTTCCTTTTTTTGCACTGAAAAGTAATATCGGGTCTATTGGCGGAGACTGTTTTATCTGTATGGATACCGATGTCCCAGTAGAGCTTGTAATCTTCATTTTCAAGTATGGATGTTGGCGTGTATTTGTAGTAGGGATCTGTGTTTTCTATGAGTTTGTATGTTGTGGCTAGTGCTTGGTGAACTATTTTGGCAGCTGAATCATGCCTGGCTGTGTACTCTGTTCCGGCCAATATTTTACATCCGCTCGTTATGTGTTCGATCGTTTCTTTCTGCTGGTGGCATTTCCTACATCTGTCCTCTGCAATAGTCGGGTCTTTGATGATATGCTTTTGATAGTTTCTGGTTAATATGACTTTATCCTGGATGGTAAGTAAGAAGCCTTCAGTCTCAGGAAATAGCTGCCCATCCTGTAACCAGCTGTATGATTGTTTCTTATTTACGTGATCTTGTTCTATGTGGTATCTGTGTTTTCCGTGGAGTGTTTTCTCTGACCACGTTTTCATCTTTTCCTGTTGTAATTGGGTGTGACTGTGTGTGTCTGCTGAGTGGTCTGCCCAGGCTAAGTCGAGAGGTGTGTAGTTTTTGTCTGCTTTCACTGTCGCTGTGTGGAGGCTGGTTTGCTTGCTGTGAAAGAATTTGTGTGTTTGTATTTGTTTTGTGTGTAATGATCTGATGTCTATAATTCCTCTTCCTCCTGCCTTCCTCTCGATGGTAAGTCTTTCTTTGCATGCGTTGGGGTGTAATTTCCTGTATTTGGTGGATTGAGATCGTATAAGGATGTGAATATTTTCTATTTCTGTTTGTGATCATTTGATGATACCAAATGAATATGTGAATATAGGTATAGCGAACGTGTTGATGGCTTTAGTGAGATTCTTAGAGTTGAGTTTTGTTTGCAAAAGTTTCGTCAGTCTGTTTTTGAATTCGGTTCTGAGCTCTGTTTTGATGTGAGTGTGGTTGAGTTTGGTGCTTTATTGGAAGCCCAAATATTTGTATGTATTATATTATATTATATATATATATATATATATATATATATATATATATATATATATATATATATATATATATATATATATATATATATATATATATATATATATATATATATATATATATATATATATATATATATATATATATGTATATATATATATACGTATATATATATATATATATATATATATATATATATATATATATATATATATATATATATATATATATATATATATATATATATATATATATATATATATATATATATATATATATATATATATATATATATATATATATATATATATATATATATATATATATATATATATATATATATATATATATATATATATATATATATATATATATATATATATATATATATATATATATATATATATATATATATATATATATATACAGGGTGCCTCATATGTATGGAATAATGATTCCACAGCATTTATTAATCAGTGTATCAAAAAATGTTTAAATAAAAGTTATAGGGTGTTATGCGGCGCATATGCTGACGTTGACAATAAAATGTTTTGAACAGTTCATTCGAAGAAATTACGCCATGTTAAATTTTTTTAAATAGACAGCCCTATTTATTCTTTTATTTTTGAGTCTTACTAAAAATTCTAGATATTATTTGTCTAACAATAAAAAAATTTTAAGCTGGTTTATATCAAACATCTACTGTCAGGTAACGACTTAACGCGTCAAAAAATGATATATTGACGAAAACGTTTATTGTGGAACTGCAATTTGAGCGTAATATCATAATGGTACATTTAACAGAAATTGAAAGAATCACTTTTATAATGATGGTTGATTGCGGAGGCTATAGGAAGACACAACAAGAGGTGTGTGATCTTTTTAACGCAGAATATCAGAATCGAGAACCTATTACCCAATTCGTAGTTAGCGAAACCTTATAACGATTTGGACAATCAGGTCATGTTAAGGATCGTTCTAAATCTGGACCTCTAAAAATCAAAACAAGAGATGATACAAAGTTAGATGTTTTATTGGAAATTACAGAAAATCTCCATACAGCCACGGGTCAGCTTTGCCTAGACCACAACATAAGTAGAGGTACCTTAAGTCGTATACTGAATGAAGAAAAATTACATCCATACAAACCCATTCTATTGCAAGGATTATCTGAAAATGACTACGATAGACGCGTTAGATATTCGAGGTCATGATGGAACGAATCAATAATGATCCTAACCTAATTCATAATATTATTTTGTCTTAACGGAAGAGCTAACAGGTATAACTACCGGTACTGGTCTACTGAGAATCCCCACTAGAGAATAAGTAATAAAATATAGCCTATAACCTGGCCAGAGAACATATGTATGTTTTTTTTAAAAAAAGCACGTAAATCGGATAAGTGGTTCTCGAGTGATCAGCGCACTAACCTACAGACAGAGAGACAGGCAGATAAAGAGACAGCATTTTCTATATATTATAGAAGATTATAGATAACCTGGCCAGAGAACAAATGTATGTATTGTTCTATATTTAATGGTTTAGGCAGTGTATTGCAAGAGAACGCGCTAGTGGAAAATTTTTTTTCGACTTAATTCACTATTATTGTCACTGCTTATTCCTTATGTTACTTAACGTAATAAAATATGGCCTTTAATCTGGCCAGAGAACATATGTATGTTTTAAAAAAAAAGCACGTAAATCGGATAAGTGGTTCTCTAGTGATAAGCGCACTAACGGACAAACAGACAGACAGAGGGACGTTGCATTTTATATATATTATAGATAACAACAAAACTGTCTAAAAACCAAAACAAGATTCAATTAATCTAAACAACAAGAATTCAATATGAAGTAGCACAGATCACCCGGGATTTTTACAAAACTCTGTTCAGGCTGTTTACGAGAGATTGGGGGATTGCCTCGCTGTTAACAGTAGGCATTTTGAGCCGCTGTTACCTTAAAAATAAACCAAGAGTATTTAATAATAGTTTTTAATTTTTTTTTCATTTTAAATTTTAAATGCAATAATTCCAAAACAGTTCAATTGAGACATATAGTGTGTTAGACAAATAATACCTAGAATTTTTAGTAGGGCTCAAAAATAAAATAACATCCAGGGTTTTCCATTAAAACAAATCAAGATGGCGTAATTTCTTCGAACTAACAGTTCAAATCATTTAATTGTCAACGTCAGCATATGCGCATATATAACATTTTTTGATACACTGATTAATAAATGCTGCGGAATCATTATTCCATACATATGGGGCACCCTGTATATATATATATATATATATATATATATATATATATATATATATATATATATATATATATATATATATATATATATATATATATATATATATATATATATATATATATATATATATATATATATATATATATATATATATATATATATATATATATATATATATATATATATATATATATATATATATATATATATATATATATATATATATATATATACGGCCACGGACCGACATAATGATGATGAGCTAATTGTTAACATCCCTGCAGGGAGCACGATTAGACAAGGGTACCATATGAGGTTCAGTATCCGACATTATACCAGTACGAGAATAAGTACTTCGAGTTTTGTTCCGTTTGTCAATACTAGCTTGAGGGATGAACCATGATACGGCGAAACTCGTCTCGACATGGATTGGCAAATAAGAGAACAATTGATAGACTTCTGAAATATGGACTTTGTCGATTTTCAGTGGTTTTACATTGAACCACATATGCATGGGGAAGCCCATCTCGCACTGCCTGTGGTGAATGTTGGCAATTTACTGACTCTGTAGGTCTGTGGCCGTAGAAGGCCGCCTCCGATTGAGGGCAGGTATGGTTTTCAATATTAGGTTTCGGAATGGATTCAAAAATGAGAGAACAGTGGGTAGACTGCTAAAATATAGACTTTAAAATGTATTAAACTATGGTTTCCGTGATCTCGAGCCCTGAAAATTGAAAAGAGCCACCAGTTTTGTAGCAATATGCTAGTTTTCTTTAGCAAGGAAAAGTATATACCACTCAAAGAAGGACCAAGGACAAGAACACACTGGTTTTATAAACAAAATAGTGCAAAACCACTATTCTTTTCATTTCAGTGTTAGCTCTATTGAGACTAGGTATAGACAGTTTACACTAAACATTCAACACATAGTTACCATTGACAAAATAATTTGGAATTGCAGAAGTGCAACTAATCAATTAATTTCGATTTAAGTCTTATAACGGTAAGATACGTTTCTAATATTCTATTTATACCTGATGACAATGAAGCTACTATCTACTGCGCCATGAAAGACAGGTTTGAAATAATACGCTTCAAGCTAGGTTGACAAAGTACTAACTACCTTAATTTTAAAGCAACACATTGTATACGTTAAAGTTTATTCTTTCTTTATAAGATTTTATATCTAAATTCAACAGTTTTTGAAATATTAACGATGAAAATTGTTGTTAAAAAAGTTTTCAAGTTTGAATAAACTATATTACACCTCATGCTGC
Organism: Pachyrhynchus sulphureomaculatus; assembly: GCA_019049505.1. Lineage (NCBI taxonomy): Eukaryota > Metazoa > Arthropoda > Insecta > Coleoptera > Curculionidae > Pachyrhynchus > Pachyrhynchus sulphureomaculatus. The sequence continues at coordinate 60,237,949 of CM032455.1, read as the reverse complement.
TAGCCAGCAAACGTAGCTAAACTGTCAAAAAGCCGATATTGTTGTACAGAGGTAGTAAAATAATGTAAACTACCTAGCTAGTGTCCTTGCAATTCTGGAGAAGACGTTGATTAAAAGACGATCGAGGGTCGTTACCCAAAACTACTACCCCTACTGCTACCACTACTGCTACCACTACTACCACTACTACTACAATTATTTCTACCACTACTGCCACTACTACTACCGCCACTACCACTACTACTGCTACAACTACTACTACTACCACTACAACCACTACTACTACAATAATTACCACTACTACTACCACTACTACTATTACTACTTTTCTAATCTCATAAAATGCATATACTGTACAAAAAAATATTTTTCCCACCAGTGAAAGGAAAACTATTAACGACTTGAAAAAATAATTAGAGAGAAATTATTTTCCTAATAAATGCACAAAAAAAATAAGTTTTCGGATTTGCTGTTTAAATAGGCACTAGTTTACGTGCATTTATATAGGAGAAGTTTTAAATAAGTAAATGTTTTAATATTTAGCCGGTCTGTTGAACTTTAGGAGTAAAAAAAACTGATATATACAATTCCTGTTAAAACCCGGCTCAATAGTTATTCAAATTCAGTGTTAAAATCAAATTTTTAAAAATTCCTTCCCGGAATGTGCAATATTATGACTAAAGTACGTACAAGGGGCTGCCGGAGATATAAAGAATTGATGGATAATAAATAACAGAAATACTTTAAATGCCACAGAATATACGATAATTTTAATCTAAGATCCCAAATGGTATGTTATTTACTGCATATCTTACGCGCAGATTTAAAAAAGCAATCATGACTCGACATTATCGTTAATATCTTCAGAAATATTAAAATGTATAAATAAGTAATTGTTAGGCCCAACAGAATACATTCTTATTTAGACACTACCATATAAGAGAAATGACCTTTTTAATAATAATAATGAAAAAATAACTATTATTTCCAATATATAAGAAAGGCTATTTTACATTTATATTATCACTTAACACCAGAGTTTAAAAAGTTTGCAGCTATTCCAGATGCAGATTCCTCAAAGTCTTCAAAATACTGGTTAACTGCAGCTTCATCTTCTTCATTTGATGAACATTTCTGGCTACCGAGTTGTTTTTTTAGGTTTGAAGACAGATGAAAGTCCGAAGGTGTCAAATCAGGAGAATAAGCTGAGTGGGATAGCAATTCGAAACCACAAACACGAATTTGAGCCATAGACTCAACAGACGTGTGAACGCGAGCGTTGTCCTGATGGCACAAAACTTTTCTTTCTCAGTAATCCTGGGCGTTTCTCTTTAATTACTTGACGTAAACGACGCAAAAGGGTGCAATAGTAAGTTGAGTTTATTGTTTCGCCTTTCGGAAGCCGACAGAATTGCCTTTGCTTTCTTTGGGGTCGGTTCACCATATTTTTTCCACGGCTTGGATAGTTGTTTCGACTCTGGAGTATAATGCTGGACCCAGGTTTCATCCATTGTCACAAACCTGTTAAGAAAATCTTGCGGATCAGCCTCAAAGATCTCCAAACAGTCGCGAGAAATCGTGAGTCGAATTCTTTTTGTTCAACTGAAAGCAATCAGGGGACTCACCTAGCGCAAACCTTAGTGTCTGCAATCTCCCTGATAGTTAATCTACGGTCTTCCAATATGAGATCACACACTTTACCGATGTTTTCTTCAGTCGTAGACGTCGTGGGCCGGCCGGAGCGAGGGTCATCTTTCGGTTCTCTCTTGTCCACGTTTAAATTCTGCAACCCATTTTTCACAGTGATATATGACGGAGCAGATTCCGCTAGTTTTGTTTTCATATCATCGTAAATCTCCTTTGGTGTTAATCTTTTTTTAAACAGGTACTTGATGACCGCACGTTGTTCTGTTTTTTTTCCATTTTTCCATAAACGCTGCACTGCGTCTAACTAAACTCGTTCTAAACCACAAATTCTACAGCAACAAAATTTTACACTGTGACAACCAAAGAAAGTATGAACTTATTGAGGGTACTATAAAAAAGATAATATAATTTTTTTTTAGTAAGGCCTCGAACTTTTCAATCCATCCTTATATATATATATATATATATATATATATATATATATATATATATATATATATATATATATTATATATATATATATATATATATATATATATATATATATATATATATATATATATATATATATATATATATATATATATATATATATATATATATATATATATGTATATATATATATATATATATATATATATATATATATATATATATATATATATATATATATATATATATACACATACACATATATATATATATATATATATATATATATATATATATATATATATATATATATATATATATATATATATATATATATATATATATATATATATATATATATATATATATATATATATATATATATATATATATATATATATATATATATATATATATATATATATATATATATATATATATATATATATATATATATATATATATATATATATATTACTCGAAAAAATATTTGGGTAACATTATTTAAATAAAATGTGTAAAACATCGGGTATGCGCTCGAGGTACAATATGTCAAGTTCATTCATTTTTGGTAACAAAAAATTGGTAGAGGGAGCCTTTGTCTACGACGCATTTTAGTAACAGTATCAGTTCGATTCCGAACTTTCGTCGAAATCACGTAAAATCCAAAATTGTGCGCACGTCGGTTGGAAGCAGTCCTTGTTTGTTCTCGTCCAAATATATTGAAAAATCGGTATCGTTTGTGAAGAAGTGGACGAGACGAAAAATGTAGACGACTTGCCAAAACGTGGCTAGGTAGTCCAAGTCACTTCAAAAATCGGAAAACGAATCTTGTTTTTATTTTCACGGGACCCGAAATTGACGCCATGTCAAGGAGCGGCAAGATTAAAAAAATCGGGTTGGAATGTGTCCCATGAGACCATTTGATAACATCTTCGTGCTCATGATGTCAAATTCCGAAGCAAGTTGAAGAAGCACTTGAGGGGCATCAATCACTTTAAAATGTTCATTTCATGTTGGTGTATATATACCATCAATCCTTTTTTAAGAAACATCTTTGAATATTTTTTAGACTTCCTCTGTAAACATCATAAGTGGCATACCAAATAAGTAACCCATATTCGAGCGCTGTTCTAAAAAGAGAGAAATATAAAATATTAAGGGTGATAATGTTACATAACAATTATCAGCATTACACTAAATAGTTTATTCTAGGTCTCTACCTGCTTTAATTAACTATATACTAAAATAAAGTGTTTTTGTCATTGATGGTAACATGTTATCATTGTGCTAAGGATTCCAAAATTACAACGTAGCAATAATACTGCTGAATAAAAAAAATGTTGTTGAATCATAGCATTCTTAATGCGGACATTGTAACATTTTTTTAACGTTAACTACCTGCCTGAATAGAGATTATTACATTTTTGGATAGATATCGGCGAGGATGTCCTAATATCCGTTAACGTTGTCCAAGTTCCGAAACCTTCATTTGTATTTCACGGCATCTTTTCAATAACGCGGCCATGTTGCCACGGGCGTTATTACATTTCTGCCACAATCACTACCTATGCAGCCAAGCTAAATATGCCTAAATAAATTAATAAATAAAACACGAGTCGCCAAATTAGCTATACCTTCATTAATACTAATCGACAAAATACCTAAATCACGCATAGTACTCAATATATTAACTTTTTTGCCTTAATTTGGTCGATAAATAAATACTTGTTGATTAGGAGTATAAAACCAACTTTATATTTTAAAAGGTTCAGAACCAATTTGTTAGAATAACTCCATTATCAATATTATTAAGGCAATTTAATCTGTCTAAGAACGGTATATATATATATATATATATATATATATATATATATATATATATATATATATATACATATATATATATATATATATATACAGTAATACCCCGCTTTACGCGAGGGATACGTTCCGAAAAAAATCGCGTTAACTGAAATTCGCGTATATCGAGGTTTATGATTAAACATAGTCAAAATTTAATACAAAAAAAAATACAAATCATTTTAATCAATCACTTTAATTCTAAGAACACTTTATGCAATACATACTCTTATTTTTTACGGAAAAATACATCTATTGTCTTTTGGGTAACGTTTTGTTTACGTTCTTGTAAAATACGTTCATAACACCCAACACTGTTTTTAATTGTTTGACACACGGTCAAGACACGGTCATCATTATTGTCTATACTCTGCAATATGTCCAAACCTGAATAAATTTTTGAAAGTGCATTTTGTATTTCCCCTGAAGATAAAACTTTCTCTTCTACTTGTTCTTCCTCATCGTAGATAGGATTATTCTGTAACTCGATCAGATCTTCATTGCTAATAGGATCGTCGTGCGTTGCTACAAGTTCTACGAGATCTTCTACCGTGACATCTTCAAGTTCAGACCCCTCAATCATTGCAGCAATGTCTTCAAGCACTTGTCTCTGCATCTGGACAATTCTTCTAGGTGCTTCCACTACATCTGGCCAAAGATTACGCCACACCCCATTCATACAACTCATTTTAACTTCCTTCCAAGCCTCTTCTATGTTGTGAATAGACTTCATAATGTTGTATGACTTCCACCACTCTCGCATAGACTGTCTTCCTTCCCCGTCAGTTTCATGAATTAGTTGGCTAAAAGTGCGGCGATGGTAATAAGCTTTGAAGTTTGCTATTGCTCCCTGGTCCATAGGTTGTAATATTGACGTAGTGTTTGGTGGAAGGAACTTTACGTACACTTTTAAGTCTCTGGGCGTATCAAGTGAGGTTGGATGTCCTGGGGCATTGTCTAAGAGTAATATAACTTTAGGTTCAAGCCCATTTCTGTCACAGTATGATTTGACTGATGGGCAAAAACTATTAGAATACCATTCTTGAAAAATTTCCCGTGCAACCCACGCCTTTCTGTTTGATCGCCACACAACTGGTAGACTTGTCTTGTCTGTGCCTCGCATTGCACGGGGTGTTTCTGAATGGTACACTAGTAAAGGTTTCAGTTTGAAATCACCAGTGGCATTACCACCCAGCAGAAGTGTTAGTCGATCTTTCGCAGCTTTGAAACCACTGGCTTGACGTTCTTCCTTAGAAATGAATGTTCGAGATGGCATTTTTTCCAGTAAAGTGCGGTCTCATCAACATTGAAGATGAGACAAGCAGGAATTTTCTCTCGTCTAACGAAGTCTTGAAACTTGTCTGGAAACTCAGCTGCAGCTTGAATGTCCGCGCTGGCCGCCTCGCCTGTTATGTGGATATTGTGAAGATTAGAACGCTGCTTGAACCGATGGAACCAGCCTCTGCTGGCAGCAAAAGTCGGAGTGGCACTCCCTTCTCCTTCTTTTGTTTTCAGCATCTCATACAAAGATTTTGCTTTTGTGCATATGAGATCTTGACTTAGTGGTGTGTTCTTCTTATTCAAATCTTCGATCCAGACTGACAGTAATTTCTCCATTCTTTCTAAGATAGATGATCTCGAACGAGAAAGTTTTGTTGCACTTATAGGTGTTGAACCTTCGCTGGAGATTTTAATTTTTTCCCGATTTTTATAAATCGTTCTCACAGTCGATTCTGAGAGTCCAAAATCTCTCCCAACAATTGTTGCTTTGCCTCCATTTTCCATTCTTCTTAACACTTTCATCTTCAATTCCAAAGTGACGCTTTTACGCTCTTTTTTCTTTACAGGCGGCATTTTTAACGTAGGGTTAAATTATGTATGTATGTATCTCCAATAAATATTAAAACAAAACTGCCAGCCGACCGAACTAACATTACGGAACAAATGAACACACGAAACGAACGAGGAAATCCCCATAGAACAAAGTCGAAGGACAGGGAATTCCCAATTCTTCAAAGAGAATATTCAGAGAAAGCGGGGATCCCCCCGCGACCATAGAGAAGTTAATGACTACATGAGCGCGAAATTTGAAATTCGCGTTATAGTGAAACCGCGCGTAACGGGGTCGCGCTAAGCGGGGTATTACTGTATATATATATATATATATATATATATATATATATATATATATATATATATATATATATATATATATATATATATATATATATATATATATATATATATATATATATATATATATATATATATATATATATATATATATATAAATATATATATATATATATATATATATATATATATATATATATATATATATATATATATATATATATATATATATATATATATATATATATATATATATATATATATATATATATATATATATATATATATGTATATACATATATATATATATATATATATATATATATATATATATATATATATATATAAATATATATACATATATATACATATATATATATATATATATATATATATATATATATATATATATATATATATACATATATATGAACCCATTTGTACAACCTCGACTACAGATCCTACCAGATAGAAATTGTTAGACAAAATCAATAGTTCCTCACAAAAAACTAAAAATATTAAAAAAAAAAACATTCTAGGAGTGAGTTTAAATCTAAAAAACAACGAAAAAGACATAAACAAACAATTAAAACTTCCAGTCGGTTACAATGAAAATAAAAAATAATATTTTAAAAGGAAAACCTACAAGCATAAACAGTGCCTTTAATATTGTAAGCGGTAGGGCATTTGTTGGTCTTAGTGCTTTGGATGCTTTGAGCGGCGGAGCAGCAGATATTCAAAAGCTGATGATGCTCAATCGGCTAAGCAACAATTAGTGGAAAGTCAACGTCGCAATAAACAATGGAGGCAATTGCCCTAGAATACGGGAATGAGCCTTTTTTTAAACCATCCGGCATCCTCCCGAGATACGACATTACCGATAACATTACCCAATCATGTTTTAACGAACCTAGAGATGGAAACGTATGCAAAAACGATGAATATTCTCCATTTTCGCTCTCTATTCTTTATGAAGGACAGGTTACTGACATAAATTCATAAATATGAATCAGGTGTAATTAATTTGGGTAACGACTCTGGACCTGGTACACATTGGACTGCTTACAAGAAATATGGAAAAAGCATTTATTATTTTGACAGCTTTGGAAATTTGTTGCCACCAAGCGAAACACAATTGTATTGTCAATCTAATGAAACCTGTAAAAAATTTTATAATCACACGTCATATCAATCCTATAATTCTATTCTTTGTGGATATTTATGTTTAAACTTTTTATATCACCGTGCGTATGTTGAAAATAAAAGCAATTTGAATCTTTAAAGTGTGTTGTTTATTTATATTATTTTGAGTAGAGTAGAACTTGTACTAAAATGTCCTCCACGTTTACACTGTCAGGACGTGAATCCCTAGTATCGTCAAAAATGTATTCCCCAATTATATTAAACGAAAATAATGAGTTCGTTTTGGGTTTGTTTAATTTCGAAAGTTATAATTCAGTTCCAAACGTTGATAAAACCAACAATGCCTTTTATTATGATGAAGATAAAAAAATTGTTTTACTAGAAGGTTCCTATGAAATTAGAGATATACACAGGTAATTGATCAATCAAATCAAAGTATATTCAAGTGGAGCAAGCAAAATATCAAATTAAACAACTTCAAATGAAACAGATGTACTTGTCATTATGGAAAACTTGATCACGCTTAAGTGTGAAATTAAGAGTACCAAAAAAAAATGAATGTTGCAAAGAAAATTCGCTGGGAAAACTATTGGGATTTGATAACAAAGTACTGAAACCAACTAAAGCTATATTTTATAAAATCCTATAGATATTTTAAAGGTTAATTCAATTTATATAGAATGTAATTTAGTCACCAATTCATATAATAATGAAGCGCATGTGCTAACATTGGCATGTTTTTACCTAATATAGCTCCTGGATATAAAATAGTGGATAAACCTCCAAAATGACTTATTTACCAATAACCACCAGTTATATACATGGATAGATATCGGCGAGGATGTCCTAATATCCGTTAACGTTGTCCAAGTTCCGAAACCTTCATTTGTATTTCACGGCATCTTTTCAATAACGCGGCCATGTTGCCACGGGCGTTATTACATTTCTGCCACAATCACTACCTATGCAGCCAGCTAAATATGCTTAAATAAATTAATAAATAAAACACGAGTCGCCAAATTAGCTATACCTTCATTAATACTAATCGACAAAATACCTAAATCACGCACAGTACTCAATATATTAACTTTTTTGCCTTAATTTGGTCGATAAATAAATGCTTGTTGATTAGGAGTATAAAACCAACTTTATATTTTAAAAGGTTCAGAACCAATTTGTTAGAATAACTCCATTATCAATATTATTAAGGCAATTTAATCTGTCTAAGAACGGTATATATATATATATATATATATATATATATATATATATATATATATATATATATATATATATATATATATATATATATATATATACGTATATATATATATATATATATATATATATATATATATATATATATATATATATATATATATATATATATATAAATATATATACATATATATATATATATATATATATATATATATATATATATATATATATATATATATATATATATATATATATATATATATATATATATATATATATATATATATGTATATACATATACATATATATATATATATATATATATATATATATATATATATATATATATATATATATATATATATATATATATATATATATATATATATATATATATATATATATATATATATATATATATATATATATATATATATATATATATATATATATATATATATATATATATATATATATATATATATATGTATATATATATTATATATATATATATATATATATATATATATATATATATATATATATATATATATATATATATATATATATATATATATATATATATATATATATATATATATATATATATATATATATATATATATATATATATATATATATATATATATATATATATATATATATATATATATATATATATATATATATATATATTATATATATATATATATATATATATATATATATATATATATATATATATACATACTTGTTGATTAGGAGTATAAAACCAACTTTATATTTTAAAAGGTTCAGAAACAATTTGTTAGAATAACTCCATTATCAATATTATTAAGGCAATTTAATCTGTCTAAGAACGGTATATATATATATATATATATATATATATATATATATATATATATATATATATATATATATATACGTATATATATATATATATATATATATATACATATATATATATAAATATATATACATATATATATATATATATATATATATATATATATATATATATATATATATATATATACATATATTATATATATATATATATATATATATATATATATATATATATATATATATATATATATATATATATATATATATATATATATATATATATATATATATATATATATATATATATATATATATATATATATATATATATATATATATATATATATATATATATATATATATATATATATATATATATATATATATATATATATATATATATATATATATATATATATATATATATATATATATATATATATATATATATATATATATATATATATATATATATATATATATATATATATATATATATATATATATGTATATATATATATATATATATATATATATATATATATATATATATATATATATATGGATGGAAAACCATCCAATAACAAGCTAAGACCGGAGACAATGGGATTGATTGAAGGAAGAAGAAAAATAGATAGAAATACTCCCGCATATATATATAAATAACACAGTTAAAAAACAGATAAGAGCAGATTTCAGAGATTACAGAACGAAACAAATACTGGATATCATAGAAAACAATAAAAACATGAGGGTATTAAGATCGAACAGCACAAAAGGAAGACAAAAAATCATAAACATCAAAAATACAGACGGGAAATTAGTCTCAGACAAAAGAGAAATGGCTAGAGAAATACAACAATTCTACGAGAAACTCTATAGAATAGAACAATGATACCAAACCCTAAAGGATTTTCCAGAAACATTCTGAATGTGGGCTCAGAAGACCTACCAGAAATATCACACTCAGAGATTGAGCACGCTCTCCAAAAATGAAAAACGGAAAGAGCCCCCGAGAAGACCAAATAACTGCCGAGATGCTAAAGTTAGGGGGAGAAACACTAATAGAAACTATCAGAATACTGATGAATAAATGCCTTGAAAAAGGAAAAATATCTGAATCCTGGAAAAACGCAGAGGTCATTCTTATATACAAAAAAGGAGACCACACAAACATAGAAAACTATCGGCCTATAAGCCTATTGGCAAATTTATATAAGCTCTTAACTAGAATTATAACTAATCGCCTGACTACAAAGCTGGATTCATATCAACCAGTGGAACAGGCAGGTTTTCGAAAAGGATTCAGTACTATCGATCACCTACAAACACTCAGGACAATTATAGAAAAAACAACAGAATACAATATCCCCTTACATTTGGCGCTCATAGATTATCATAAAGCATTCGACAGTGTTGAAAAATGGGCGTTTTTAGCGGCGATGGAGGATGCTCGAATCGATTCGAGATATTCTACTATCATTAAAGACATATACGATAAGGCAACCTTTCAAGTAAAAAATCGACGATGACCTCAAGACAGATAAAATAATACTCGGCAAAGGTATAAGACAGGGTGACACCATATCGCCCAAGCTATTCACACTGGCTTTAGAAAACGTCTTTAAAAACTTGGATTGGAAAGAAAGAGGTCTCAATATTGATGGAGTACATCTAAACCATCTAAGATATGCCGATGATATAGTCCTAATAAGTACCGATGTCCAAGAACTAAACACCATGATTAACGAACTGGATGAACAATCTAGGAAAGTAGGACTTAAAATGAACTTAAATAAAACTAAAATCATAAGTAGCAGCCAACAGGACGTCATCGTGGATAGCACAGTTATAGAGAAGGTTGAACACTACATATATCTCGGTCATAAAATCAAAATAGGAAAGGAGAACCAAAGCACGGAAATTAAACGTAGAATTCAATTAGCATGGATAGCATTCGGGAAACTGAGCTCCATCTTTAAGGATAAGGAAATACCATTACACTTGAAAAAGAAAACATTTGACAGCTGTGTGTTACCAGTAATTACATACGGCTTGGAAACCATGGCTATAACGAGGAAAATCGCGGAACGCTTGAGAGTCACTCAGAGATCTATGGAAAGAGTAATGCTGGGCGTCAGCATAAGAGATAAAATACGTAACTCTATTATACGGGATAAAACCAAAATAATGGATGTTATGGAGAGGATAGCGGCTCTTAAATGGCAGTGGATTGGGCACGTGGCGAGGCAGGATGCGGAAAGATGGACGCATAGAGTTATGTATTGGAGACCAAGAGGGGCAAAAAGAAGTGTGGGACGTCCCCAAAGACGATGGATTGACGACGTGAAGACGATAGCAGGCAGGCAGTGGACAAGAAAGGCTGGAGACCGACAATCATGGAAGAAACTAGAAGAGGCCTATGTCCAACATTGGATGAACCCGGGCTGAAGAAGAAGAGAAGAAGAAGATATATATATATATATATATATATATATATATATATATATATATATATATATATATATATATATATATATATATATATATGGTAACTTATAACGCCTACCTCGTAGGTGGTACTCCATCGGAGACTGACTCACTGCAGCCATACATGCCGACAGAGTGGTTAGCAGACTGCTGACACTTTCACCACAGGTGGCACGTTCGTTCGAGGGATCCCCTCGAAGACATATGTGTTATAATGTAAGAACAACTTAAAACGGACGAAAGTCCGTATCTCAGCAGTCTATGTACCTTAAGTACTTAAGCCGTCACTACCAGAAAATTCTACTCTCTTGTTTTCTGATCCTAGCCCGACTGATGAGCCGTGATACGGCGAGACGCGTCTCGGGATTGACAAATGAAAGAATAGTGGGTAGACTGCTAAGGTACGAACTTTCGTCCGTTATCAGTTAACAAGGGTTCAGGGGTGAGGCGGTGAAGAAAAAGGGGGGGGATAGGGGGTAATATTATAGAGGGATAAGAAATTCCTAATTCTGAAGGAGATGTATCTCCGGTGTAGAGAATTGAGCTGGAGTTGATAGACTTGAAGAAGATCGTGAATTTGTTTTATATGGTTCTATATATTTCGGAAATGTAGTATGCCATTGGGAATCGTTATCAGGTGCAGTAGATAGAAAGTGTTGTAAAGATTCACTTAAAGCTGGGTATGACGGAGGTGCAAAATGCTCCGGTTGACACGTGCAGCATTTGATGTGGGATTGGTTTCAGTATGAGCACCTTGCGAAATCATTAATAAAATCTAAAAGCATTGAAAAATCATTGAACAACAAAAATATAATACAGCACCTGAACCACCTGAATTAAAGATAAAAATAGGAGACTCTGATTGTGATGATGATGATAATGTTATTGATGATGAAAGTGACAAATAATCTATAGCCTCTGAACCCATTTGTACAACCTCGACTACAGATCCTACCAGATAGAAATTGTTAGACAAAATCAATAGTTCCTCACAAAAAACTAAAAATATTAAAAGAAAAATGAAAAAAAACCTCAAAAAAAAATCCACAACCAATAGTGATGAAGAAAAACACCTTAATTATGGATAATTAATATGAAAGAGAAATTAAGGAAAAAATAGCAAACAGAGTATCTACTGTCTTACCAGTTAAGAGAAAGAGGAAACTTGAAAATATACAAGAATCGGAAGCTAAATTACTGGAGAAAACATTTAAGCAATTTATGCAACAACAACAACAACACATAGCCAATCAAAAACGAAAACAGTCTAGGAGTGAGTTTAAATCTAAAAAACAACGAAAAAGACATAAACAAACAATTATTCGTGGTAAAAATAAAAAAAAAAAACTTCAAGATTCCAATCGGTTACAATGAAAATAAAAAATAATATTTTAAAAGGAAAATCTACAAGCATAAACAGTGCCTTTAATATTGTAAGCGGTAGGGCATTTGTTGGGCTTAGTGCTTTGGATGCTTTGAGCGGCGGAGCAGCAGATATTCAAAAGCTGATGATGCTCAATCGGCTAAGCAACAATTAGTGGAAAGTCAACGTCGCAATAAACAATGGAGGCAATTGCCCTAGAATACGGGAATGAGCCTTTTTTTAAACCATCCGGCATCCTCCCGAGATACGAGATAACCGATAACATTACCCAATCATGTTTTAACGAACCTAGAGATGGAAACGTCTGCAAAAACGATGAATATTCTCCATTTTCTCTCTCTATTCTTTATGAAGGACAGGTTACTGACATAAATTCATAAATATGAATCAGGTGTAATTAATTTGGGTAACGACTCTGGACCTGGTACACATTGGACTGCTTACAAGAAATATGGAAAAAGCATTTATTATTTTGACAGCTTTGGAAATTTGTTGCCACCAAGCGAAACACAATTGTATTGTCAATCTAATGAAACCTGTAAAAAATTTTATAATCACACGTCATATCAATCCTATAATTCTATTCTTTGTGGATATTTATGTTTAAACTTTTTATATCACCGTGCGTATGTTGAAAATAAAAGCAATTTGAATCTTTAAAGTGTGTTATTTATTTATATTATTTTGAGTAGAGTAGAACTTGTAGTAAAATGTCCTCCACGTTTACATTGTCAGGACGTGAATCCCTAGTATCATCAAAAATGTATTCCCCAATTGTATTAAACGAAAATAATGAGTTCGTTTTGAGTTTGTTTAATTTTGAAAGTTATAATTCAGTTCCAAACGTTGATAAAACCAACAATGCCTTTTATTATGATGAAGATAAAAAAATTGTTTTACTAGAAGGTTCCTATGAAATTAAAGATATACACAGGTATTTGATCAATCAAATCAAAGTATATTCAAGTGGAGCAAGCAAAATATCAAATTAAACAACTTCAAATGAAACAGATGTACTTGTCATTATGGAAAACTTGATCACGCTTAAGTGTGAAATTAAGAGTACCAAAAAAAAATGAATGTTGCAAAGAAAATTCGCTGGGAAAACTATTGGGATTTGATAACAAAGTACTGAAACCAACTAAAGGTATATTTCATAAAATCCTATAGATATTTTAAAGGTTAATTCAATTTATATAGAATGTAATTTAGTCACCAATTCATATAATAATGAAGCGCATGTGCTAACATTGTTGACACGTTTTTACCTAATATAGCTCCTGGATATAAAATAGTGGATAAACCTTCAAAATGACTTATTTACCAATAACCACCAGTTATATACATGAAATTCAGCTTAAAATAACCGATCAAGATAGAAATCTAGTTAATTTTAGAAAAGAGTTGATAACAGTACGTTACACAAGTTTCATAAGAAAAAAATATGGTATTTCCATATAATCATAATTCATTTAATATACCGCTAGTGGGCTATGCACAATAACAACAACAATAAACTGAGTGTAAAATATGTAGGAAAAATAAAAAACATCCAATTTTGCAAAAACAGTTGAAATAACTAACACGTGAGAATAACTCTGTATTAATTTCCTTAGGATTTAAATTTAAAAAAGGTTATACAAAGTAAATAGCAAAATTTCAAGATTACGGGGACTTTGACATAGCTTTAAATTACGGCTTAGTACAAGTGCCGAGAGAATTTTAATAGTAATAATTAGGTATAAGTGTATATACAGTAATAAAGAAAAAAATTAGTTATAATATATTAAAAGTTGGAGAAAATCTGTTACATGACGATTCAATAGTTAGTTATCAATACCATACACATCAACCTTATTCATCCACAACTTTAAGCAACAACGATGAAACTCGAATACTTATTCAAACTCAGGACCTTTATACGTTACCCAGTCAAAATTTCCTATGTATTGAAGGCAAGGTTCTAAAAGTTATGATACATTTAGTAAAAATGTTAAATTTTCCAACAATGGAGTACTCTACCTGTTTGATGAAATTCGTTATGTACTAAGAGGAATAGTAATTGATCGTGTTAGAAATCCTGGAATAACATCAACTATGAAGGGCCTCGTACCATTTACTCAAAATGAAAATAATAGTTCACAAAATGCAGGGTGGTATGGAAACAGGGTCCTTCTCTATTGCTGAATCTACTTCAAGAAATGATTCTACGTCGAAGCAGTTCAGATTTAAATGGAATAATACAAGTTCTGGATATAAAGTTACCCTCAATAAAATGCTTTAGAAAATTCCCCACATTGCAGTCAGTAATCATTAAAAGTTACGACTTCTCAAGCAATTCGAAAGCAATGAGGATTTAAACCTGGCCTTTCGCAGTTGCGAACTGCATCAATATCCACAACTGCAGCAGACAAAAAATCACACTTATAAAATTGATAAAAATATGAATACCTTTAAACATATTAACTTGACTAATTTGAAGGGGTACTTAAATTCAGAAGTTTTCCCATGAGATCATTTAAATTTAGATTTTAACTAACAAATATTTCATTCTCTACGAGATGTATGCGCAGTTTCAAAGATCATACTATTGTACACCTATCAACGATCTTTGTGTCTATCCTATAAGATTTAAAAACTCACACACCCCTAGTAATAATTGGTTGCTCGCAACAGAGTGAAGATCTACTGAAAGTAGGAGCTGTCGATATACGCATGGAGCTTGAGACAAGTCAAAACGTACCCACAGATACTACGGCCTATTGTTTGATTCTGCATGGTCGATTAGTTAGAAGGAATCCTCTCACTAGTACCGTAAAAGTACTTTAAATATAAAGAAAAATGTATATATTCGACGTGAACCGTTTTCAATATAAAACCAGTAACTTTAACTGTAAGAGAATTGCTGTTATAAACATTAAAAGTGGAGGAGTGTTTCACAATCATATAAACCTACCACAACCTCTGGAGTGGTTAAATTAAACACTATGCAAACATATCAGTTGGAAAACTCAAAATATCCACAGACTTTCATAGGACAGTTTTAGTGACAATTATTTATATTTAGAAAGTCTATACCTATTCATTAAAAATGTAATTAAACTAGTTTAGTTTTTGTTAAAGGATTAACATAGAAAATGTGGTTAAGAAAAATAATTTCCAACAATACTATATTAAACCTGTTAGAATTAAATTGTTTTAATTTAAAACCTTTAGGCATAGAAAATTGTGTAAATTATCATTGTAATAGTCATGTACAGAATAATTTAATATAATATACTGATAAAAATGGATTTAAATTTTAATATATATAAAAAATAAAAGATTCAATATATGTTCACCATTTCAGACCTTTTCTAAAATCTTAAACTCTTCATCAATATCGATTTTTGTCCTCATATAGCGGACAGGTAAATTTACAAATTTCCTTTTTAATGTAAAAGACTTGGGACTATATTTTAAATGTATATAAACTTTATCTCCCTTGTCAATAATATCTGTGACTCTATATCTGAAAGTAAGAGAGTAAAAAAAATTTAAAAAAAAGTACTTACTGAAAAGTTGATTCACTGCCAACATGATATATCGTACAGGGAAAAAAAATATAGGAAAAATAAAAAGCATATTAATTCGCAAAAAAAAAACAAATAAAATAGCTAACATCTGAGAATAAGTCTGTACTAATTTCATTAGAATTTAATTTCAAAAAGTTATAAAATAAATAGCAAATTTTCAAGATTAAAACAATAACTTTGGTACAGCTTGAACTTACGGCTTAGTACCAATTTTGAGAGATTTTTAATAATATAGAGTAAAAAAAGTACTTACTGAAAAAGTTGTTTTGCTAACAACGTGATATGTGCTACGAGAAAATGTATCATTTTTTTAGTTTTTAATTTTTTCTCGCGACTTGTTATTAAGTTTGCAAGGAATAGAAAAAACAAATTCGCATCTACTTAAATAAACTCTGGTCACATTACATCCTATTAAAATAACTATTTTTGGTTTTACATTATTTGAGGTAATTATTTTTTATTGTATTCTATTAAGTTTAAAACGATTCTACTAAAAATACTAATACATTACATTGTTAGTAATTACCCACATAGAACTTTGTAAAAGCTATTATTTTTAATTTCCTCCTAATTTTTGGTTTCATGTTTATTTTTGTTACATGTTATTATAAACAACTTTGTAAACGACATTATTTTTAATGGCCTCCTATCAAAATATTTATTTTTTAATAATTAATTTTAATCGTATATTATTTGCGTTATTCACTTCTAATCATCGTCATAACGATGACTTAGTAAATAAGCTAATAAATAGACATAAGTTTAGGTTTAATATTCAGAATTCCACCTTTTTTACACGCGAAGAAAATAACACCAAGTATGTCTCCATACCATATAATCCGAAATATAGCAAGGGACTCAATAAGGCATTTAATAAGGTAGGCCTCACCTTAGTCTATAAGGCATCAGACAATCTGAGGAATATCTTAGGAAATCCCAAAGATAAGATTCCTAATTGTGAGAAAAGTGGAATTTATAAAATTAGTTATGATTGTGACAAAAAGTATGTTGGGCAAACTGAAAGGTCAATTAACACACGATTTAAAGAACATTTAGCACACTTAAAATACAGTAAAACAGAAAAGGCTAGCATTGCCGAACATGCCCTTGAAGCTGATCATATTGTAACATTAGATTAAGATTAATAAAAATGTATCTGACAGGAGATTGTTGAACGCATACGAAAGTATGGAAATTATAAAATGTAAAAGTAGTTTAAATAAAGACAGAGGGCCTATTCCTTATAGTCCCCTCTACTGGTTACTTGACCGGAACTGATGGCCTTGGCTATGCCGCCTGAGTCATTCAAGGGTTAGGCTAATTATAAATAGGGTAGATTTGTAGTTTAGCTTTAGTCAATCATCGCTCCTGATAAAGCTAACATGGTCAGCGAAACGCGAGTGCAAAAATAATGTGTTTGGTGTAGTGGTGATATATACTGAGTAGTATATTTCGTTATATAAATAAATTTGAAAATATGAATCGTAATGATTACTTGTGGATGATGGGATTTTGGCAGGCTAGTCTGATGCTGATGATGATGACAGTGACTGAGAGCCTTTAACACCTGAACCTCATACAGGCTTTACTCCAACATCGAAACAGAAGAAGAAGTACATCCAGAAGCTCAGCCGAAAGCTACTTCTCAAGAAAACAACTAAATATATATGTATATATATATATATATATATATATATATATATATATATATATATATATATATATATATATATATATATATATATATATATATATATATATATATATATATATATATATATATATATATATATATATATATATATATATATATATATATATATATATATATATATATATATATATATATATATATATATATATATATATATATATATATATATATATATATATATAATATATATATATATATATATATATATATTATATATATATATATATATATATATATATATATATATATATATATATATATATATATATATATATATATATATATATATATATATATATATATATATATGTATGTATATATATATATATATATATATATATATATATATATATATATATATATATATATATGTACATATATATATATATATATATATATATATATATATATATATATATATATGTATATACATATATATATATATATATATATATGTATATACATATATATATATATATATATATATATATATATATATATATATATATATATGTATATATATATATATATATATATATATATATATATATATATATATATATATATATATATATATATATATATATATATATATATATATATATATATATATATATATATATATATATATATATATATATATATATATATATATATATATATATATATATATATATATATATATATATATATATATATATATATATATATATATATATATATATATATATATATATATATATATATATATATATATATATATATATATATATATATATATATATATATATATATATATATATATATATATATATATATATATATATATATATATATATATATATATATATATATATATATATATATATATATATATATATATATATATATATATATATATATATATATATATATATATATATATATATATATATATATATATATATATATGTATATATATATATATATATATATATATATATATATATATATATATATATATATATATATATATATATGCGCCATTCACTTATTATTTTAAACAACTTTGTAAAAGTAATTATTTTTAATTACAACTTTTTAAAAATAATAATTTTTAATTACCGTAACTGCACATGTTCTATATAAAACAAAACATATAAAAGGAAACAGACACCAAGGTAACAGTACAGTCTTTCTTCAAGAATAGTTCTCCAAATTATTATCATTATTATTACGAACATTGGCAGCTAAAAAGTATTTTTCGGAAGCCGTTTAAAAAACATAATTGGTAAGCACTACTACTCAAAACAAAAGATGAATATAAAAGTTATATGCTATTTTAAAGAAAACTATTAAAATTTTAGAAAATGGTTTAAAAAATAAGTGTGTATGAATAAAGTGGAAATTAATTTGGTTATTTTAAAAAATTATTTGCAAAATTTTAGTATTAAAATTACAATTAACAAAAGTTTGGCTGGAGAAAATTGGTTTGGAAAAATGTAGATTCATGTTTTTAAGGGAGAATAAAAACAGAAATTATAAAAAATTTTAAATTTAAAGGATTCAAAGAATTTTTAAAACAGGCATTTCGTGCATTTTCCTTGAGAATTAAGAAGAAACTAAAACGAATGACCATGTTCAAAGTAAACGTTATGTTTTCAGGTCTGTTTACAAAACCTCAAAGTCTTGAAAGGTCTATTAAACATTTTTCTATTAAAAATGATACAATTGAACATAATACTTTACTGATTGGTATAAGATGAATATAATTGATAAAATGATAGCTAAACTAGAGGAATTTCAAGAGAAAGACAGTGGCTGGGTGTGATGTGAGATATGATACATAAAAGTAAAATTAAATAAATATAATCCCATAAGTGGTGGTGTCTCCAGGTCGTAGAGTAATCTACAATTATTAAAAAATCTAAAATTGTTGTGAATATTAGAAATAACAACACTTATTTCTTTCTGTGGTCTATGGATATGTGCTTTATATCTGGTGGTCGAGTTTAAAAATGTTAGCCGCTCTTCATCTTATCCACATTTCATTCAAGTATTGAAACGTAAAAGAATTTCATTTCCTATTGTCATGAAAAACATTCATTGATTTGAATTTCTAAATAGTTTGACTATAAATGTTTTTTTTTTTGGGTTAAAAAAAAAATTAAATTTTACCTTTAATGCTGAGTAAAACAAATTTTTCAACCAAAATTAGATTACTTATTTTACCTAGTGACAATTTGTATGTTGATGAAATTGAATATTCGAACTCTAACAATCAGATAATTTTCCATTTTGCCTATAATAAGGATTTAAGATGTTTATTAATCAAACACATTGGAAACATCCGAAATAAAAAATGGTTTTGCCGGCAATGTTCTAATCATTTTAAAATCGAATCAAACTTGATGAAACACTTGGATGATTGCAGAATACTAAATAATTGTGAAATTACTTCAGCTAAGGAAAATGGTTCTAATGGCGATTTACGCAGATTTAGAAAGTATGTTGACAAAATATGTTGATTAAAATAGCACTAATAAATCTAAAAAGTACAAAGAACATGAACCATTTAGTATATTTATATATATTATTTTTCCTTTAAAATCATTAACAAGGCAGGAAAATGATAATTTTTATTATTTTATAACTTGTCAAATCTTTTATAAACCCTTTTCAGAATCAGATATTAAAGTAAGAGGTCATAGTTATTTAACTAGAACTTTTAGGAGTGCAATTTAAATTTTCAAGACACACATGTTATACTGGTAATATTTCACAATCTTTACGGTTACGATAACCACTTTTTAATTAGAGCCCTTCGCACTGAAAGCCAAATGAGTTTACTTTCGAATAACCAAATCCTACAACCAAATAAACCCCATGTACTCGCTCTCTGTGAAACCAAGGTCAGTTCATCGACCAACACAGTCAACTATCTTTATCCTGGGTACGACTTCTATTCCCGATTTAGGCGTACTTTTGGAACCTGTCTTTTTTTCAGAAGCGATCTCTCTTGCCAACGAGAAGAGGCTCTGGAGCCCCCAAAACGTTGATGCTATGTGGTTAAAAATAACGACTCAACAAACCACGAGGTTCATCAGTATCCTCTATCGACCACCAAGTGATACCAACTTTCGAACACTTTTCGCTTCTCTTGCAGACACCATCGATCATTTACAAATTAACTATCCAAGTGCTGAAATTGCCTTCCTGGGCGACTTTAATGTCCACAATATCAACTGGTTTAAATATTCAAATACTACCGACGAACAAGGTCGTGAAGCTGAATCATTCTCAATCAGTTGTGGCTTAACTCAGCTTATTCACGAATCAACACGGATCCCTGATCGAGACGGGGAGTACGCCAGTCTTCTTGATCTGTTTTTAACCACCAATCCGGAGTTTTACACGGTCACCGTAAATCCGCCGTTAGGTTCTTCCGACCTTAAACTGCTTTCGACATCGAGTATACTACCAATCGGTGACAGAGAGGCGCCTAGGCCGCGTAAGATTTGGCACTACAGATCTGCTAAATGGAAAGATCTCATGGAACATTTTCGAACTTTCCCTTGGATGGATGTTTGTTTTCGATCCAACAACCCATCTGACTGCGCCAGGGAGGTCTCCGTTGTTATTTTGGCTGGTACGGAAGCTTACATCCCTTTTTCGAAAAAATACCGACAATGACGTGAAAATCCCAACACCATAAATCGTAACACCTTTGTCTGTGTCCGGAACAGATGCAAAGGAATTATCAACGAAACCAAGGACGCACACAATCAGCGAATTAGAAACAAACTTCTTCCCTGCCCCAACAATTCCAGGTACTTTTGGTTAGTCGCTAAGCACTAAATCCACCATACTACCAGAAGATGCTGATTGATAGCCTTTTCCATGACTTTCGATATTATTGAAAGCAGTGCGATTGGTCGGTAGTTATTTGGCAAGGTCTTCTTGCATTTTTTAGGTATCGGCTGAACTGTGGCACATTTCCAGCAGGAAGGAAATATTCCCTTTCTGTAGGATAGGTTGAAAAGTCTACAGAAAACTGGTGTTAGTTCCCTCGCATAGTTTTTGAGAACTCTGGTAGGTATTCCATCAGCGCCAGAAGCTTTTTTGGTGTCAAGCTTCATTAAAATACGTTTTATGATACGCTGTCTGAAGACAATATCAGGCAACCTTGACTGCACTATGGGAATAGTAGGTGGTGTTTTACCTTGGAAATCGACAGTAGAATGTGAAGCAAAGAGTTCAGTCAGTCAACAAGTTCGCTTTCTCAACAGGTGTAGTTGCAATAGAATTATCTGGCCGGGTGAGTGGTGGTATGGTGGATTTAGTGAAATTTTGACTGACTGCCTTAGCGACTGACCAAAAGGACCTGGAATTGTTGGGACAAGCGAGAAGTTTGTGGCGGCCTTGATTCGCTGGAACATCGAAGAACGGTTGGCGACTTGAGTTTGTTCTACAAGTATTTTCATGGAAAGTGTTCGAAGGATGTAGCCTGCTTAATTCCTCCTAGAGCGGTGCATGTTAGAAATACACGTCGCGCTAATGCTTCACATCCGTATGAGGTTCAGCTTGTTACTCCGGGTACAACGCTCTTCAAGCAGTCTTATATATGGAGAACATCCTTCCTTTGGAATAATTTGCCCAGCGCCGTGTTTTCCACAGAGTACAATTTACAGCGATTTAAGAACAGCGTGAATTGCTTTTTCCGCACACGAGCGGCACGTGTGGAGCACTTTAAGGACTTCCCTGCAGCACGTGTGCTAGACTCATAAATATATATCTACATATATATATATATATATATATATATATATATATATATATATATATATATATATTATACATTTAAAAGTTTCATAAAATACCCACAACACCATCAACAAAAAAAAAAATATATATATATATATATATATATATATATATATATATATATATATATATATATATATATATATATATATATGATCCGAAAATCCTTACTAAATTATAAAAATACTTACGAAAATAAGGGTTAATCCATTGTAAAATGAACACAACATCTATACTGTACTGCAACTCACGAACCAACTACAGCTGTTTGCCGTATAAAATTTTTATCTATTTAGTGTGTTGATTTTTTTTATATAATTTTGTTGTTTTTCGATGCTATTGTTATTAATAAGACAACTTACTCTGTTAGTCCCTGCTATAATGGTTACAAATACTAATCATATCTGTACAACTTATTATTTAAAAGTTAGAATAGATGTTACTTAACTGATTAACGTCGGACTTATAATTTATGGCTTCCTTATTTTTATTAATGTAATACATCTCCAAAAATAATCTTTTTTTATAATTATTTTCCCTATGTAAAATGCTTATATTATCATAATCAAAATTGTGGTTCGTATTTAGACTCTGCAATACCACTGCACACGAATTTTTTCCCAATCTGACGTCACTCTTATGTAGAGTTACTCTTTGTTTTAGCCACTGTGATGTTTGCCCTATGTAAGTTCCTTGGCAACCTAGACAAGGCAATCGATAGATTACGTTGCTGTTATATAACCTGGGGGTTTTGTCTTTAACTTTAGAAAGTAGATTGAAATTTTTTAAGCTATTGTATTTGGCTATTTGTTATGTTTTTGCGGTCTTTGAACAAAGCAGTAATGGAGTTGGTGAGATTCTCAATATATGGTAGTTTTTTATATTTAATTTGTGTTAAGATTACTTCCTCCGTGGGTCCATCAAAACAATATGAATTGAAAATTAATTTTTTGAGGACTTTACCAGGATAACCATTATTCAAGAAGATTTGGTACAATTTCATTAAATTGTTCTTCAGAAAATTGTCATTACTGATATGTGTGACTCTATTTTTGATAGCTACTATAGTATTATATTTTTGTTTCTTAGGGTGGTTGGAGTAGAAATTTAAATATCTTCCCGATGAGGTGGGTTTTTGGTACCAATCCAAAATCATAGCATC
The DNA here is from genome assembly GCA_019049505.1 of Pachyrhynchus sulphureomaculatus. Taxonomy (NCBI): domain Eukaryota; kingdom Metazoa; phylum Arthropoda; class Insecta; order Coleoptera; family Curculionidae; genus Pachyrhynchus; species Pachyrhynchus sulphureomaculatus. Next base: position 60,213,530 of record CM032455.1, on the reverse strand, counting down.
ATCCGGGGTTCTTATTATTTTTGTGTCCAAGAAGGGCACACTATAATTGTTTTCTGTTTCAATCGTAAATTTTAAGTTGGCGCAGTTGGCCTTTGGCACTGCGCAAACCATATCGTCAACATATTTATAAATGAAAGGCAGATCGAACTTCATTAAATACATGATCCAAGACAATGGCTGCCAAAATCGGACTAATAGGAGAACCTATTGGAGTGCCAAAGACCTACTTATAGAATTTATTGTTAAAACTGAAGTAACTATTGTCAAAGATAAACTTCATTGAGATTAAGGAAACAGTGCTTAGACATACTCGTATGTGCTCTCACCAAGTCCCACCTTTTATCCGAGATATCTGTAACCAATTGTAACGGTATATTTGTGAACAGTGATACCACATCCAAAGATATAATCACATGTTCATGTGGTAATTTGAACCCGTTAATATTATTCACAAATGAGAAAGTGTCTTTAATATTAAAGTTGTTCTCATCTTTAAACGACTCCTTTAAGATATCAGCCATTAACCTAGACAAACCATATGTGACAGAACCTATAGAACTAACGATTGGTCTTAGTGGCATGTTTTGTTTATGTATCTTCGGTAGACAATAGAATTTAGGAGGAACCGAGTTGTAAATTGTTAAATTTTTACACAGTTCGTGATCTATTTCCTTTTTTGCTTTTAAGTTTTTTTAATAATTCATTATAGGATTTTTGTATTGTAATAGTAGGATCTTTATTTAAAGTTACATAGTTTTTTGTTGATGGTGCGTTTTTCTATATTTTATGAAACTTTTAAATGTGTTTTTCTTGAATGTTGTATGTTGTTATAATGTTTTAAAAATTTTTTCAAAAGACTATACATATATATATATATATATATATATATATATATATATATATATATATATATATATATATATATATATATGTTATTGTAGAATGTGTACACGCAACTAGTAGAGATTTGTTTTGTAGTTAACTCCTGATGATGTCGACAATAAATTGACGAAATATTGAGTTGTAAGAAATAATTGAGTTTCATATCCTCATACGGACCGACACCCGATAATTCCTCTTCCGATTTGTAAAAGGGTACGGTCGATAAAATTAAGCTTGTATGTATATATATATATATATATATATATATATATATATATATATATATATATATATATATATATATATATATATATATATATTCTTTAAAAAATACACTGAAAATACTTATGTTTAATTTAGATTCCTACCGGTTTATTTCTAGTAGTTTAATAGTTCATGGTAAGTTAGCTTCATATCTCGATGATGATCAGAAAATTGTTACAAAAAAATTCTGTAACGATGAAAAACAATTTAAATTAGTTACGAGGAAAAGGCATTTTTCCTTATGAATATATTAACAGTTAGAAAAGACTGCAACAAAATGCTTTACCAGATATAAATAAATTTTTTAGCAAAATTCATAATTCTCATATAACAGTAGAACAAAATGATCATACTTGCAAAATATGGGATACATTTAATATAAAAATTTTCGAGAATATTCCGAACTTTATTTGAAAACCGATGTTTTGCTTCTTGTTGACGTTGTTGAAAAGTTTAGATAGCTCTGTTTAAAAACGTATCACTATTTTACCGCCCAGGTTTGGTATTTGACAGCACGCTTAAGATAACTGAAATAAAATTGGACTTGTTGACTGACATTGATATGATTGTGTTTATTGAAAGGGGCATTAGAGGAGGTATTTCACAGTGTTTTAATAAATATGGTAAAGCCAATAATCAATACGTGAATACAGATTATAACCCAAATGAACCATCAACTTATCTTATGTTCTTTGATGTAAACAACCTTTATAAAGCAGCCATATGTTTTCCATTACCTACAGGAGATTTCCAGTGGGTGGATGATATTTATAAAGAGGGTAATATTTTAGAAATTTCAAGCGAGAACGATTACGGTTACATTTCCAACATCCTGGATAAACAAAATATATTCATTTAAACACTGATCTTCAAAAGTTAAGCAAAAATGATTTCGAAAAAAATTTCTCTGAATCTAGCTACAGACGGCAAATCTATTGACACTGTAAGAAAATATAGAGATGTAAAATTATTATATTTCTCAGACCAATTTTCACAGCTACGAAATTTTTGGTAAAATGCTGGCATGGAAATTTTAAATATTTCAGAAACAATTTTATATAATTTTCATTACAAATATATAAAATAATGAAACATACGTTCCATATTTTCCCATTTTTCTGCGAACATTGGCTGACTCTGATATAAAAAAAAACATAATGGTAATTATTCGTGACTAATTCTTTCTTGATATTCTTCAACTCGATTGCATCTTGGATTGGACAACTGAAAAGTCTATATATATATATATATATATATATATATATATATATATATATATATATATATATATATATATATATATATATATATCTACATATATATATATATATATATATATATATATATATATATATATATATATATATATATCTATATATATATATATATATATATATATATATATATATATATATATATATATATATATATATATATATATATATATATATATATATATATATATATATATATATATATATATATATATATGTTACCGGCAATGTATATTTCCTTTTTCTTTAACTATTATATGCTGTGGCTAGGTAATCTACAGAATGACGATAAGAGAATAGGTAAAGTATAACGTGAAAGACAAATTACCATAATACTAAACGTTCAGCTAGATGTATATAATAGATATTGAAAACAATAAACATTAACTGTGATTCGTGTTGCGGGTGGCGGGAAAGCCCGGTCAGGGTGAAATCAATACGTTTAACGTGAACTAATCTGAAGTAACAGTTAAGAAGAAGATTCATCATGTAGCAAATAAGTATAAAATGAAAGACAAATTACCATAATCATATCTTTTGTTTATTCAATCTTAACAATTTTAAGATTATTAACTGCCTATAAAAAGAATGCTCGAGGAAATAAAATTAGAATTTTACTTTTAGTTCAGGATAGTTTAGGTTAGATAATACCTATTGTCTTTCTTTAAAGTATAAAAGATTAGTTCAGGTTAGTTAATGTCATAACGTATTGACTCCACCATACCGCAACCCCCGGCCACCTGTAAGACGAGTAACAGTTAATGCTTACTGTTTTCAATATCTATCTATTATACACATTGCCAGCTGTACGGTAGATATTCTATAAATTGTCCAGGCACAGTATAAAATAAAGGATATTTTATACTTGGCTTGAACGTTTTAGGTATTTTATAGTACGCTGGATTATATACTTTGTCGATATATATATATATATATATATATATATATATATATATATATATATATATATATATATATATATATATATATATGTATGTATGTATGTATATATATATATATATATATATATATATATATATATATATATATATATATATATATATATATATATACATATATATATATATATATATATATATATATATATATATATATATATATATATATATATATATATATATATATATATATATATATATATATATACATATGTTGAACCGTCTTAACTTTCTTTACTTTTAATAAATATTTTATTTATTAAATAGAAGCCGTTATTTGCCCCTTATGTATATCTTAATTTTTGAGAATGGATTGAGCGGATATTAATACTGATAGAGCAAAAATTTAGACATAAGCTAGCTCATTGTGTTTGGAGAGATTATGGATAACAGACAATTTTTGTACGGCTTTTGAAAATAGTCTCTATAGTTGTTTAAAAATTTGGTTGTACAGATTTTGGGCACCATTCATTTTAGAATAAAAAGTTCAGCTTTATAAATGAAAAAATACTGAAGAGTTAATTAGTTGTTGAAATAAAATTAAATTGAGTACAACCGGTGCGTCCTGAAAGATAAAGAGGGTAGTTCAGTGAGACACTATACATTTAAATAAAAAAGGGTTTATTAGCAAGATAAAAATTCCTAACTTTATTACTCTTTTAAAAATTACTTCTACTAAATAAAAAATCCTTAAGCTAGAAAAGTGTTCACTATGGCATAGAGTCTTGCACTTTCTCCAAACTCCTGCCATGTTAGAAGATCTAAAAATGTTAACATATTAAATACTAACAGAAATTGTAACAATTATCGAGTATGTAGAGATTAATTTTCTTTATCAGATCTTAGCAGTCCTAATGACCTTCCTCGACTTTGAAGAAAGACTTTCCCTCCGCCCCCTGAGAAATATCAGGTGCAAAATAGACGTAAGTATGCCCTTTAAAATAATATTAAAAATTCTTTGATCTGAAGAAGCACTTCCAAAAATAATACTAATCTGACAAAATCACATTCAAGAAGCTGTACTAGGATTAAGCTTATCCAGCCAGACTATTGTTAAAAAAATATGATATATTGCAAGTGGTTCTTTGGGTACTTTGGGGCGCCTAGGTTCGACACGACAAGATATAAAACACCAGTAGCTTCAGGTATTAAAGGTGTTAATAATAGTAGCCATTAATTAGCTACGATCAGTAGGCATGAAGGTTTCCCAATTATTTTTTTGCAGATATAGAAAATTCCATAATGTATCCTTAAAATACCTGTAATTAAAACTTTTCTTGTATTTTTGGACTTCTAAAACAGAGTGGTCTTTTATAGTAAACTTAGCAGTTAAAAAACACATATTTTTTAACACTCTTCTGGTCCACCAAATAATATTTACATCTGCGTCTAGTAGTTTTGTCTTTGTAATGGTATGTTTTAAAAAAAACGAAGGTTCTATAACTTATTTTTCCTTAATTTGGGGAGTACTTTATTTTACACTTTCCAATAATTTTTTTTCATACATATTTTTTAGTGTTCCGTATGGAACACTTATAAGATCACTTCGGTGTCTGTCCATCCGACTGTCTATCTGTGTGTCTGCTGGTCTATCACACTCGATTTTCTGCGATAATATTTGACATAAAAAATTGAAATTCGGTACTAATACAGGAATTTTATGGCCCCATCAGAGCCGTGTAAGTTTAAAAGTTAAATTTTGGCTTAAAGGATTAGTTTTGGTGGATGAAATCAGAAGTGAGAACTTTTTTTTACCAGGCCATCGAGTGGAGTGTCAAATAAAAGCTTGTAAAAACACGAGTTCAAAAATATATAATGTAATATTTGCGCACACTTTTTTTGTATTATTTTTAAAAAATTGCCAAAAGTCCCCCTCTTACCTCGAAAGTACTGATCAAAAAATTTTGAAAAAATTCTGAAATATTCTCCACAGGGTGTAGATTGAACGAAAATTATTACGAGTGCATTACTTTTAATAATTCATCTGGTATATAAAAAAAAAACACGAAAATTTCAAGGCCATCAATTTTCAATAAAGATCGGACACAAATTCTGTTAAAAACTCATTTGAGGTGTGTTTTGTGAAGTCATTGATCATTTTATACCTCCGAATTGTTGGCTAAGTTATGTTCTTCTGATATAACTGAACGCTTTTATTTATAGTTCTCGGGTTTCCATACCAGCTATAAACGAGTGACGGTTACACTCTTGTGGTATGTCTGATAGATTTTGTTTATAGCTGTCGTGTTTCCTCAGAGAACGTTCTTTACGAGTGGCATTCGAAAGATTTTTTTCTAATGCTTTCACTATCAACTCCGATGTGCCCCAAGGTTCTATACTATTTCCTACTTTCTTTTTCATTAAAATTTTTATTTTTAAAAGCCGGCAACTTACGGAACATTAATTGCGCAGGTTCGGCTTGTTCTTGGCCGGTTATTTGTTTTAAGTATATTTTATTTCAAGTTTAATATTACCAGAAAAGTTTTAGTCACATATAGAAAATTTTAGAATTAAAAATATTTTTTAAATGTTAATTAAATAAATTCTGTAAATAAAAAAAATAAATTTGTTACATAAAATCTGCTTGCCAGAATAGTGCAAGATTTGTCTATAAAATAATTATTTTTGTTTATACGCCAAAAATCTGCCTATTCTATTATATTCGTGTGATTATTATCTTAAACTAGCCCTGCTATTATCGTCACTGCCTATTCCTTATGTTACCTAACGTAATAAAATATGTCCTATAACCTGGCCAGAGAAAATATGTATTTTATAAAAAATCACGTAAATCGAATAAGTCGTTCTTGAGTGCTAAGCGCACTAACGTAGATTTTTTTTTTTGATATATATTAAGTAAAGAATTGAAAAAAAAAACACGCAAATCGGATAAGCAGTTCTCGTATGATAAGCACACTATCGGACAGACAGACAGAGAGACGTTACATTTTATATATTTTATATAGATTATTATTATTATTATATAACCTGGCCAGAGAACATAAATATGAATTTAAAAAAAAATCGTAAATCGGATAAGTGGGTCTCGAGTGATAAGCGCATTAACGGACAGACAGATAGGCAGAGAGACGTTACATTTATATATATACATATATATATATATATATATATATATATATATATATATATATATATATATATATATATATATATACATACATATATATATATATATATATATATATATATATATATATATATATATATATATATATATATATATATACATACATTATATATATATATATATATATATATATATATATATATATATATATATATATATATATATATATATATATATATACATATATATATATATATATATATATATATATATATATATATATATATATATATATATATATATATATATACATATATATATATATATATATATATATATATATATATATATATATATATATATATATATATTGTATTCTTTGTTACATGATATTGTTCCATATTTAACGGTTTAGGCAGCGTAATGCAAGTGAGTGCGCTAGCGTCAAACTTTCCTCCGACTTGATTGACTATTATCGTCACTGCTTATTTCTTATATTACCTAAGGTAATAACACATATCCTATAACCTGGCCAAAGAATATATGTATAAATCTAAAAAAAGAAACACGTAAATCGGATAAGTGGTTCTCGAGTGATAAGCGCACTAACGGACGGGACAGACAGACAGACAGGCAGAGAGACGTTGCATTTTATATATATTATAGATTATAATTAGTATTATTATATTACCTAGAAAGAGAAGATATGCATGAATAAAAAAATACGTAAATCGGATAAGTGGTTTTCGAGTGATAAACGCACTAACGAACAGGCAGACAGACAGAGAGACGTTGCATTTTATATATATTATATTCTTTGCTACATGATATTGTTCCGTATTTAATGGTTTAGGTGTTGCAAGAGAACGCGCTAGCGGCAAACATTTTTCCGACTTGATTCACTATTATCGTCACTGCTTATTCCTTATATTACCTAACGTAATAAAATATAACCTATAACCTAGACAGAGAACATATGTTTTTTAAAAAAAAAAGCACACTGAGAGATGTTGCATTTTATATATATTATAGAAGATTATAGATAACCTGGCCAGAGAAAAAATGTATGGATTAAAAAAAAAATGTAAATCGGATAAGTAGTTCTCCAGTCATAAGCGCGCTAACGGACAGACAGACAGAGAAACGTTGCATTTTATATATATTATATTCTTTGCTACATGATATTGTTCCATATTTAATGGTTTAGACAGTGTATTGAATTGCAAGAGAACGCGCTAGCGACAAACTTTTTTTGGACTTGATTTACTATTATATGCACATTATGCAAATAAAATTTTAGAGTATGAAGTGTCTACTTTATATTCTGTTAGGTATAGTGTTGTTGCAGTTCTGTAAATTATTAAAGAACAATAACCTATAGAACAATACTACTTTAAACGCCTTAGCAAATCCTACGTTAACTAAACCCAAGTATAAATACTGTAATCCATGAAGTACAACATTAATACTTAGCCATTGCGTCCGTCCATCAAATTATAAAATAAAAAAATTATTATTTTTAAAAATATATAAATTTGATTTTTGTATCTTTATAAAAAATAAGATATGTTTGGAATAATGACATTATTTTTTATAGCAATCAACAACGAAGATGTTGACAAAGGGTCACCATCGTAACCTTAGTTAACCTTTGTGCATGACCATATAACAGCACATAGGGTTTAAAAATTCATTTACAACTTATAATATCACCTGCAACCCGATAGTAGTATAGCTGGGGCGCTTCTTGGTGAATTGGTGCTCCTGATGGCATGTGTCCATCCGCATCCTGAAAATCTGCGAGAAGTTCTATCAACCTGCTGAAAAAATGTGCAAGAAGTAGTTGAAATAGCTGAAATCTGGTGTCGTCAATGACTAGAGGTTGTTGAAAAGTAGTCAAAAGGGCTGTATATGATTGCCAAAAGGTCTTTATCGGAGAAGACTGAAATGTCTTGTAAATGCTGCAGGTTCTTGTAGGTCGACAGTGACGTAACATGACCAGAGGCTTTAACTTGACGGTTGTTGACCAAAAAGGCCTTATAGCTAAAGAAGTAAGAGCAATGACGCAATACCACAGTAGGTGTTGCGCAGAAGGGCCTTAACTAATGTGTACCTGGTATCAACATACCTGGTAAAAGAGGTGTTTGGTGGTGGATACCTGGAGGAATTAGCAGGTATGTAGAAGGTAGAAGATAGTTAGGTAAATTAGGACGTGAAAAGAGGGGAGTAGTTGGTAAAAAAGGCCTGATAGTAAGTGTTTTTATATTGAAAAAGGCCTTATTGTTAGTGAAAGTAGTTATTTACTTACCTTTTTGCGGCCATTCTCCTTCTCCTTCCCCTGCCTGCCTGCTTAATCTGTATCAATTAGCCTAGCCTAGCCTAGCTTGATTATAATAATAATTTGTACTTTTTTTTTAGACTTTTATTAAATAAAATATGACTAAATTAGAACTTAAATTACTATTTAATCCTAAGATATAGCTGTAAATACATATATTAAACAATTTTTATCTAAAGAAATTAATTTTAATAACTTTTTATATAAATATGAATTTACTAGTACTAAATTACACCTACTTCCTAACAGTTTTTTTAAATAGACTTAAGTTACTATTTTTTCCTAAGATATAGCTATAAATATGTATATATTTATAGTAAACAATTTTTTCTAAAAGAAAATAAATTTAATAACATTTTATATCAATATGAATTTAATAGCACTAAATTACCCCCCCTATCACACAGTTTTTAAAAGAGACTTAGGTTACTATTTAATCCTAATATATTTAACCAATGATTTTTTTTTATTTCAAACAATTTCTATAATTATATATTAATAATAATAAATTGTCTTGTCTATATTAATTAAAACGAGTTTAGACTCGTTGAAGGAATAAGTAATTGTCATTTTTTAGGTAAATAAATAAATAAATAAACCACAAGTATAAGCAGAAAAGTGTTATATATATATATATATATATATATATATATATATATATATATATATATATATATATATATATATATATATATATTAATATTTTTTCATTATAATATAAATTCAAATCCATGCCTAAACAAATACTCGAGGTCTGGAATCAGAAAGTATTGTGTTACTTGATTAATTTAAGGAAGTTGATCCAAACCCCTCTTCACCGCGTTTGGTTTCTGAAAGAGTTGTAACTTCTAAGAGACATAGATGGAAAATTTTTTCGCATATTAGCTGAGCAACTCGATCTCCAATCTTTATATGGAAATCTGTGAAAGCATGATTGAATGGAACTATTTGTACTTCTCCTCTATAATCCTCACTAATAACACCTGCTGCAAAAGAGATTGCAGCTAATGCATCTATTCCCACACACACTTTCAATCTAGAGAAAAAATCTGTCCCATGGTGGACAAATGAATGTGCAATCGCCATCAAACATAGGAAAAAAGCACTAAATCTTTTCAAAAGACACCCTTCCATTACTAACCTTATAAACTTTAAAAACATGGGAATCTTTGCTAAGAAAACCCTGAAAAAGGCCAAAATGAACTCATGGCAACAGTTTGTGTCCTCCAGGCTCTCTTTGGAGGTCTATGAGGAGAATGCAGGGGACAACCTCTCATCAAATCAACTCCATAAGTGACAATAACACCCTCATATCCGATCCTGCAGCAATAACTAACCTTTTAGCTCAATATTATCAACGCAAATCTATAAAACTCCCCTACACCACAACAGCGATTTCTCCTTCAACATTTATCACAGAAACACGACATCCATATAACGATCATTTTTCCCCCACATAACCCACAATAGCCTTAAAACAATCTAAAAATTCAGCTCCTGGTCCTGACCGCATTTCCCTAAAAATGATTCTTGAACTTCCAGCACACTCTCTCTTCCCTCCTAGACTATTATAATCATCTTTGGACCAACTGCAAATTCCCAAACTCCTGGTTACATTCAATCATTGGATCTATTCGTAAGGTAGGAAAACCCAGATCGTCGACTAGTAGTTATCGTCCCATTTCCCTAACCAATCACAGCTGCAAGATAATGGAAAGAATGATCAACAACCGACTATAATGGATCCTCGAATAAAGGAAAAATCTATCTTCTTTCCAATACGGTTTCCACAAACATTACTCTTCACTTGATCATCTAGCCTCCTTATATCAAGATATAAATCTCTCGATACATCGAAAAAGGCATACTGGTTTGATTTCCTTGGATCTTACAAACGCTTTCGATGTCATTGACAAGAACTTGATACTCCTACGATTGAAGGAAATGGATCTTGAGGGAAACCTTTCCATCTTCATACTTAACTTTTTAAGTTCCCGCAACATACAGGTCAAGGCAAATGGTCATATCTCCAACTCCTACTCCCTGAAACGGGAGATTCCTCAGGGATCCATACTCAGCCCAACCTTATTTAACATTACCATGACCTCTTTAATTGAGCACATTCCACAATCTATCAGATATAAATTGTTCGCAGATGATACAATACTATATCAGTCTTTTCCCTCTAATGAAGACAGTACTTCCATCCTACAAGACTCCTTACAAGCCCTCGAAACATGGGCTAAAAAGAATGGTATTTTCTTCTCTCCTACAAAGTCCACTTCCATTCATTTCTGTCATTCCAGAACTTGTCCTAAATTGAATGCTCTCATCATATATAACTCTCCTATCTCCATCACGAATTCTCTCAATATATTGGGGCATATAAAATATTTAAGAGCGAGAACCTCTCAGGATCTCAATTTAATTCGCACCCTTTCAAACTCCTCTTGGGAATCTGATTTTCCATCCTTATCCACCATCTACAAGGCCCTAGTTTTACCACAACTTAAATACGGTGATTCCATCTATGACTCGGCTAGCCCCTCCACCAAGAAACATCTAGACATAATCCAAAATCAGGCCTCGAGATCCATTACAGGTGTATTCAGAACTTCCCCGATTACGAGTCTGCAGTGCATCTTGTTTTTCCCTCCTCTTTTCCTCGTAAGACATCAATCATTGCTAACATATTATATATCTATTCGCCCGCACCCCAATCCTCTATCAACTTAATCAATGTTCACCGCAATCGACCTTTCCCACCTAATTCCGTTCAGCAAAGAATTAGATCTTTACTTCTTACATACAATCTTTCCCCTACAAATTATGAATATCTCTTACAAAACACTTCTCCTTCCCGGCGTTCTCCAACACCTCACATGGACTTCTCCCTGAGACATCTCACAACTTCCACACACAACAACCTTCTAATCAAAACCAAATTTCTAACAATAAGAAATAACCGATTTACAGGATATTCAACATCAAGAGATGGATCGAAATCAGAAGCGGGTGTGGGATCATACTTTATTATAGGTAACATCATCAAAATCTTTAAACTTCTTTCCTACTCTTCCATTTTTGCTGCCGAGTTTTTAGCTGTCAAAGAGTGTCTCTGGTATATACTCAATTCCAATTTGGGTAGAAAGTTTATCATTGTGTCTGACCCGCAAAGTACTTTGCATTCCATTTCCTTCAGCAGGCAGAGTTATTCCTACACCAGACAAATAATGGATTTATTGTATATAGCAGATATCAGGAACATCTAAATTGTTTCCTGTGGATTCCGGGCCATTCTGGTATTAGAGGTAACGATTCATGCCAAACGAGCTGCGACCAATGGCGTAGCTACAAATTGTGAAAACCATCCGAATGAATGTTCCAGACTCCTCAAAGAAACTTTCAACAATGTTTTTCAATTCCACTGGGACCTGGAGGAAAACCCAAATAAACTTTGGGAGGTGAAACCTCTCGTGTTTCCCCCATTCCACAATTGCAACGAATAGAAAGGAAAATACTGTCTGGAGAAGGCTTGCCGTGGGATACACTTATCTCACCCATATTTACTTATTAAAGGGAGATCCTCCTCCCCCCCCCCCCTATGTCACATTTGCAACAACCAGCTCACCATAAAACACATTTTTGAATCTCCTGAATATCATCAAATCAGATCTGACCACGACATTCCACATCAACTAAGTCAAGTACTTTCACCTAATCAAATCAAAGCTAACATCAATGAAATATATATAAAATGATTTAAGTCATATCCTATATGGGGCGCTAAATGATCTCTGCAGTCGATGCGCCCGGAACCTCTAAACACTAACTAACTCTTTTTTTCAATTCAACTCTCTTCAACGTTCTTCATATCTAATAAATGGAATTGTAATAATCAGAGAATATATTGAATTTTTTTCCATTTTAAGGAGTCTTATCGTTATTAAAACAAAACATTCAAATTTAAATTTAAAATTACGTACGTTTAATATAATTTCACATATTTACAAATTTATTGTGAAAATACAATTTTTAAAAGCAATTTTATTTATTCAACCCTCAGCTAACTCTAAATAAAAGAAATACCAGAGCATTTTCTAATTTGTGTTGCGTATCACTAATAGTAATTCTTAAGCGTAACTTCATATTACAGGTTAATTTACGTACTTTTATTATATTATTTCTTTAAATGTAAAACTATAAAACCAAATTAATAAAAAAATATATTAATGAATTATTAGGAAAAATTTTTATATATGGGTGGTTTGCTGACGCAGAAATCCCAAAACTTTTAATATTATTAAATATCTTTGGATGTTCCAACCAAAAAATAAAATAATCTTAGTGCAACAAATTCCGTGTAATCTAATAATTGTAAAAAAAGTAATGTGGATATACCTAAATTTATTTTATGAAAAATCACATAATATTTTTCAGATCTACAATATGTTCGTGTTAGTACAAAATGAAAGCAGGAGATAAGAAAATAGTCAACTTAATACTACTTTTGTAACATTTTCTGTATTTCAACTAAGCTCTTTCCTTTGTTTCTGGAACCCAAATTACAATAAATAGGACTGTTAATAGACAAGATATTCCAAAGAACCAGAAAGTTCCTGCTCTAGTTAGGGACTCATTTAAAAAATTAAAATATTTTGTTACTAAAAAGCGAAAATCCAACAGCAACATGCTACTGCCGACGAAGAGATAGCTTTGACGTTGTTTGGAAATAACTCAGAAGCTATAGTCCATGGTGCTGAAGCATATGAAAAATTAAAGAAAAATATATAACCTATAACTCCAGCTATTGGAAGCCAAAATATGTTGTCTGTACCTAAAGATGTTTTATCATGAATATAAAAATAAACACCTAAAACAGTTAAGCAGATAAAATCACCAACACAAGAAATTGATAAAGATAATTTTTTCCCCAATTTTTCAACAAAGTAAGTTGCTGGAAAACTAGTTATAAATATCCAAGCACCACAAATTGTTGAAGACATATCCGCAGATATGTTTGTTCCGGAAGCTTCAAATACAGGCTGTAAGTAGAACATAATAGCAGTTATACCCGAAAGTTGTTGCAGAAAAAGTAGCATTAGAGATATTATAAGGGCTTTTCTTAAGCCTTTGTTTTTAAAAATATCAACTAGTGTTCCATTTTCATGATGATTTAATACTTCTTTTATTTTCAGAATTTCTTTAGCAGCTTTATCTTTATCACAAGATCTAAGTTTAACTATGATTTTCTCTGCCTTCTCATCTTTCCCCGAACATACTAAATAGAAAGGACTTTCAGCGCCAGTGAACAAAAAAATTACGAAAAAAGTAGATGGAATACTGGCTATAATGAGATTAAATAATCTTACAGATAAATACGGTCCTATAGCATAAGGTATAAAATTTCCAAATGTCCAGAATATAGCTAACGTTACTGACAAAGCTGTCCTATTAGAGTCTTCAGTGATTTCTGCAATATACATTGGTAGAATAGCATATCCCATTCCAAGAGCAATGCCATTTATGAATCGTCCAATGTAAAACAAGTAAACTTCATTAGCAAATGCAAACATTAAGTATGCTGTAATATGCGGTATTGCTATTCCCAACATGGTATTTTTTCGTCCAATTTTGTCCGCGATTAGTCCAGCTGGTATTGAACCAAATACTGCTCCTAAATTAACTAACGAACCTATCCAAGAATCTTCTTCTGACGTGATTGGTTGTTGTAACGGATTAACTTCAGTGTCATTGGAATATAGTTTAGGATACATTGGTGATGACCATGTTTGGCTTATGTCACCAGAGGTTGCCAAAAGATTAGCTAAAAAGATAAGAATAATTATTGCGTCAAACAATCTCTTTCAAAAATACTTAGGTATCTATTTACCATTATTAACGTTTTAATAACTATCACCTACGGGAGAGCTAACGTCAATTTCTACTATACCATTTTTTGCTTTAGTTAAAACAATAAATCGTGTGGAACGGCAGCTTTCACAATTCTGCATATTTAGGAATTTTTGCTTTTGGCGATTATAATATTGAATTAATCAATCAATCAATCAACTTCGAAGAGCAAAGATTCCTAAAGATGTGTTGTGCAATCGTAGCCAAAACGACGGAAAATTAGTCTAAATTAACACTCCTTCATCCTATAAATCACGATTTCTCACAGTACATCACTTCAGTAACCTATATTTTAGCAATCATAGGTAAAGCAACAGTTTTTGGTTACCTAATTATTCCTTAGTAAAAGAATAGATACTATGGTTTTAAAATGAAATAATTTTTATTGATTAAACTACTTATTGTTATTACAGCAGTTTATCGATCACTGATATTTTAATTTCTTTAACTTTGTGACTGTATCAGGAATTCGATTGCTTTGAACTGTGTACTTACAGATCAGAAACCACATACAACCTGCATCTGTAGGTAGTAAAATGTAATTGATCTTGCAAATAATAACGAAAAATTTTAAAACTAAATTAAATCCGGTAGGTCACTCTAGGTTTTGATTTAGTTTTTGAGCATTTTTGTTCGTAAGCATTTACAAATAAATATAAACAAAATTTTCTAAAAAAGTTAACGTTGCTGAACCCAACATAGTTATGTCGGAGCACTCCATTCCTCTAACCTCATCACTCAATTTGTTCGGAGTTAATTTGGGAGCAAATATGTCCTGGCATGAACATGTTGCAGGTATAGCAAGGAGAGCTTCTCAAAGTTGGGAATATTATTTCGAACCAGAAAGCTTTACACTCCGTAACAACTATTAATTCTTTACAAAGCTCAAATTCGAGCAACTATGGAATACTGTTCCCATGTTTGGGGCTCCGCTCCCAAACATTACACTACATATATTATATTTTATCCAGAGAAGAGTTGTTCGTCTGACTGGAGTCCCGGAACTGACCGGCGGCCTTGATTCGCTGGAACATCGAAGAATAGTTGGCGACTTGAGCCTATTCTACAAGTATTTTCATGGAAAGTGTTCCAAGAAAGTAGCCCGCTTAATTCCTCCCAGAGCGGTGCATGTTAGAAAAACACGTCGCGCAAATATTTCACATCCGTATGAGGTTCAGCTTATTACTCCGAGTACAGGGTGAGTCAACGTTCATTATCTCATTTGTTTCGGGAATGACGAAAAAATGTTAAATAGTTTTAGGAAATGTTAAGGCACAGTAAACATACTACAGTAGCGAAACTGAGCTCCAATTTGGTGACGAGATTTTGACGACGCATGCGTCGACAGGTCCTTTTTCAAAATGACCGCTCAGTGTTTACATCGATCTCGGAATGTGTCTTTGGAAATGCATTGTCCATCGTTTCTTGATGTGACTGCAGTTTATATAAATATAAAGACAGAAGGAAGAGAGAGTTTGTAGAAAAAGAGAATTAAAAACGTTTTTAAGTGAAGAGAATCGAAAAGGTTGAGAAACAATTTATATAATCATAGGGAAAAGAGGTTATTGTTGTGCCTATGAGAATTGCAAAATAAACTATGCTTATCCAGATGTTAATATAGGATCAGAGTTGGATATTTTAGAAAACCATGTAGATCAATTATTAACTGACATTGATATTGGAGTTCCTGCAGATGAGTTACCTATTGAAACAGGCCATGGAGCGATGAATGGAATGCAAAATAATTCAGGTATTGCACATCAATTATTACAACTTACAAATATCAAGTCAAGTTGAACTTGCGCAAATTAGTGTTCCGTACGTTAACTGCTTTTAAAATAAAAAATTTTGTTACGGAGGTATAAAATGATCAGTGACTTCACTATTTTCGCAAATTATTTGCTCGAGTCACACTTTTTTATGCTCTAAAATTTGCAAATAAAAAATTTCTAACTCAATCAGGGTGCGCTAAAACTATTATTCTAAATAACTAAATTTAATTATGCTTTATTTGCATCACACATAGTCATCAACAGTATTATCCATCAAAGTTTAAGTTGCTGCATTAATGATTTTTTTTGCAGTTCCTCTGTTTTTAGTTGAAACAATGATTTCATAGAAATCATAGTATGCGATTAAAGTTGTTGGAGTTGTTGATTATTTTAATAAACCTCTATTGCTTGCTTTCACAAGACGACTTTTCACTATCTTAAATGCATTTTTGAAAAAATACGTATGCATGAAACAATATTATCATTACTAATGTACATTTTTTTTAGGCTTATTTGCTCAAGAGACGGCCTTCGAGGGAACCTTGATTGATTTAATAAAACGTTCGGATTGGTAGAGTGATTTGGTCATTAAAGCTTGAAATTTATTTCTGGCTGGTTATTTAAATATCCTGACGTGATTGCTCAATTCTGACCTCAGATTCGGTTTCAGCGCCCAAAAATACATATATTATAGCGGTCTGTTTGGTAGTGAAAAACTTTTTTTGTGTGCCTGTGTAATTTTTTATGATTAATAAATAATCCTCCAAATTCTGGTTTTTAGAAAGATTTATTTTTGTGGTAAACTAGTATTCAGTTATTTAAAACTATTTATATTTGTGTAAATTATAAATATAAAACATATTTTTTTCTATAAGGTGTATTCTCAAGAGGCTTCTAGTTTTCAATAACTTCATCTGTATTAATTGTTTGACACACCTTTTCTAATAAACCTAATAAATTTAACGCTGTTTTATTGCAAGTACAATTAATACTCTGAAAGTGACTTTTTTTTTCTATTTTTCTCTATAAATTACATTGTTCCTTTTTCAAGCCAATCTTTCAAAAGTTTCTTTGAATATATTGTAAGGAATACAGAACCTATAACAACATATTTATTATTTTCAAATTTTATACAGTATATTTTATTTTCTTATAAGGTGGGTTTGAAAGTATAAATATTAAGTGTCGTGTTGAGATCACAAAACCACTGGGGAATGGGATTATTGAAATAACTGATATAAATCGATTATTGAATCAAATATGCTATTAAAATAAGAAAAATTTTAATGTGATTCAAAGAAATTTTTGTAATATGATTTTGTCAGATGATGTGTGCTAGAGGGTAAAATATTCTCAAAATAAGTTCGTTAAATGGACAGTACACTTAATCGAAGTCCATTTTGATGGTAATTATGGTTACTATTAAAATTTGAAGATTTAGTTACCTGTTATTAATATTCCTCCTATAAAGAACTTATTTCTATTGTTGTATACCTACACTATAAATTAAATATAGTTATTTTCCTTTTAAACTGTAATTGACAATACTCAGTATATATGAGTCAATCATTTCTCCTAACGAAGCTAATATGGTTAATGAAACGCGCGTCGAGTGCAAAAATAAAGTGTTTGGTGTAGTGGTGATATATACTGAGTAATGTCATTGTGCCAAAAATTTCACATTCCCAACATAGTTGTAATTGACAAGTCAGCTTGATCATAACTAAATATTGTTTGTAAAATATAATTAGGAAATTACTGTATTGACTCTCTGATCTAAATATTAATTCATTGTAAATAAAAGCAAGCGTTAATTACGTTATCAAAAAGTAATACGGATAACAGAACACAAAAAGCATAGAACTTCTAAGAATCATTCATATAGAAAATAGAGGTCTATACATATACGTTCATAATTCATTAATATTATATTAACTTTCTCGAACTTACACAGTATAGTTTTGTAGTTTAAGAAAAAATAAGTACCAAAAAAGTAGATACAGTGTTTTTTAATTAACAAGAGATCTATCACACCAACAAACACAACACTGCTTAGAAAAAATGCTCTTATTTTAGAAGATATAGACATCTTAGTAATGACAATTCACGGTACAAGAAAAATAGCATTAGGTATTACGTATGTTAAAATTAAATTAATTTAGTCCTTAAAAAGAACATCTTTAATCACAAATTTACTTGAAAAATGATGTAAATAAAACTTTAACCTCAAAAAGTGACGTTTAACTTTGATAGACTTGAATTTTTGGATAAGGTTATTAAAAACTGAAGTTGAATATGAAGAATTCCATCAAATACCTTCCTATTAAGTTTTTCACCTGTATTCATTTCTTTTCTAACAAAGTGCTCCATTCTTTTTGTTTTTTTTTTTATATTACTCATGCTGCATTAACTTTTATATTACTCATGCTGTATTAAATAACAAATCAAAAATTTTCAAACATTATCTATCTATCTATGATTTAGAATGATAAAACTTTGCACAACTTTATTTGTATTTCAAATCTCGCGCTGGTCCACTTTTAACATGGCGGATTGCCACGTGACCTTCTGAAAACGAACCTGATTTTCCTATGCGGTTATCATTGAGTTTCGCTACTGTATAGTGTGTTTACTGTGGTTAAGGTGCACAGTTTAAAATTATTTTTGAGTATGCAGGATACTTCAGAAAAGTGTGGCCGATATACATATGTTTTTTTTAAATGAAATATCTTATTTTCTAAACTATTTTTAAATTCTGCGTAAAATTTTATAACTTTTTTATTAATAATATTTTATACCTAAAGCTAGTAGTTTTTCTAATATTTCATTTTTGTAAAAAAAATACTAGTTTTCAGTTTTGTAAAAAATTGCCAGTAGCGCCATTGTTTCTGAAGAGGGATGAAAAAAAGATATATGCAAAAGAAATTTGAGTTGGATGCTACAGGGTGTTCAAAATAAATTTATACATTTGGACTATTTTAAATTGAAAAATCTCAAATTTTTTGAATGGCACACCCTGTATATTATTATTTTTTCCGATAGACTTCACAAAACCTTCCAACTTTTATTAAGTATGTCATATATCTATTTCTAACAGTTTTCGATTTATTTTGGATTTTTCAATTTTTTACCCTTGTTTTTAATGCACTTACGCTATAACATCATAGTTACCAAGACAAAACAAAACTGTAGGCATTGTCAAATTTTGACATGTCTGTTAAGCCAGTAAAAATAGTTTAATTTGTTGTAGTAAGTGACGTATAAATGTAATAGTTATGGATTTTCCTAAAAAAAAATGAATTAACTGATATGGTTTATATACTGGGCAAGGCGGGAAAAAAATTGTCTTTTGGCAGTAAGGCTTTACGGAGTAAAGTACCCTAATAGACGTATACCATCTAGAAAATCTTTTCAGTGCTTAATGGAACGGTTTGATGGTAGTGGTTGCGTTGAGTATACGAAACGGAAAGTAGTCAACCAGAATGCTACCAATAATCCCAGGTCAGCAGCCGTCAACTAGCTGACTTATCTGACACATCGCAATCTACGGCTAATCGCACCATGAGAAGATACAAGTATCATCCTTTTCATATGGAACTACATCAAGAACTTCAAGACCGTGGTTTTGAATAACGACTAAACTTTTGTACCACCATGAGTGGAGCAATAGACGACAATCCAAATTTTTTATGTAAAAAAAACTGTTCTGATGAAGCCACTTTTCGCAGTAATGGAGCGGTTAACA
>CM032455.1:60165453-60193195 GCA_019049505.1 Pachyrhynchus sulphureomaculatus | reverse complement strand
TAGAAGAAATTGTAGCCTTAATTTCTAATGTTATGGGTAATTTTAGGGTCTATACTAATATAATAAAAAAATAAAGGTTGTGAGTTTGTTAGAGGTAATCTCTGCCGGTTTTGGAAAAATCTTTAACTAGTATGTAGCTTGGACTTTTGCGCACAGTTGAACAAATTGAACACTAGACAACACTGCGCATTAGCGCAGTCTTGTCTATTGTTCAATTGTTTTGCTTTCAGTTGACTTTTCGTTTGGAAAAATTGAGTTCGTTTGACATTTGTAAATAATTATTTTTTCGTTTCCTATTCTTGATGTTATGTTTTTGAAGACGAAGATGTTTATTTTTTTAGTTTTTGTTATTCGTAATTTGAAGATTCTTTTATTCATTTTGTAGGCACATTGTAGGTACTTTGTGTCTTTGTATTGTGTTATACTAAATAGTAATAAAAAACATTTATTTACACTTTTTTAATGTTATTAGTGTTCTTCAATAAGTACCTAAAAGTATGATTCATTTAGGTTACAAATATTATTTTAGTAATCTTCCTTAATTTAGGTATTCTACTGTTTCATTGTCACTTTGGTACTTATTTTATTTAGTTTTTGACTGCTCTGCTATTTAGTAAGCCTGTTCTGAAATATATAGGAAAATTTGTGTGCAATTTTTCAATTTCCTTTCACAATTATTACATAGTTAATTTCAGTTTTATAGTTCATTTGTTTAATTTTTATTAAGTAGTTTTTTAACTTCTAAGAAAATGTACATGTATGGTTTTACAGTTAAAAAAAAAACGAGCGCATATTCCGCGTATTCCTATAATCCCAACGAATCTGCCGATCCCTTTCAAGCGGTTGCAGTTTTCGGTGAAAGTATCGTCTGCTCTCACAATAAACAAGTCCCAGGGACAAACTTTCAAACCGTGAGAATCGATTTGAGTGTCATGGCCAATTATATGTGGGGTTACCAAGAGTCGGAACTCTAGAAAGTCAGTATATTTTGCTACTAGAAAATAATACATGAAACATAGTATACAGAGAAGCTCTAACCAAATAACGTAGGTTCCTAAATTTAGAAAAAACTTTAAAAAATATTAACGCTGCCACTCGAACGAACTCGCAGGCGGTTGCTAGACGATTAATAAAAAAAAGATGACAAATGGAGACTAACTGTAAATATACATAAAATGAAATATGTATGTATTCTGAGAAAGTTGAGTAGTAAAAACCAAGCGAAGAGAAAAAATAACATGTACAAAATATATATTAAACCCTTTTTATTAAATCTATAACATTGGCTCAAAGTTGGCATTGTACTTTCAGCTTTTATGCAGTAACAGTATGAATCATTTCTTCTGCCTAATTATCACAAGTATATATCTCTTTTATATTAATTTGTTTGAGTATCTGTGCCAAATAAGATTTTTCTTTTTTTTTTTATTCTCTTCGAAATATGCATCTTTTGCTAACATAAATTCATGTATTTTAGATTTTAGTGTTAGAAATCTGGAACATTTTTAAATCAGCTTCCAAAAAGCTCGTCGGTGGTAGTATGTTAATATTTTCAATTCGAATCTTCAATATTTAGGCCGACAAATGTAGACAATTGGGAATGCATCCGTTCTCTCCACCAGCGTGTATCATTGTGATTATTTTCTTTTTGTTTAAAGAACCGTTAGTCTGACATTTGTTACTTGAATCACCATCCTTTTTTTACCGTAACTTGCATGGCGAACCAAGTTTCGCCTAGTATAAATATTAGGTCGATTCCATATCTTTAGATTAACTGATATTTAAAACCCATCTTAAGCAGAGCGGCTACGGATATCCGTCTCGTTAAAGGTCTGTAAGTAGGCATTCTTATCTTATTCTCCGCGAACTATTTCGCAACTTTTAAAAAACTGAGGTCTATTTCTCCGAACATAAGGGGTTTAACCGTAATTAGCCATAATTCTTGTTTTTATTTTACCTGGTTATGCCTATAGACTAAATAGGGGCAGGCCGCTGCCACTCTTAGGTGGTAAAAGACAAGAATGATTAAGAGTCAAATGGCGTATGTTTGAACAAACTTTATTTAGGAACAAAAATTACATAAAAATAATCAAACATAGATAGAAATAAAAGGAAGAATGCAGAAAAGCAGGAAAATAGTTAGTCTGAATTCTCTATTGCGGTAAAAAAATTTTGAAAGGAAATGAAAAAGTTTATCTTTAGTAGTATCTATAAATTCGAGATCTGGCAAATAAATAAATGTAAAAAGTAGCCTCCTAAAGTGGAAAGCAACTAGGTCCAAAAGGAGCACTTGAGGCCGGGCAGCTGGAAGACAATCATGGATGGAAATTGGGGAATGGAAAGGCTCAGGATACTATAAACGGGATAATGGTTTGTTATGACCATTGTCAAGCTACTAATTTTGAATTTGACACCTAAAAATAAGAAAATAAGTTATATTTTAGAGTACAAGATAAAATACATAAATGAACTTACTGAACGGATAGAGATAATACATAGGACATTAAGTAGTATTGAATAATGACACACCAGAAAAATAATTAGAAAACACTGGTAAAAAAACAGACAGGCACTTGTTCAGCCAGGATACAAAAAGAATATTTACTTTGTGATAGTATTATTACATTTTGTGACGGCAATTTAAATCTTATCTTACTTATTTTGAAATATTGAATTGTGAATTAATTGTGTTTTGTGAATAGAAATTTGGGCATGAAAATGAAACAATAACAAATTGAATAAAGTAGTTATTTATATCGAACGGATAACTTAAACGTATCTCAAGATGAGCTTAAGTTATTACGAAGCCGGTAGCAACTAAGGGAATTTGTAAAAAGTAGGACTATATTTTCATTGATGTGATTAAGTTGCTGCAACCATTCTCCAGCTTAAGTAGATATTCTTCATGTAAAAAACTCTAAGAAACCGTCAAAACATTCATATATACGTTGTTCGCTAGTAAAATTACGTATTGCATTTAACTGGAATCTAATATATTTTCTGCGATAGAACAATAGAATAGTAAATATAGTTTCAAAGTTTCTTAATATTTTTCAATTTGTTTTCATTATATATCAGTGTAATTTTGGCTTAGGAATTTTAACCGTTTCATACTTCGAATTCTTGAGGGCTCACGAGGAAAAATGTTTTGCTATAACATTTACTTATAAAATATAAAGTTATTTTACCTTACGAAAGTAGTATAAGAATGAAACTTAAAAAAAAAGATGTTAAAATTATTTCCCAGCACTTCCTAAGTAAACGCAAATTATAAAATAAGCATAAAGTTTAATTACACTCAACCTTACCATATGTATTAGACTAAAACAATTTTATCAAAAATTAATTCTTTGTCGCAAAAAAGTTGGTTCGTGAATGTTATAATCTCGAAGAGGATACATGCCTTGTACAATTGTAGATGAAACGTCGGAAAATCTTATTGATAGGTATGATGTTATTGCCTATCAGAACAAACTAATATTATTCATATATAGTTAATATCTTCTTCTTCTTCTTCTTCTTCCGACTTATAGCTAGGCACTATTGCCTGTTTTCTTTGTTCCCTGCTCTCTATATCGTCGCTCCATCTCTTTCTTGGACGTCCCATTGATCTTCTTCCATTCGGTCTCTTGCTATCCGTATTGTCCTGTTAATTTCCATTCTTCCTATGTGTTGATCCCATTCCACTTTTCTTCCTCTTAGCCACTGGTTGATATTTTTTATATTAAATACTAGCCGGGCACGCGGCTCCGCTCGCGTGGACTCACTACTATCGTCACTGCTTATTCCTTATGTTACCCAACGTAATAAAAATATCTCCCATTATTTCCCCTTATCTCCCAATATTTCTCCTTATCTTCCATTAACTCTACATAATTTCCATTATCTAGGCTTATCTCCGCTCATCTCCCATTATTTTTCCTTATCTCCCATTAATTCTCCTTAGCTCCCATTATTTCACCCCCATTATCTAGACTTATCTCGACTTATCTAGGCTTATCGCGACTTAGGTCGCAATATTTCTCCTTATCTCCCATTATTTCTCCTTATATCCCATTATCTCGCCATAACCCCCATTATCTTGACTTATCTCTGCTCATCTCCCATTATTTCTCCTTATCTCCCATTCTTTATACTTATTTCCAATTATCTCACCTTATCTCCCATTATCGAGGCTTATCTCGAATTATCTCCCATTATCTCATCTTATCTCCCATTATCTAGGCTTATATTGAATTATATAGAACATATGTATAAATTTACAAAAACACGTGAATCGAACAAGTGGTTCTCAAGTGACAAGCTCACTAACGGACAGACAGGGACAGACAGGCAGAGAGACAGGCAGACAGACAGACAGAGAGATGTTGCATTTTATATATATTCTAGATAGGAGATTATAGAAAATCTGGCCAGAGAACAAATGTATGAATTAAAAAAAACAAGTAAATCGGATAAGTGGTTCTCGAGTGATAAGCGCACTAACGGACAGACAGACAGACAGAGAGACTTTGCATTTTATATATATTATATTCTTTGCTACATGATATTGTTCCATATTTAATGCTTTAGGCAGTGTATTGCAAGAGAACGCGCTAGCAGCAAACTTTTTTCGACTTGATTCACTATTATCGTCATTGCTTATTCCTTATGTCACCTAACCTAATAAAATCTAATCTGAACTAACCTGACCAGAGAACATATGTATATTTTTAAAAAAAATATACGTAAATCGGATAAGTGGTTCTCCAGTGATAAGTGCACTAACGGACAGACAGACAGACCGAAATACGTTGCATTTTATATATATTATAGATGTAATAAAATATATATCTATAACCTGGTAAGAGAACATATGTATGAATTTAAAAAATCACACGTAAATCGGATAAGTGGTTTCTCGAGGGATAAGCACACTAACGGACAGACAGACACACATATATAGATATAGATTATTATTATTATTATATAACCTTGCCCCCCCTCAAAGATTATATGTATGAATTTAAAAAAAGACACGTAAATGGGATAAGTGGTTCTCGCATGATAAACGCACTAATGGACAGACACACATATATATTATTGATTATAGATATTCTCTGCTACATAATATTGTTCCATATTTAACGGTTTTGGCTGTGCTTGCAATGGAACGCGTTAGCGGCAAACTTTTTTCAGACTTCATTCACTATTTTACGTCACTGCTCATTCCTTATGCTACCTATCGTAATAAAACATAGCCTATAACCTGGCCAGAGAACATATGTATGTTTTTAAAAAAAAAAGTACGTAAATCGGATAAGTGGTTCTCCAGTGATAAGCGCACTAACGGACAGACAGACAGACAGACAGAGAGACGTTGCATTTTATATATATTATAGATGCGTCTTATGTCTTCACTCCTGCCTCTATCCCTCAGTGTCTTGTTTGTACATCTCCTAAGTATTCTCATTTCAGTAGATTCCAGCATCCTCTGTGTTATACTTGTATCGGGTCTTGTTTCAGATGTGTAAGTGATTACTGGTCGTATTGTGATCTTGTATGTTCTTGTTTTAGTCAAGCTATCCTGTTAGCCTTGTTGACTTGATGTGTTTACTCCTTCCTCGATTAGATACTAGATATTTTGATGCCCAGGTAATCGACCTCCATCACCTGTTCTATTGATTTATCTTCCGCCATCAGCTTGCACATGATCAGTTCTATTGCTACTACATTGTCTTGGTTTTTTCAGTTGAGATTGAAATATTTAATATGTCATCTATTAGTATATATTTAATATCATTATAGTTAATATGAAATAACAGTTAATAGAAGATACGATCACAGGAGAGGGCAGAAATTTAGTTAGAAGTTTATCCTGAAAAAACTGGCCCCCTTTAAAAGCAGGGAAAGTTGAAGATGAACATTTCTAAAAATAACAAATTAACAATTATACAATTGGTACAAAGCTTGATTCACAAATAATTTTGCGAGTATATAGAACTTTCTTAGATTCAATTGTATTTAACAAAATTCTTTATATTACTTAGAGAGAAGTCATTTACTGACGTGTTCCAAAAAAAAGAGGACAAATTATCTTAAGGATCTGGTAAAAAAAACAATTATATATTAATTCAGTAATCAGAGCGTTTCCTTCAGTTGTTTAAGTAGATAGTCTTTGTCTAATCTTAAATATGTACTCAACTTGCATAAATAATATAAAAACTATAATATCGCTATCAAATATCTTTATGTACCCGGTGAGTCAACGATAGAGTAAAGTTTATTATCTCATTTGTTTTGGGAATGACGAATAAATGTTAAACATAATAGTTTTTAGGGAATGTTAAGGTGCACAGTTTAAAATTATTTTTGAGTGTACAGGGTACTTCAAAAAAGTGTGGCAGATATAACATATTTTTTTTAAATTTATTTTTAAATTCTGCGTAAAATTTTATAACTTTTTTATTAATAACGTTATATATCTAAACCTAGTAGTTTTTCTAATATTTCAATTTTTTAAAAAAAAAAATACTAGTTTTCAGTTTTGTAAAAAATTGCCAGTAGCACCATTGTTTCTGAAGGTGGAATACTCATAATTGGTACGAGCGTTCTGTAGAGATGAAAAAAAGATATATGTAAAGAAATTTGAGTTAGATGCTACAAGGTGTCATAATAAATTTATACATTTCGACTATTTTAAGCTGAAAACTCTCAAATTTTTTAAATGGCACACCCTGTACATTATTATTTTCTCATAGATTTTACAAAATCCTCCAACTCTTAGTAAGTATGTCAATATACCTATTTGTAATAGTTTTCGATTTATTTAGAATTTTTCAATTTTTACCCTTGTTTTTAATGCACTTACGCTATAACATCATAGTTGCCAAGACAAAACAAAAATGTAGGCATTGTCAAATTTGTCTATGTCTATTAAACAAGTAAAAACAGTTTAATTTATTTTAGTAAGTGACGTATAAAGGTAATAGTTATGGATTTTCCTAAAAATGAATTAATTGATATGGTTTATATACTGGGCGAGCCGGGAAAAAATTGTCTTTTGGCAGTAAGACATTACGGAGCGAAGTACCCTAATAGACATATACCATCTAAAAAATATTTTCAGTGAAACGGAAAGTAGTAAACCAGAATGGTACCAATGAGGAAAAAGAAATGGAGATTTTACTTCATGTTGATCAGCAGCTGTCAACTAGCTGACTTATCTGACACATCCCAATTTACGGTTAATCGCACCACGAGAAAATACAAGTATCATCCCTTTCATATGGAACTACACCAAGAACTTCGAGACTGTGATTTTGAACGACGAGTAAACTTTTGTACCACCATGAATGCAATAGAGGCCGATCCAAATTTGTTTCCAGAATAATATTTTCTGATGAGACTACTTTTCGCAGTAATGGAGCAGTTAACAGCCATAACATGCATTATTATTCAACGGTTATTCCATTTTGGGTCCGGGAAGTTCAAAACCAAAACCACTGGTTGCTTAATGTGTGGTGTGGAATATTAAATTTTCAAATTATTGGTCCATATTTTTTCCGCGAACCGCTTAACAGGTTTAGATATCTAAATTTTTTGCAAAACGAATTACCCCAGCTTCTCGAAGAAGTTGATAACCTTGAAAGGGGACAAATATGGATTCAACAAGATGGAGCTTCTGCTCATTACTACCCGGAAGTTCGGGAACGATCGTTACCCCCAAAAATGGATCGGTAGGGATGAAACTCATTCAGTAGCCCCTCGATCATATGACTTTACACCTTTAGATTTCGTGGGGCTCCATTAAAGATCGTGTTTGTGTGAATCCCCCTACAACACCAGTAGATATGGAAAATAGTATACGGGATGCGTGCAGGACAATAACACCCTTTATGCTGAGGAAAGTGAAGGAAAATATAGTAAAACGGCTAAACATGTGTATTCAAGTAGACGGGCATATTTTTCAACATTTATTACGTCATAATAATCAATCATTAGCTAAATTAAACTACATTAAAATTATTATTAACTATTTGTTTATGTTTTCACAATAGGGTAAGTGTATTAAAAACAAAGGTAAAAATTTAAAAATTGAAAATAAATCGAAAAACCATTAGAAATAGGTATATGATATACCTAATAAAAGTTGGAGGGTTTTGTAAAATCTATTAGCAAAAATAATAATATACAGGGTATGCCAAAATTTGAGATTTTTCAATTTAAAATAGCCGAATTGTATAAATTTATTTTGGAAACCCTGTAACATCTAATTCGAATGTCTTTATATATTTTTTTTTCATCTCTATAGAACGCTCGTACCAATTATGAGCATTCCACCTTCAGAAACAATGGCGCTACTGGCAATTTTTTGCAAAACTGAAAACTAGTATTTTTTTAAAAAAAATTGAATTATTAAAAAAACTACTGGGTTTAGGTATATAACATTATTAATAAAAAAGTTATAAAATTTTTCGTAGAATTTAAAAATAAATTAGAAAATAGGATGTTCTATTTAAAAAAAATATATGTTAAATCAGCCACACTTTTTTGAAATACCCTGTATACTCAAAAATAATTTTAAACTGTGTACCTTAACATTCACTAAAACTATTGTATTTAACATTTTTTCGTCATTCCCGAAACAAATGAATAATGAACTTTATTCTATCGTTGATTCACCTTGTCTATTTACCCCTAAACAAACGTGAATCGCTCTTTCCGTACACGGGTCGCTCCTGCAACGCTTTAGGGATTTCGCACGTGTGCTATGCCTATTAAAAAAGTTTATCAACCTACCTTGTTAATAAGTAGTGCTATTTTAAATAAAGTAAACAAGTACATATATAATATATATATATATATATATATATATATATGTATATATATATATATATATATATATATATATATATATATATATATATATATATATATATATATATATATATACTGTAACATTGGAACTTGCCCGCACGTTGTGGTGTCATTTTGTAACATGTTAAACTGTCCTCAGTTTGAGGCATTTTTTTTTTTTGTACCCTGTGAGAAGTTGTTTGTCCCACGCTTGAGCGCAATTTTCTTGCAGCCCCGCTTTAATTTCTGATAATGAATTGAGTGAAACCTGATTTTAAAGGAACTAAAGAAATTAAAGAAACACTAGCTCAGTTTTCCTTGGTAGAGAGATATGGGTAAGAGATAATTGTCTTACGTCTTTTTGGAATTATTTTCTATTTTTAAAAAGCTTTAGCTGTACAAATTTTGGGCACCATCCATTTTAAAATAGTAAGGATCTAACTTCAGCTAAAAAAAAAAATGGAAAAATACTGAAAGAATGTATTGTTGGTAAATAAAAAAATCAATTTGGTACAGCCGTTCTTGTCCTGAAAAGTAGGGTAGGTATTCAGTGAGACACTAGCTTTAATCAACAAAAAAAAGAGAATTTATTCATGTTTTTTAAAAAAAAAAGTTCCAACCTTTGCAGTTCTACAAAAAAATTCTAGCCTAACTAGTAGTTATTACATTTAAATCCTGAAATATGATAACCCCCGAAGACGAAAAATAGTGTTTTACACTTCACTTTTTAGTCTATTTTAAATTGCTGTTAAGGCACTACTCTGGAATAAGTCTATTGAAGGAAGTTTTGGTAACTTACTGTTCTTATTCCTGCTTTGATGGCATTCGACCGATTTCACACTTTTCTAGCTAACACTTTGAAAGCCCACTACGGCTTTTAGTTAAGAAACTGGTACTTTTACTTAGCTCGCATGATGGTTGTTCTGAGCTTTTCTTTTGTAGCTCAGTCGAAGGAAGCCTACTTGGCGGCTCTGATGAAAATTAGCCTGTCGGCTAGATGGTACTAAGCCTACTCAGCGGCTAGATGGAAAATAGCCCGGCTGCGGCTAGATGGAAAACAGCCTCGACAGTCGGTCTTCAGGCCCTTAAATAAACCATCCAAACTCTCCGGTAATATGGCGACGCCGGAACTAAAACAGCGGATACACACTTTTCACCAATCGCGGCGTGGCGGTAGGTTTGGTCAGGAACCCGCACAACACACTATACCGAACGTCTTGGAATCTCTGTTTAATATACCGTTCGATACAAAAATGAAAATAAGTACAATTTGAAGTGAAAAATCAGTAACATTACATGGTCTTAAAATCTAGGAAAAAATGAATGTTACATTTACCCCCTTCCAAAAAGAAATAGACTACACTAGTCTATTAAACTTAGGCTACTTATGAAAAGGTACAAAGTGGTACACTATCACTTAATACTAAGGTCAGAACTTAAAACAAAAGTACAGACTTCGGACCTTACTACTAGACTTAATTCTATTAAGCACTAATATTAAGTACAATGAAAACTAAATAAAAATCTTTGCATGTACACAAGAATCTTATAACTAGACTTAACTTAATTAAGCACTAAGGTTGAGTACATCAAAAAGTAAATAAAAATCCTTGCATGAACATAAGAAATACCTGTTCAAAATAACAATCGCGGTCTTCTTATATAAAAGAATCAGCTCTGTTATTGTTACCAAAACAAAAAAATATAACTTTGTCTAGACTCTTGTCTAAATCAAAAAAAGTGAACTGAAATAAAATATGAACACCCCCCTTAAAATATTTTAAGGATTGTCTGAAAATTTTTTTATTTCAGCAAAAGAAATTTATAAAAATTCTTAAATAAAGAAAAAAATAAAAAAAAATGATTCTAGTGCAAACACTTACACTAAAAAGAAAAAGTCTTGTCAGACCATTTAGCACTAGGCCAAAAAAAAATAAAAAGTATCTGGATAAATATCCAGACAAACGCTCGGGAAAAATCGCCATCCATGCTCTAGCTCATCGCTAAGAGAACATTCTAAATCTAGTATCACTACTAGTCGCACTCGGAAAATAATCGCACTCTATCGCGCAATGTCGACGTCCTAAGACATCTAGACATGCTAAAATCGCTAGGGAAAACGCTCTGGTTGATCGCCAGAAAACACGTCAGCTTATCGCCAACAAAACACTCTGGTATATCGCCAGAAAAAACTCGGCTACTCGCCAAGAAAACACTCTGGCACATCGCCAGAAAAAAGCCTCAGCTCCTCGCTAAGAAAACACTCTGGTATATCGCCAGAAAAAACCTCGGCTCCTCGCCAAGAAAACACTCTGTAAGTAGTCCTCGACTACACAAAGTCTGCGTTCTAAAAGAACAATCTCGCCTTTAACATAGTGAGCAGCTATAAAAGCTAACAATATCACTATAGGCACAGTGAATAGCTATAAAAGCTAAAATTCACCCTAAACACAGTGAATAGCTATAAAAGCTAAAATTCACCAAACTGAATGATCCTGCTTCAAAAAGCAATGTTCACAAAGAACAGAATGATTAGTCCACGCGCAACTAACATTCAAGGAAACATTCCTAACATAACTATATGAGACAGCAAGTCTCGAAATAGGACCTCCCTAAAGTCATAATCCTATATATGGGAGTCCATAAGCAAAACGACTCAAAATCAGGCATTTTGAGCACATGCCCTCAGGCAACCAACATACACCGAAATATATACAGAAATATATACAGAAATATATACAGAAATATATACAGAAATATATACAGAAATATATACAGAAGTACATTCAGGAGTTCAAATCCCAAACTCTTGATTACGATAACTCCATACTGAGCTTGGCGAAAGCTCTTAGCAAAAGCTAATCAAATCTTCAGCACATCGCACCAAAGTGACAAATCTGCCTAGAAACATGAGCCAGAAGAAACGCCCTCCGTCATTCTTCAGGGTGGCTACACAGAGATATAAAATTTAACCAGCATTGCGCTTCTCCAAGTTGCATGAAGAACCCTCGTGTACTGGTCTCGCCCTAGAACAACAACGAAAAACATTCAATCCATCCCACATAACAGGAGACAAACACCTCACCACGATATACTGAATGGTGGAGACAATAAAATACAGAATTGGTGACCCTGGAGTCCACCAACAAAAGGGAGTAGATTATAGCATCCACTAAACTAAAACGGTGTCTACCACACCACCATAAGTCAAAAAAAAATTTTTAATCAATAGAGTGTTCCGAAACACACTACTCTGCCAACAGCATGTCACCACTAATAGGCTAATTGGAGCTGAGGTCGACTACAGTAGCTAGGCTCTCCTTTGGTTCAAATAGAAATAACCATTGGGTAACAAAACCTCTAAAGGTCCCAAAGGTCAAACGTTCACCCTCCATAGACTACCCTTCCAATCAGTCTGTTCCTCAGGAAGACTAACTCCCTGCCAAACGTCGTAACGGCATCTGTTAGCACCCGGTGCATCACAGCCTGTAAAAACAGATAACTCATGGGATACAACCTAAAAGGTTTACAAGGTTGACTTAACCAAGCTTCTAACGAAATTTTAAAAAACGAAAATGAGCTTAAAAAGCTACATGAAGCAAAAATTTCTCAAATTTTTGGTGGCAACGCAACAAAACTTTTGAAGACGACAAGAGCTTTTCCAGCTTAATCAGAAACAAGAAGAAAACATCGTCGACAGCTAAAATATTCGATCATGGTGTTAATCGTCTCCCTAGACAATAGCCTCTAGAAGAAACTGCTACAGGTATCAGGCATAACCGTTTTCTGTCAGCCCAAACTTCTAGATTACCTCTTGGAAATCTAAAAATTCGGTTAGGAATCTTCCTTCACTGCGCCTAGCCTCTCTTGACAAGGTTCTCATCTCGGTATCAGATTTTGATCATTTCTTTGTGAAACGACTGTCTTACTCTGCTCTCATCTCCTGTAAATGATCAGCCTTTAGTTCTCCTGCAGAACTTCAATTTTCTATCAATCTGATAGTAAACCGAAAAAACTCAACATACGCGTATGAGTCCATGCAAAAAAATTTTTAAAAAAAGTTAGTGACTCAAAGGTAACGTTTAAACGGCCCTAAAAAAAAAATAGAATATACCCTCAGTTTGTCAATTCAGAAGAAGATCTAAATCAAAATAATCCAAGTCTTAGACTTACTGGATAAACCAAAATCAATTTACTCTTAATTGCACCCAACATATACCATTAAGGTAATAAAAATACACCCACTCGGGTAACAAACTTTGAAATTGCTCATAAAAAATTTTGACTCTACATCACACTACACGAGCTCCATCTTGCGCTTGTCCTAACTCAAGATCACCTTGGATTGCCTCTAATCAAAATTTCGCTTCCAAGTGTCAAGAACCGGATATTATTTGGGGTCATAAGCAAATCAAATCCCGCGACCACCGACATACCAGTCTTATGATATATCCTGAGTGTGACTCTTTCGCAAGCTCGCAACAGCTGAGTCGATGCTAAACATCAACACAATCAACCTAAGTTTGGATATGATCAGTACCCAAAACCTTAGTAATAAACAATAAAAGTAAGCCATTCTCTGCTCAACTTTTATAACAGTCAAAAAGACGAGGTCGTCACCTCTACAGAGCAACATCAAAAAAAAATAAAGTAAAGCAATTAAGATAATGTAAATATAAACTATTCTTCTTCTGACAAACTTTCATTAGTGTTAGGTTCATTGAATGGTTTTAAGTCTTTAATATGCCATCGTCCTATTTTAGTCCCATCTAAATTAACTAAACCATAAACTAAATCTGAAATCTTTTCTCTAATCACGCAATGCACATACTTAGGTACCAACTTAGATGTGAATTTATCTGCTGCACTGGAAAGAATTTTATTTTTTCGCCAAACGTGATCACCTATATTAAAGGCAAAATCCCTTTTTCTAAGGTTGTAGGACTTACTGTTCCGTTCATAAGCCTTATGTATCCTACTACGCACGTCGGTGAAAATATCTTTTAAACCCTTTAAATTTTTCGGCGTACTCACCCCTGTTACCCGGAATTATTTCGCTGTCAACATTGACATCCAAATCTAAATTTTTATAATACGATCCAGATAGAGGTATCTGTCTGCCGTAAACTAAGAAAGACGGTGTAAACCCGGTTACTTCGTGTTTGAATCTTTGAAATTCCTTTATCCCGAATTATCACGTGAATCAACGAATATTACTTTCAACGAAATTATTGTAGAGGGCACACGGGATTGAAACGTATGTTAAAACTATATGTCTCACTTAAGCTCTTAAGACACTCAGAAGTAAACTGAGTACCGTTATCGCATATCGAAAGCGATGAAACTCCGTGGATTAGAAAAATATCGTTTTCTAAAATTTTCAAAAAGCATTCGGCTTTAGAGCTTTTCAAAAGAAATAACACGGTATACTTTGTTAACCAGCAAGAAATTACGAAAAGTCATTTATTTCCCTTTTTTGAACGTGGAAATGGGCCTACTAGATCAGCTGCTATGACTTGAAAAGGTAATTGACCGTTTTCTCTTTTCCCATCAGTCCATAGGTAGTGTATTTGGAGATTTCTGTGCTCCACATACTTCACAAGTCCTCACAAACTTTAAGATAACAAAACGCATTTTTGGCCAAATTAAATTAAATGTATGTTGTCTCAGCCTAATCGCCCAACGCGCTAGTTTGCCACTAGGGTTTTTAATAGAATTAAGCCACAATAAACTATAATGATCTGTTATGACCGTGAAAGGAACACCTTCTATGTAAGGTCGAAACTTTTCGATGTTAAAGAGTACTGCTAAACATTCTTTTTCAACAACCGAATAGTTACGTTCAGCCTTTGATAAAGTTCTACTGGCATACGCTATCACTCTTTCCTCACCATTGATTTTCTGTGTTAGGACGCCCCCTAAACCGGTATTAGAAGCATCACTAGAAATATAAAACTGTTGGGAAAAATCTGGTTGGGATAAAATTGGAGCTGAAACCAATAGCTCTTTAATCTTTATAAAAGATCTTTCTGCTGCGTTTGTCCAATCTATCGATTGTCCTTTTTTTCGTCCTTTCAAAAGATCATTAATAGGCGACAACAAGGTAGAAAAATTCTCGATAAAACGTCTGTACCATGAACGCATTCCTACGAAGCGCTTAACTTCCGTAGTATTAGTAGGTCTCGCATAATTAACCATGCTTGCTACTTTATCCGGATCGGTACGCAAGGAATTTGAGCCTACAATATAGCCTAAAAACTTTAGAGAAGTTTTGAAAAAATCACATTTGCTCAAATTTATCGTCAGTCCGGCCTCTTTCAATCTATCTTTTACTTCCTTAAGTAAGCGAGTATGCGATTCGAAGTCTTCCGATGTTACTAAAATATCATCGAGATAGGTAAAAATATGTGGCTCATATTTCGGACCAAATATAGCGTCCACTAAATGTTGCTGAGTTTGAGCAGCGTTCTTTAGACCAAACGGCATAGTGACGAACTGAAATAGACCTCGGCCTACTACTGCAAAAGCGGTCTTTTCCTTAGAGGATTTGTCTAAAGGAATTTGCCAGAAAGCCTTCCTAAGATCTATCGAAGATACATACTTAGCATTCCTGAGTGATGTCAAAATTCTGTCGATGTTCGGTAATGGATAGTTATCAAATTTGCTGACCTCGTTGAGCTTTCTACCGTCAAAGCATAGACGATATCACTCCGAGTTTCAACATTTCGTCTAACTCCTTATTCAATACTTTTGACATGTTCGGAGACATGGCGATGGGCCTTGTCTTTACAGGATTGGCATCAGCCGTATCTATAGACATGGTGATTTTATTCGTTCGGCCTAACCTATCTTTACTACTTATTTCATTGAAAGAGCTTATTACTTTTTCTGCTTTTAAGCGTTCCGTCCGCGAGAGATCATCTAGGGTACATAGACGCGAGAAAAGGTTTTCAAAAGAACTTTCTGAATAACAATCTTTAAAACTTGTTTGAGAATTGTCTTCTAGGGACTGTGGATACCACGAATTATTTTTAAAATTTACTAAAATCCCGAATTTTTGTGCAAAATCACATCCTAAAACCAAAGTATGTGATAGAGAAGGTACTACTAGAGCAGAGATTACTAAACAATGACCATTGCAGACTAGCGGCAACTCGACCGTACCTAAAACTTTTAGACGGCTGCCATCTGCAGTGGTAACACTTCTATTTTTGACATGGCATATTTTTATACTTAAACGACTTAAAATTTTAATACCATTCTGACCTATAACGGAGGCATTTGCACCAGAGTCAAATAAAGCCGAGAAATGGGCACCTAATAGATTTATCTTGATATGCGGTCTGTTATCTAAATATTTATGCACGAATAGAGGAGACATGTGACCATTTGGAGAAGCAGGAGTTTTTAACTTGAGAAAGAGAATTTTTATTAGACTTAAAAAAATCAGAAACTTTTTGTAACCATTTAGTCCAATCTGATCTACTGGAATATTTTTGTTCGTCTGTGTTTCTGGAACGTTTTGGATTAGGGGCTTTACTGCGAACATGAGCTTGTGACTTAGCCGAATGATTAGAGGCTTTTTTGTTGGACTTAGGATATCCGCCTCGGTAATATACCGTCCTTACTCGTTTTTTGTACATTTGGGGCATGATGTTAGTCTCACACCTGTTGTTCCACATTTGAAACAAAATACCCTCTTTGGTGCTGTACAATTTTGGTAAGTGTGATTCGGGCCTGTGTAATTCCAACACGTGAAAATTGCCTTAGGTGAAACCGGCTTGTCGTTCACTTTAGCTGCAGTGTCGCTAATTTTAGAGTCATTATCTTTTCTTTTACCCGTTTTCTGGTTACTCCTAGGGTTCCGATTTACATTCCCAACTTTATTTGTCGAGACTCCACTTCGGCCATTTGGATTATACTCTACTTGATGTATATTAGTTTCGCTTTTTGGTCTGCTCTTTTCCAACAAATAATCGGACTCTTCAAGTTTTCTACATAACCCGGCGAGTTCGGCTACCGAATTTATATCTAGTAGAGCTAACCGATTGACGAAACTAGGCAGAATATTCCTCCGTATAAATTTAACTTTGGTACTTTCCAAAGGCTTGATGGACAACCTACAAAATAAAGATTCCATGTGGGCAATAAAAATCACAGTGGACTCATTCTTCTTTTGTCGCCTCCTCTTTATTTCCGACCACAATTCTTCATCATCATCACAGTGCAAGAAGTCCTTCTTTAGCCTATCTACCAAGGAATGCCAGTCGTTGACACTTGATTTTATGCTTCTAAACCAAATGAAGGCATCGCCAGTGAAAAATTCAACAGCAGAGCTGAAAAGTTCATCTTCCGATACTTTCCTAGCTTGTGCTATTTCAGTCAGCCTCTCCAAAAAAGGATAGAGTCTCTTTGAGTCTCCATTAAATTTCAATTGCCATTCGCTGACAGGAATATTTCTGGCTGCGCAATTCACGATTGGAGCTGGTACGTTTATGACTGGGGTTGTAATAGGCAACTGTGGTAACTCATGACCAGGAGCTATCTTTTCTGCAAGATTTGCTTCCATGAGCACACACGTAGCTATTGTTTCCTGAACATATTTGGAAAGCTTCGACGCTTCCTCTTCGTCATCCGGCATGGGAATTCTTTGTACGCGACCCGCTACATGCGATAAACGTGACTTAACCCGGTGTACAAGTGAATCATTTGGATCGCCGTCATATCTATCGATTAAGTTTTGGATAGAATTTAAACTCTTTTCGATACCAGCCGTTTCTTCTTTAAAAGACAGGGTGTCATCCCCTATTTTTATCGTTTTTCCGGGCTCATTAATTTCTTTACTTAAGATCCTCGTTAGAATCTTTCTTTTATCCGCGACCGGACGTTCTGAGAAAGTACGACGGATTTTCAGTTCATAATCTAACTCATATTCCAGTAGGTGATTTTAAAGTTGAATGCTTCCATGATAAATGAATAAAATTTAAAAGAATTGTTTAAAAAATCGTAAAAATATTTCTCCTGTGCTCCCAATAGTCAAAATAAAAAATATGTAAAGGCACTTAAAATATGTAAACTTCTTTACCAAACATTAAAAAAAATCTTCGACAATTTCAAAAAAAATTTCTAAGTATCGCCTTGTATTAAAACTCTTTTATTAAATATGTTAAGAATTTCCTATAAAAAATCTCTAAATACCGTTTCGTATCAGCAAAGTATTTTTAATATTCATGCAAAATATAGGTGAGAAAAAAACGTACGGTTTTTTTCTCTTCTTCGGTTATTCGCAAAATAAACAGTGCAAAATTTAAGTCGACCAACACATCTGCTAATCTGAACTATAAAGCTAGCTTTTAAGAAAAAAGTAGGAATCGCTTATCTTAGAGTCGATTAACAAAATTCAAATATCTAAACCACCATCGGATAAATTGAAATAAAAAAATTCTACAAATTTCCTGCTTTTGTCTTACTGCTATAGTGTAGTTTCGTTTAATAAATATTATGAAATAAAAATATCTGCAAAGTTAGAGCTTTTACTTTGTTCGAAAGCTAGTACACTGAACCCTTTTTTAAAAAATAAAATTCCAAAAGCCCCGCGTTGACAGCGCTATTTTGTAGCCTATGAAAAGGTGTTTAATTGCGCCCCACGTAGGCTGCGTCATTTTGTAACATTGGAACTTGCCCGCACGTTGTGGTGTCATTTTGTAACATGTTAAACTGTCCTCAGTTTGAGGCATTTTTTTTTTTTTGTACCCTGTGAGAAGTTGTTTGTCCCACGCTTGAGCGCAATTTTCTTGCAGCCCCGCTTTAATTTCTGATAATGAATTGAGTGAAACCTGATTTTAAAGGAACTAAAGAAATTAAAGAAACACTAGCTCAGTTTTCCTTGGTAGAGAGATATGGGTAAGAGATAATTGTCTTACGTCTTTTTGGAATTATTTTCTATTTTTAAAAAGCTTTAGCTGTACAAATTTTGGGCACCATCCATTTTAAATAGTAAGGATCTAACTTCAGCTAAAAAAAATGGAAAAATACTGAAAGAATGTATTGTTGGTAAATAAAAAAATCAGTTTGGTACAGCCGTTCTTGTCCTGAAAAGTAGGGTAGGTATTCAGTGAGACACTAGCTTTAATCAACAAAAAAAAGAGAATTTATTCATGTTTTTTAAAATAAAAAGTTCCAACCTTTGCAGTTCTACAAAAAAAAAAATCTAGCCTAACTAGTAGTTATTACATTTAAATCCTGAAATATGATAACCCCCGAAGACGAAAAATAGTGTTTTACACTTCACTTTTTAGTCTGTTTTAAATTGCTGTTAAGGCACTACTTTGGAATAAGTCTATTGAAGGAAGTTTTGGTAACTTACTGTTCTTATTCCTGCTTTGATGGCATTCGACCGATTTCACACTTTTCTAGCTAACACTTTGAAAGCCCACTACGGCTTTTAGTTAAGAAACTGGTACTTTTACTTAGCTCGCATGATGGTTGTTCTGAGCTTTTCTTTTGTAGCTCAGTCGAAGGAAGCCTACTTGGCGGCTCTGATGAAAATTAGCCTGTCGGCTAGATGGTACTAAGCCTACTCAGCGGCTAGATGGAAAATAGCCCGGCTGCGGCTAGATGGAAAACAGCCTCGACAGTCGGTCTTCAGGCCCTTAAATAAACCATCCAAACTCTCCGGTAATATGGCGACGCCGGAACTAAAACAGCGGATACACACTTTTCACCAATCGCGGCGTGGCGGTAGGTTTGGTCAGGAACCCGCACAACACACTATACCGAACGTCTTGGAATCTCTGTTTAATATACCGTTCGATACAAAAATGAAAATAAGTACAATTTGAAGTGAAAAATCAGTAACATTACATGGTCTTAAAATCTAGGAAAAAATGAATGTTACAATACATATATATATATATATATATATATATATATATATATATATATATATATATATATATATATATATATATATATATATATGTATATGTACATGTCTTCTTCTTCTTCTTCTTCTTCCTCTAGCCATTCTCTACCCTTTGGATAAAGGCCTCTCTCATGTACTTCCATATATCTGTTTTCAGTAACTTGATACCAATTGAGCCCCGCTGATTTTTTAATATCGTCATACCAGCGTTGTTGAGGTCTGCCAGTACTTGTTTTTTCCCCATGGTCTCCATCTGGTCAATTTTCCGCTCCAGTTATCAGTATTTCTGGCCACATGGCCAGCCCATTTCCACTTGAGGGAAGATATCCTTTCAATTATGTCGTGGACCCCTGTTTCTTTCCTGATCCAATCGTTTGGTTTCAGTCCCTAAGTGATATACCTAGGATTTTCCTTTCAATTGCTTTCTGGTGAACTTTTTTCTAATAACTTTTCGTGTCAGAACCCAAGTTTCGCTACCATATGTTGTTACTGGTAGAATGCATTCACATTTGGACTGAAAGACTTGCTTCATTGTACCGTAAGCGGCCCATCTCAGGCGTATCCTTCGATTGACTTCCAGTTCTTAATTCACTTTTCCGGTTGTAAGTTCCTGTCCCAAATATACATATGAATCCACACTTTCCACTTCTTGCCCGTGTATGGATATTACGTCATTAATGGTTGTTTGTTCGTTCGTCATGAATTTGGTTTTTGTGATGTTGTGTTTAGTTTGCAATTCTTGGAGCATTTCTTTTAATTCGATGTCATCAGCAAATCTTAAGTTGATGAATCTCTCTCCGGATATGTTAAGTCCCCTGTTTTCCCAGTAAAGGCTCTTGAAGATATCTTCTAGTACCAGGGTGAATATCTGATATGATGTCTCTCTGTATAACACCTCTCTTTATTTTTACTTCCTTGGTCTCCTCGTGTAATCTCACTTTCAGTTTTGATTGTTCATTGATTTTTATTCTTATATTAATATACCTTTGATCGACTTTCGAGTTTTTCGGGTTGTCTAACCGTGTGTAGTTGTTCGATTGTGCTAAATTCTTTTCGGAAACCTGATTGTTCTTTGGGCTGATATTTTGCAAACTTCTTGTCTAATCAATTTATGATTATTTTCATGAATAGGTTGTATATTTGCGATAGAAGACTTATTGACCTACAGTTCTCTAAATTGCTAGGATCTCTCTTTTTGTATATCATTACTTTGGCAGTTTCCCAATCTTTTGGTATCATTCCTTCGATTAGACATTTATTGAAGAGTTTTTTAAGCTCTTTTATTAATATCGGTCCTCCCTGTTTTAACATTTCCAGCAGAATGTCGTCTTCTCCTGCTGCTTTTCTATTTTTAATTTGGTTAATAGCATTTTTTAATTTCTTCAACTTCGATATCTGGTAGATCTTCGGAACCGATATTAAGTATTCTTCGGTTGTTCTCTCTTGATCTTCTCAGAGTTTCCTCATCGGCTTTCGACCCATATAAATCTCCATAGAATGTTTCTGTCAATTTAGGTATTTGTGGTCTTTCTTCTATAGGGTTTCTATTTTTGTTTATCAATTTGTTAATCTTGTGTGAGTTGTCCTTTCTGAATATGTTCAATTACTATTTTGTTCTATCAGTTTTTCTATCCATTTCTCATGGTATGCTCTAATATCCTGTTTTGCCATTCTTCTTGCAGTTATCCATATATATATATATATATATATATATATATATATATATATATATATATATATATATATATATATACATATATACATATATGTATATATCTATATATATATATATATATATATATATATATATATATATATATATATATATATATATATATATATATATATAGTCACAGAATACACCATAGCAGTAGGTGGGAACGTAGGAATGAGTACTTTAATGCTTTTAGTTCCAGCGGGACCTTTTGATTTCTCTTAGGGTTTTTTTATTATAAAAATACAGAAACACTAGTTTCAATTTTCATATTATTTATTTTAAGAACTTAATAATTATTTCAAATGCACAGTGTCTTCTTCAGAACTGTATTAAGAGTAACCAAACTATTTTAATTGATAATGTGAGTAATATATTTCTTAAACTATAACATATATCCGTTTTGGGTTAATGATTATATTAAATTATAGACAGTTATATTATTTTTATAAAGTATAAATCTATGATAAAATTTCAAAGAACTAATATAAATTGACTAAGGGAGAACGACTTAAATCTACTTGTTCGTTTACCAGGTGTACAAGTATGAAATGCGGATTTTTTTTCTAAAAAAACATGTTAAATTCAGAAGAATGATAAATAGTGCTTTATTTAAAGTATGCTTCATCGCTTGTTATATATTTTTCCCATCTTTCGGGCAATTTCTGAATACCACGCCAGTAAAAATCTTCCCCTTTTGCTGCGAACCATTCATCGAGCCATTTTTTCACATCTTCGTACGAACCAAAGCGCTGCTCAGCAAGTGCGTGAGCCATCGATGCAAACCAGTGGTAATCGGAAGGAGCCAAGTCTAGTAAGTAAGTCGCATGGGGTAGAACTTCCCAGCTAAGTACTTCCAACGTGTCGCGAACTGGTTTTGCCGTATGTGATGGAGCATTATTATGAAGAAAAATGACTTTGCGTTGCCTTTTTCGTTATTCTGGCCTTTTTTCAAGCAGCGAACGGTTCAAATCGATCAATTGTTGTTGGTAACGTTTAGTATTAACCTTTTCCCCAGCTCATAATAGATCACGCCCCTCTGGTCCCAAAGCGATTCGGTCTTGAGGTCGATGTGAATGGTGCGCCTGAATCTGCCCATGATTTTTTGGCGCTTGGGATTCTCAAAATAAATCCACTTTTCATCCCCTGTAACTATACGATGCAAAAACGACTTCCTTTTATACCGAGCACACGTGTTTTTGCGCTTTTTCATTTGTCTGTCATTCAACTCTTGTGGTACCCATCTACCGGCTTCTGAATCCATCTCTCGTAGCCGAGTGGAAAACAGTTTGTTGACTAACGCCCAATTGCTCGGCGAGTTGTTTTTGTGTTTGCGAGTCATCTTTGTCCAACAATACTTGCAATTCCACATCTTGGTATTTTTTGGCGGTTTTCCACGTTCCTTGTCGGCAACATCGAAGTCACCACTTTTGAAACGCCGAAACCATCATTCACACGTATCGTGATGGAGCATGTTCACCATAAGCTTCTCGAAGTAATCGGTATGATTCAACAGCAATTTTCTTCAAATGAAAACAAAAAATTAATGGTGTCCGCGAATGCTCTTTGTTCGGTTTAAATTTAGACATATTGAACAGAACAACACAACACTATGCACACACTTTTCCAATTTATCACTCGTGCGCGTCTGAAACTTGTTGACGACACAACAAAATGGTGCAGTGTCAAATTTTTATAGCACAAACTGCATTGGCGCACCATCTGTTGTCTGAAATCCGGATTTCATACTTGTACACCTGGTATATACGAGTAATTTCTGTTTTAAGAAAGACAAAAATTTATTTTGTATTTTTTATTTTTCTTTATTAGAAATAATCACAAAAGTCCATTAAAATAATCTGAACCACAAACAGTATCATAAAATACACAAAAGTGTTAACACACAGAGATATTTCACCACTAGGGCTACTTACATAAAACCTTACCATTACCATTCCTTCCCATTACCATTACCAATGTTTGCCTTTTATAAATATGAAGTAACTTACCGACTTAAAACAAGGGGTACTTGATCTGCTTTAATGGAGGGTTTGCTCGAGCCATACCTTTGTCCAAAAGTAGATTCAAACTTTCTCACATAGATGTCATCTGGATCCCATTTTTTCCGGAAGCGGTCTCCATATTTTTGGATATTCCTTTTTTATTCTTTTAATGCTACGTAGAGCAACCGTAGTTTGTTTTTCTGTACATCTTTTGCAGTTGGTTTGAAGAGCTTCATGTAGAATTCCTAAAAAAGAGATTGTTATGATTAAATATGTCAGTGAGCCGGGATGATCGATCAGCCGGAATGAAAGAAAAAATCCAAAGTTTAAAATATCCAGAAACAAATCATGACTTATCATTAAAAATTTTTATATAGTCTAGAAGCAGTAGAGTGCATCATTTCCCCGAATAACATTATTAGTACGGTTCAAAAATGTTGCACAACTGTACCCTGTCCTCAGACCTGGTTAAATTATAGGTGATAGAGAGTGGTATATACATAGGTTCTTCGTTATTTAGGTGAAATATTTTTAAATTATTGAACTGAATAGATCCTTTGTAATAGGAGTGCGTGAAAACATAAAGGAAGTTTCGATTTCTGGAAGAAAATATATTTTTTATTTGACACAATTCTGCCCCACACATCAATTACATCCATCTCTATAAGGTGCTCCGTACCTTTATCAGAGCATTTTTATCCAATTTAAAGTGCCCAAAGTGAATTAAATTAAATAATCTTGTGTCATAGTGTATTTAGTAAGGCCACAGAGAATATAGCTATCTCTTTAGAA
This sequence comes from Pachyrhynchus sulphureomaculatus, assembly GCA_019049505.1. Taxonomy (NCBI): domain Eukaryota; kingdom Metazoa; phylum Arthropoda; class Insecta; order Coleoptera; family Curculionidae; genus Pachyrhynchus; species Pachyrhynchus sulphureomaculatus. The sequence continues at coordinate 60,168,924 of CM032455.1, read as the reverse complement.
AGACAAACTCGTGGAATAAAACGTAGCCTCAAAACGAAGACGGCTGGCTACCGCAGGATCGTTAAAATATGCCTCGTCGATGTTTTTAGAGACGGCGCGCATATTTATCCCCATTACTGTTAGAATACCGTATTAGCCGGTTGGAATTTTTATATTTATTAATTTCGAGACTCTCTAGGAAATTTAAATTCATCATTGAAATTGTGTGATTCATGAATTCAAGGGGTTGCATAATGTGATTTGCTATTGTTTTTTAAATAACTGTATTTGTGTTCGTTAATACGGGTTTCAAATGGTCTACCAGTTTGTCTAACATACTTTTTGGTACAAGATCCACAATTCAATAAATATACGCCTAATTTTTCAATTTTATTAGATTTAGATTTATTATTCAGAATTATGTTATTAGTTTTAAATGCTATTTTTTTGGTATCTTGTATTAATTGTTTGAAGATTTTTCTTGTGGCTCCAGACTAATAACAATCTAGGAATATAATTCTGAATAACAAATCTAAATCTAATAAAATTAAAAATTCAGGCGTCTATTGAATTGTGGATCTTGTGCCAAAAACTATGTTGGACAGAGTGGTAGACCAACTGAAACCAGTATTAAAGAACACAAATACAGTTATTTAAAAAACAATAGCAACACACATTATCATATAATTAATGACTGATGAATTTAAAATTCTACATATTGAAAATAAATCCAAAAAAATTAAATCTCCTAGAAACCATCCATTAAACGGACAAGTAGATTTAAATCATTCTCCCTTAATTTATATTAGATCTCAGAGCACAATTACAGTACATAATTTAATAAAATCATTAACCCACAACAGGTATATATTATAGTTTAAGGAATATATTACTTACATTCCCATTTGAAATAGTTTAGTTACTCTTAATACACTACTTGTGAAGAAGACACTGTGTGTTTTAAACAATTGTTAAGTTGTTATACAAAATAAATAAATTGGGAATTGAAACTAATGTTTCTATTCTATTATTATAATGGATTTCCAACAAGTATCGGCTAATACAATCAAAAGTTTTTTTATTGTTGATGTACTGATACTTGAGTTTGTACTTCAGAAGGTAACCAAAAACAGTTTAATACTGTTTGAAAAAAGTTATAAAAATGTAAAATAAAGCTGAGGTAAATTAAACATAAATCGATAAATAGAAAGTATTTAACGTTTAAGACTCTAATACAACAAATATGAAAATATTTATATATTTTTTTGGAAAGACAATGTTATTAATTAAATTATATTTAGTCACGAAAATTAGTAATTAAATATTGGATTTGGTTAAACAAAATATAAACCTAATATTCCGTAACTAATGATAAACTGATGTTCAGAATATTATAAACAGCATCTTTGACGCCAAATAATTTATCTATAAATATATTTGCTTTTATCAACAAATCTCGTTACTTTTGTTTTCAAAAATTTACCATTGTTTGTGCTCACGCACCTTTTCGCTAGGTTGTTAGCTTTAATTAAATCTATTTAGGGAGAATTGAGCTAGCCACGAATACATTGGTTTCAATATTTTTTAGGCTATTTTTTCCAATCAGAATTTGATTAGTTGGCGTCTTAAGGAAAAAACTTTCCAAAGATACTCAGAGTTGCTAATATTATTGCCATCCCCAAGAAAAAAACCGGAAAATTTTAGAAAAATTGTAATTTCCAGGATCCTAAATTTCATAACTAAGTATAAAATTCAGCTCAGTAGGTCTTCATTTAACGTAAATCTACCAGGACTGCATTCTGTAGTAGTCTAAAATATATATTTCTATCACCATATCTATTACTATAAATAAGGAATACTTAGTAACTACGCTGTATATACTACTGGTATTCGTGCAATAATCTTAAATTGGATTGAGTCGTATATTGAGAGTGAAATAGCAAAATTAAGTGCTGCTCAATTTATTATAATTATATTTAAACTTGGTATTTGCCAGAGATGGGTACTTGCTTCTTTTCATTCAGTATATGGCAATGACGACCCACCTTATTTTCAAGTAAAATTTTGGACTAAATAGTTTGCATGAGACTAGACTCAATTAAGGACCATCTCAGGATCGGATAGACAAGTTGAGGAAATTATCAGGCTTGTTGAGAATTTGCTGCTGTTAGATAGACGAATGCAGATTCCAGTGCTTGCTTAAAAGCTGGAGTAGGCGAAAAACTACTGTTTTCGAAATTATCCACGAAGATTTTGTGATGAAAAAAGTTTCGTTATGATAGATTCCCTTAGATCTGGCGAAACTGGCGAGAAAAGAAATTTCTCAAGTTCATCTGATAGCTTTATCGAACGCTGAGAGTTACTTTCTTCGAATTCTGACCATTCTTTGGGACAGCGTAGGAATTTTGCTTATTGAAGTTATGCAGAACTTTGTAGTTGTACAACTGCAGGGTTTACAAGACACACAATCCAAAGCATTTCCGAAAGCTGTATATTCACTGCGTTACAACATCCATTCCATAGCCCTGATTTAGCGCCTTGGGACTCCTTTTTCTTTAAGCATCTGCAGAAATAAATTGGGGGTCTAAAATTTTGTTCAGATGATGACTTGAAAGCCATGATGAGCCGTTGTAGCGACTTTTTTTGAGACGCAAATTTTTTGAATCCATTTTGAGAATTTTTTTCTTGATTATTGAGTGACATCACAATTTTTAAGCATAATTATTTTTAGTCAAACACGTAATGGGCTAAGGAGAATGGAGAGAATGCTAGGTTGTTGGAGTTAAGGAATCTAAAAATTGTTTTATTTTTTTATTATTGTAAATTGTTTAGGGTCAAACATATAGGAAGTTAATGTTGCAGGGGAGGATTAGCAGGGATGACCAATATATATAGCATTGTATGTCCTTTTTAGGTTTTTAGAGCCGCAAAACTCAAAAGATATGTTTAATTATTTTCACTTATTTATGATCCAACATATAAGGGGTTAATGAGGTAGGAGGGGGTTAGAGGATATACTTAGTATAATGCTTTACGTTATTTTTAGGGGTTTTGAAGTTAAAGAATTTAAAAATTGTGTTTTTTTTTATTGTAAATTGTTTTTTTCAAACACAGAAGGTGGGCGAGGGTGTTAGAGGAGGCGATTCATACATATCGTGTTACATGCCTTTTTCAATATTCTTGGAGTTTTCATTCTTTTCAATTTTCACAGAAATAATGTGTAGAGGAAAATATTAGGTTTCAGTTATAAATATCTCTAAAGCACGTCCTTTGCTCAATTTTTTTATAATTAATATCTAACATTATTTTTAATGTGAACCTCCAGTATATATAAATATTGGTAAGAGTTTTTACTTTCACAGCTAATGGGCATACTCGTAAAAAACTCTGTTAGAGATTTTCAAGATTCTCAAAATTATTTTGAATTTTCTTCTCTGTCTCTTTTTATGATGAAGCGGTAACTATCGAATTAAAACGAGAAATTGGGTTGAG
>CM032455.1:60004839-60165353 GCA_019049505.1 Pachyrhynchus sulphureomaculatus | reverse complement strand
ATGTATCCACACTTTCCAAACTCTTTGTATGGCCCGTAAATACGAGTACTATTAAAAATAGCGGCATTTAATATTAGCTTTTTTTCTAACCAAGTAAATGTAAAAAGGGGAATATTGCTACTAATTTTCTTAGATCGTTCGTATTCACATAAAAGTCTCTGTTGTATACTATTCTTGTTGACTAGAAATGATAAAAAATATATAATTTTCAGGTTCTTGGATTCTAAAAACACTGAAAAGGATATATATGATATATTTGTGAAATCTCCCTTAAATCCCTTCTTCTACCTTTATTTTATTTTCATGGGTCTAGCACACGTGCTGCAGGAGAATCCCTTAGGACCTACAGGAGCGACACGTGTGCGGGAAAAGCGATCTACCTTGGTGTTGAATCGCTGTAGATTGTACTCTGTCGTTAACACAATCCTGGGCAAATTATTCAAAGGGAGGAAATTTTCCATATAATAGACTGCTTGAAAAGGGTTATTAGGAGTAACAAGCTAAACGTCATACGAATGTGAAGTAATAGCGCGACGTGTATTTTTAACATGCACCGCTCTGGAAGGAATTAAGTGGGCTACATCTATCGAACACGTTCCATGAAAATACTTGTAGAATATAGAGTGACGATGCTAGAGGAATAGAGTACCCCGACATAACTATGTCGGGTTCAGCAACGTTAACTTTTTTGTACTGTCAAACTCTACTTGGTTACTGTCACCCGAAGATAAAAATTTCTTCCAAGTCTTGTTAAGTTGAACGACCTCCTGCTGTCTGCGGATATTTGCATGAGTATCCGATGTTCGAGCGTTTAAAGTGAATCATGAAATAAACGTACTGTCATCTGCAAAGCTGTAGATTTGATTGCTGGTCTTTTCCAGCAGATCGTTAATGTAAATGAGAAAAAGAGTAGGAGACAGTATGGAGCCCTGCGGCATACCGGCTTTAATACTGACGGTGCACAGTGCGAAATTTAGGAAGTTTAGCGGAACTTTATTCAATTTTTGAAATACGTAAAATGCATAAGATTATTCATTATTTTGGTAGGTTAATATCCCACCTCTAAAACCTCATACTCAGTTTGGGGATTAACCCTGCGAAACAACTGCAAAATGCACCTGAAAGTTGCATTACTTATTCAATCATACTTTTTGCCTACAGAAAGCTATTCGATTAATAGAGTGGTACATACAAACGGCAAGTCAGTAGGCCATGATTTTTTCTTCATTTATTTTATAAGAGAATTGTCAATTATTGGCATTTAAATAATTGCAAAATCTTTTCTTACTCGTGTGTGATTTGTTCGTGAAAAAAGTGATTTTTAAGAAGTAAGTAAAATTTACATTTTTAACTTCAGTGGAGGCTTTAAAAAGTGATACTACATAATACCAGCTTGAAACGCACAAAATTTGAAAGGTTTTTTTCCTCTGTTGGAAACACAAAAGATCTTCTGCGAATATTTTGCGATCTTCTTTTAAATTAAACATTTTCCAGAATGACTTTGCAACTTTCATATAACTGCATATTCCAAAAGTGGAAGGAAGAACCGACATCGGACGCCATCATTGGTTTTGTTTTGGAAAAAATAGGCTCACCAATGCTAACATCTGACGCTCTTTGCAGTTTAAAGGCAACTCTTCGTGCGCTGGTTTGTAAAATACAAAAAAGGTGGAGGGAATCCAGTCGAAATTTAGCATCATTTCTGAATAAAAATGCTAGCTGGCTAGAAAATAATGTAAAATTTTCAAATGCTGTAAGGGATGCATTGCCTAGTGGATCGAGGACCAATGCAGGCAGACCTAAAAAAGAATTTAAAGATTGTCATCCTAAAGTGCAAAACAGAAAAGTGCATCATCTTTTGAAGTCCGGTAGTCAAGACGAGTTAGCCAAAGCAACTGCAAGAAAGCTATACCAATCTGGAAAACGAAACTCTGCAGCGATTGTCAAGGAACTGGCATCTGGTTCTCCAGAAAGTGGTAGCAAAATCAAGAAGGCTCGCATGTCTTCTTCAAACAGCCCACGAAAATTAACTCCAGACCAGGCTCTGGCGCTACTTATTGATGCAAACTTATCGTCAAATCTGTCAACATTGTTCGAGATCAAGCAAAAATCACCGTTGCACTTTGTATCCACCTTATTATGTTGTAAAAGAGGCAAAGAGGTTGTGCTATCCAAAGGGACATAATAATAACTGAAGTTTCAGCTGAAGTATCAGTTCAGTCGCTTATAAATCATACCGTAGCAAGACTTTGTACAGGGCTAGAAGGGATTCTTAGAACTTTATCAAACGTTAAAGCACTAAATATTATCGTAAAGTGGGGTTGTGATGGGGTGGAACAAGTTAATTATCGACAAAAGTATATGGACAAACATAGCTCTGATGATAGTATGTTTAGTGTATCAATGGTACCAATCCAAATGTGCCCCGTAAATGATAATGGTGATAATCAGTCAGTAATTTGGAAAAACCCTGCTTCTTCTTCCACACGGTACTGTCGCCCCATTAAGTTGGTTTTTGCCAAAGAAACAGTCAGTGTAATGACCTCAGAAGTAAACAAAGTGAAAGAACAAATATTTCAACTTACTCCAACCACTATACTTGTAGATGGCAAGCAATTTCAGGTTACAGCAAATATGGTCTTTTGTATGATTGACGGTAAAGTATGCAATGCTGTATCATCCTGTGCATCATCAGAAACATGCTACTTATGTGGAGCTAAACCTAGTGAAATGAACAACATCTGCGATATACCTCAAAAAAATAGAAATGAATCCTTTTTATCCCTTGGACTATCACCCCTCCATGCATGGATAAGGTTTTTGGAATGTATTTTACATATATCGTAAAAACTGGATATTAAGATATGGCAAGCTCGTGGAGCAGAAAATAAAAAAAAAGTTGCAGAGAAGAAAAAATATATTCAACAAAAATTCAAAGAAGAGTTTGGCTTGCTTATAGATATGCCAAAACAGCAGACCGGAGACACAAACGATGGTATATACCGCGAGGAAATTCTTTAGAAATGCCGAAAAGTCTTCCGAAATAACTGGCGTTAATTTAGATTTGATCAAGCGTTTTCATGTGCTGTTAGAGTGCCTAAATTGTGGTCTTAAAATTGATTCAGAAAAGTTCGGCGAATATGCAAGAGAAACTTTGGAATTGTATTTGAAAGAATATTTCTGGTACTCAATGCCCGTAAGTGTGCATAAAGTCCTTTGTCATGGAAAGGATATTATAGCCTCTTGCATTCTTCCGATCGGACAATTTTCTGAAGAAGCTCAGGAGGCAAGAAACAAAGACTGCAGAAAATATCGCGAACTTTTTACTAGAAAAACATCCCGAATTGACACAAATACGGATTTATTTAAATCGACTGCTTATTTCATCGGATTCGTACATCGCTAGTCATCGTAAAGAACCCAAAACCAAGCATAGTGAATTTACGCCAGAAGTTTTAGAGTTGTTAGAAAGATTTGCAGACCCATGTAATGATTGCGAGTCTTCAGACGGTTGCAATGAGTCTCGTTCTGAATAGATGTTCAAAATGTTGTTACAAAATGTATGTTTTTTTTAATTGTTCTATAATAAAAAACACAAATAAACTGAAAAACTTTAAATAAATCCCATTAATTTTTATTAAAAATTTTAAAAAACCAACAAATAGAACTGTTTTACTGGTTTAAATAATTAAGTTCCGGTAAACTCAAGAAATTTCGCACTGTGCGGTATTAGAAAGAAACCCGTCGATTGCCACTCGTAAAGAACGCTCTTTGAGGAAACTTGAGAGCCTCGACTGCACTACGGGAATAGTAGGCGCTGTTTTTCCTTGGAAATCAACGGTAGAATGTGAAGCAAAGAGCTTAGCCAACAAGTTCGCATTCTCAATAGGTGCTGTTGTAGTAGAATTATCTGATCGTGTGAGTGGTGGTATGTATAGTGGATTTGGTGAAGTTTTGATTAACTGCCTGAGCGGCTGACCAAAAGATAAGCAAGAAGTTTATTTCTAATTAGTTGATTGTGTGCTTCTCGGTTTCCTCAATAATTTCTTTGCATCTGTTCCGGGCACGAACAAAGATGTTACGATTTATGACGTTAGGATTTTCACGCCATTGTCGGTAGGCAAGATGTTTAGAAGCAACAGCTTCTTTACATTTGCGGTCAAACCAAGGCGTGCCTTGGAAGGGCATTTCTTCGAAAAAAGAACGTAAGGGTCCAAACTAGCCAAAATACCATCGGAAACCTCCTTAGCGTAGTTAGATGTGTCGTCGGATCGAAAACAAACGTCCAACCAAAGGAATGGTCGAACATATTCCATGAGTTCTTTCCATTTAACTGATTTGTAGTGCCAAATCTTGCTCGGTTTAGGCACCTCTCTGTCACTGATTGGTAGGATACTCGATGTCGAAAGCAGTTTATGGTCGGAAGAACCTAAAGGCGGATTTACGGTGACAGTGTAAAGGATTGGTATATGACTATAGATGTATGTATATATACACCAAAAATTTATTCATCCTCTCAAATAAATTCAAGGGAAAATCAAGAATATTCTATTGAAATCTACCTTCTTCCTCTAATGCGATATTAGTCAAAAACTATAGATTTTTCTACATTGCAAGTATTCCAGTTGAATGAAATTTGAAATTGATATGTCGTTTCCCTTGTTAGTCATCCCTGCAAGTGGGAGTAAAATCGATCCACGGATATTATAAACTATGTTTTTTGTGGTCTAGCAAACCTCAAACGACATGAATTTTCACATGGATAATACTTCCCTTAATGAAAGTTCTTCAAATGAAACACTTAGACCAATAACCTAAGAATAATATCGAATTTATATTATAATCAAAAAGTCTCTCATCCATTGAGAGATAACTATTAGAGGAGATTGAAATAAAGATAGGAGTCCGGCAGGGATGCGTGTTATGGATAATACTATTCAATGCGTATCCTGAAGAAACTATCAAAAAAGCTCTCGAAGATGAGGCTGCTGGAATTGAAATAAATGTTAAAAAAAACGGTTAATAATCTGATATACACAGATGACACCGTAATTATAACGGAAAACATCCAAGATCTGCAAAGACTGATGAATAGCATTGATAAATGCCGTGAAGAGTATTGATTGACCCTTAACGGCAAGAAAACAAAATTTATAAGGATTTCAAAAACTATAGGAAACAACGAAGGTTTGATAGGTAACGGTAACAACATCGACCAAGTCCAGAAATATTCATATTTGGCTACAGAGATAAATAACACAAATAATTATACCAAAGAAATCAAATTACGTATGGAGAATGCCCGTGCAAACTTTATAAGAATGAAAAAATTCTTGTGCATCAGAGACTGGTGAGATTTACATCTTCTCTACGCTGTTCTATGATGTGGAGGTGTGTAATATTTGGACACAGCGATCACTAAGCTCCTGGAATCGTTCGAACTGTGGATCTACAGGAGGGTCTTAAAGATATCATGGGCACAGCATATAAGAAACATAGAAGTCTTGAGAAGAATGGGAAAAGAGCAGAAAATAATGGAAACGATCAAGAACAGAAAATTGCAATACCTCGGACACATAACACGACGAGAGAGATATGCCATGTTACGTCTAATAATGGAAAGAAAAATCCAGAGAAAGAGAAACACGGGAAGGAGAAGAATATCATGGTGGCGAAACTTGAGAGAATGGTTCGAATCTACAACGAGTAAACTTTTCAGAGCAGCAGCTTCTGAAATGAGAATCGTAATGATGATTCGACGCGAAGATGGCACTTGAAGAAGAGGAAGAAGAATACCTCCCTTAATGATGGATGTAAAAAGAGTTAAAAAAAGTTATTCATGTACTTGAAGGTTATATTAAAAAATTAACACTTTTTCATCTCAAAGAATAATTCAATCCAAGCATTACAAACCGATTTCTTAAATGATAGTTACTTTAAAGTGAGATGCTACTCCCTAAAAAGAGGCGCGGAGGAAGTGGTTCAAAGGTATTTGAAACTGAAACCTAACATTTTCTTTTACATATTATTTTATTATAAATAAGAGAAAAATAATGAAACTTTAAATTTCCGGTCATCAAGAACTCTGAACAGGATTTATACGAAGCTGTAATCTGTATATGCTGGAGTATATAAATATATAATAACTAAGGCTAACTTAAGGTAATCCTGAGGTAAGGAGTCCGAGGGACTTGGAAGTCGGTGTCGGGAATGGCGTGGGTGGGAGGCGATAAGCGTTCCTGACTGTGGGATTATGGTAGTGTGTGGCATTGTCTAGGAATTTAAGCTGGGCGTTTTTCATGCATTCCAGGATTGTGAACATTTGGAAGTTTCCGTTAAGCTGTGTGTTCTATACGAAACATGGGGCTTCGGCGATGATGCGGAGGGCTTTTTTGACGGTGTGGAAGGTGGATCTATGTGTACATGATATTTGGCACCATGCTGGGCTGGAGTATGTGAACCCAGCTCTGATGACCATCTTGTAAATTGTCAACTTGTTACAAGTTGACAATTTACTGGTCCTGTTAAAGAGTGGTTACAACTTGTCGAGGAATTGGTTAGTTTTTTGGGCAGAGGTGGCGACACGGTCCTTCCATACTACCCGTTTGCCACAGTGGAGGCCCAGGTGTTTGATGCTGTTTAACTACCGAAGTTTAGTGCCTTAGAGGGTGGAGCTTGCCGGCATGCAAGACTTGATGAACAAGATGGCTTGGGTCTTCGTTGGGTTGATCTGGATTCGCCAATGTTTGAGCAAGGTGACTAGCTTGTTGAGGTGGCGTTAGAGGCGGCTGATGATGATCCTGGTTGGCTTGGTGGTAGCGGTGATAACGGTGTTATCGGTGTACATCAGGATGGAGGTGTGGTGGTGGGTAGTGAAGACGTTGCATAAATGGGGGACAGAACGGAGCCTTGGGGGACTTCGGATCGAATGGGCTTCACTTCGGAGGTGGTCTGGTCGACTTGAACCTGGAACGTACGGTACGAGACACCGTGTGTGATGTACGGTGCCTTGGGAGAATTGAAACCGAAACTGTTCGTTTGGGATGACTCTGAGCTCTGAAGTTTTGGCTTGGATGATTTCGATGATAACTGACTCAGCAACTTTGCCTAAGTAAGAAAGTAGGCTAATTGACCGGTAATTGTTAGTCTCGTTAGAGGGATGCGGGTTTCCTAATTTCCAAAAACCCAGGAAGTAGCTGAGTCTCAGGATATCGTTTATAATATTAGTAGCTTCTGTGACCTGCTTCTTTGGGAGTTTTTTCAGGGCTTTGACACTGATTTTGTCATGCCCTGGGGCTTTTCGGATTGAACATGAATTCATGATGGCTTGGGCGACCGAGGAAATAGTGAAATAAGTGTTGCGGGGAGGCTGGACCTGTTTGAAGACCTTAATAGTGGAGGCTACCTTCTGGTTGGGAAGAAACTGGCCGTCAAGCTAACAGATCAGCTTTTTCTTGAAGGGTTACTGCAGTGGTTCCAGCGTGGGAAATTATGGGGATTGAACGGGAGTGTCATTGGTAAGAGCTTGAGCCATTTTCCAAATGCATTTGTCTTCGGTATTAAAGGACTTAAGCTGGAAACCCCATCTGCTATTTTGATATTCAAAAAGGGTTCATCTAAATTGATTAGTGGCATAGTTTGCTAGCCTGTTAAGGTAAGGCTCGGCAGTGCACGTGGCTCTCCTCAGCATGCCGTTTTTCTCCCGTGTCTGCTTTTTGATGCAGGGTGCAAGTTTGTCTTTAAGTGTGGCTGGCTCTATCCTGGTGGTGGTGGCCTGGGCTCGAGTGGTCTGAATGTCTTCTGTCAATATATTGACTGCACTGTGGTGGAGATAGTGGAAATTGGGGCGGTGTCAACTAGGAGCCTTTGGAAATATTCCCAGTCAGTGATGCTAGAGGTGACAGTATCGTTAATCCAGTCAGCCGGTCACCCAGTCACCCAGAGTAAAAATGACTAGTAAGTGGTCAAAGGTGAGGTCATGAAGGATAGTGATGTTGTGGTAAAGGTCGACGTTTCTAACCAGGAAAAGGTCGAGAAAATCGGACCTTCCATGGCCTATAAAAGTGGGCTCGTCTAGAGTGATCCTGTTGAAGCGTAGCTTGTTCTGATTAGCTTCGAGAACAGCGCCATTATTGCTCCTGACTAGGTTTCCCCAGTGAACGCTTGTGGCATTGAAATCGCCGCCCAGGACAGACTTTTGGTTGTTGGGGTCGAAACGTATGTGATAGGTTCAATTGGATCGGTGTTCCCATTTTGCTGGTAAACCGAAGATAAATTAATAGAAGTATTATTAGCCATGGAAACCGCTATAGTAGTGGCTTCATTTTGGGTTAGAGTGAGTGGTGGTGACTGATGATGGCTTAAGAATGGTTTGCCAACACGAATTCCTGATCGAGAGAGAGAGTCCGCCAGTCTTCTTGACCTGTTTTTAATGACCAATCCAGAGATTTACACCATCAATCTGCCACTAGGTTCTTTCGACCATAAACTGCTTTCGATATCAAGTGCCCTATCGATCAACAATAGAGAGGCGCCTAAACCGTGCACGACTTGGCATTATAAATCTGCTAACAACTCATGGAATATTTTCGAACTTTTTCCTAATCAGACGTTTGTTTTAGATCCGACGACCCATCTGACTATATTTAGGAGATTTTCGACGTTATTTTGGCTGATATGAATGTTTACATCAATTTTTCGAACAAATGCCCTTCCAACGACAACACTTGGATCGATTGAAAATGCAAAGAAACTCTTACTTCTAAACATCTTGCCTATAAACAATAATACGAAAATCCGTCATAAATCGTAATATCTTTGTTCGTACCCGGAACAAATGCAAAGAAATTATGGACGAAACTAAGGAGGCACACAATCAAAGAATTAAAAACAAACCTCTTGCCTGCCCCAATAATTCCAGATCCTTTTGGTCAGTAGCAAAGGCCGCTAGGCAAAATTTTACTAAATCAACTGTACTCCCACTCACATGGTCAGATAATGCTAATGCAACAACGCCAGTTGGGAAAATTAACTTGTTAGCAAAACTCTTTGCTTCAAATTCTACTGTCGGTTTCCGAGGAACAACACCACCAACTATTCCCATCATGCAGTCAAGGATAATGTCTGCCATTGTCTTGACATAGCGTATCATTGCACTCGTTTGAATTAGGCTAGACAGCAAAAAAGCTTCTGGTGGTGACGGAATAGGGAAGGACCAGGAAGTCAATCTACAGCTTTTCAGGTGACATCGTGCTTAATCCTTCATTTATTTTAAATGCTTGAAGATTGGCTACTCATAGAAATAGCTGCAGACAGTAGGAAGTCCTTTATCTTAACAAAGACCTGGAAAAAATCTTATCTTAGGGTGACAGTAACCAAGTAAAATTTATCGCTATAAAACTCCAGGCAACAGTTTTTTTCTAAAATATTTAGCGTTGCTGAATACAACATAGTTGTGTAGGGACACATTCATTCCTCTAGCATCGTCACTCAATTTACTGGGCGATAATTTGAGAGCAAATATGTCTTGACATGATCATGTTGCATGCATAGCAAAGAGAGCTTCTTAAAAGCTGGGAATATTATTTAAAAACTGGACAGCTTTACACTCCACAACAACTGTTAATTTTGTACGAAGTTTAAATTCAGCCAACGATGGAATACTACTCCCACGTTTGGATCTCCAAAACTCCCAAACACACACTGCATTTGTTAGATCCTATTCCGAAGGGAGCTGGTCGTCTGATTGGAGACCCAGAACTCCCCAGCAAACTTGATTCCTTGGAACATCGAAGAACGGTGGTGACTTAAGTCTATTCTACAAGGATTTTCATGGAAATTATTCTATTGGTGTAGCCCGCTTAATTTCTCCCAGAGCGGTGAATACTAGGAATACACGTCGCACTAATACTTTACATCCGAATGAGGTTCAGCTTGTGACTCCTAGCAAAACCCTTTTCAAGCAGTCTTTTAAATGGACAACCTCACCCGTTTGAAATGATCTGTCCAGGATTGTATTGCCCATCGAGTACATTTTACGCGATTCAAGACCAACGTGATTTGCTTTTTTCGTACACGCGTCGCTTATATAGCGCTTTAGGGATTTCTTTGCGGCACGTGTCCGTAAAAAAGAAATACAGGAGTGAATGATGGAGAGAGAGAAGAGATGAGATTGGAAGGGTTATAGGTCAATTTCAGAGCTCTTGTAATCAAAAAATCGGAAAATTTTGTTATGTTCAATTTTAACAGAAGTGGTATGTAGAGGCAAATAAGGAGTTTAAATTGAAAATATCTATGACGTTTGTTGTCTTGTTGTCTAGAAGCATGACTCTAGTATTTTTTGGTCACTAACTTGGTGGTGAACCGTGACGATTCTTGGTTTTCAAAAAGACGTAATTTTTGCAGACCCATTCAGGGCCCGAAATGCCCATATTAGACAATCTATAATAAAATACTATTACATAAACAAATACTTAAACCGGTATGGGCATATGGCATACAGCTCTGGGGGTTGTACTAAAAAGAGTAATAACCTGGTCCTACAGAGATTCGATAATAAGGTATTAAGGAACATATCTTATGCACATTGGTAACATTGGTACTTTAGAAATAGTATCCCCCACAGAGTTGATCAGATCACCACTAAGTTCACAAAGAGTTATGAGCAACGCCTTTTCAGCATGTAAAAGTCGAGGTCACCCAGATGCTTAACAACACATACCTAGAAAAAAGATGATTCGTGATATTAGACGTTCAGTCATTGTTTAAACAAATTATAGTTTTTAGGGAGTGTTAATGATTAGATTCTAAAGTTCATGACATACAACCACAGTAATTGAAGACAGAATAAAACCAATTTCATCATAATCACCATCATCATCATTAGCTTATTCCATCCATAGTCGGATGTAAGCCTCCCCAAGTTGTTTCCAATGAGCTTTGTTGTTTGCTTTTTGCATGCAATCGTGACCTGCTAAACTTTTTATGTCGTCCGTCCATCTTGTCTGTGATCTACCTATGCCTCTTTTGTGTTCTCTAGGCCTCCATTCAAGTATACGGCGTGTCCATTCATCCTTGCGATATGCCCCGCCCAATTCCAACTTAATATACATATTCGTTGCACTACATCTATCACTTTTGATCTTCTTCGTATCTTGATGTTAGGAACACGATCTTGGAGTCCAATATTTAGCATTCTCCTCTCCATTACTCCTTCGGTTCCCTCAAGTTTATTTATTATACTTTTATTTAAAGCTCACGTTTCAGCGTCATATGTTAATACCGGCAGTACATACTGATCGAATACTCTGGCTTTTATTGTATTTAGGATCTCCAATTTGAATGTAGATTGTAACCTTTCGAACGCAGACCAAGCTAACGAGACTCTTTATCCAAGTCAGCCTTTAAATTATTTTTTGATATCTGTAGTTCGACTAGTTATGACCTACACAGCAGAGACAAGACCAAAAACACGCAAAACTCAGAGATACTTACAAACAAGTGAAATGAAAACATTAAGAAGAAATGTAGGAAGAAACAAATGACAACATAAGACACATATGTGAAGTAGAGGACATTAACACGTGGATAAGAAACAGAAAACAAGGATGGAACCAACATATAAATAGATTGTCCGAACGACGATTTGTGAAAATAGCTGGAGGTAAATAACCGGTTGGCCTAAGAAGTATAGGATGCCCACGAAAAAGATGGAACGACGACCTGTAGCGACGATACGTTAAAGAAAAACAGGCAGGAATGCCTAATATAAAGAAGAAAAAGTCTTTTCGCATCCACTTCTATATATAAGCCTCCCCTTCATTTTTCCCGATCTTGAGCTAGTTGGTGCCAGTTGCGTCCTATCCTCATCTTAATGTCGCCCAACCAGCATTTTGGTGGCCTTCCATTACTTCTTTTGTGCGCTCTCGGCCTCCACTGCGCTACACTCTTGGCCCATATAGTATTCTCTTGCCGAGTCACATGACCAACCCATCTTCATTTGAGCGCAGCAACTACGCACAAACATCCGCCACCCCTGTTCTTCTTCTTATTTCCTCGGTCCGGATGTGATCCCTGAAAGAAATCCCCAACATGTCTCTTTTTATAGGTTGTTGTGTTGTTCTTAACTGATTGGCTGATTGGATTGTCAGTGTTATTATTTCCATACCATAAGTCAACAGTGGAAGGATACAACTATTAAAAACTCTTCTTTTGAGGTTGACTAGTATTTGTAAATTTTTTAGAACCGTGCTGGGTTTTCTTCAGCGGCTCAGGTCATACAAAACATTTTCGTAATTTTTGCAGTTTATTTCTACTTGCCCAATGTGATTGTGTACCCCAGGTATGTATAACCGTTTACGTTTTCGATCCTATTGCCATCTATCTCAATATTCAAGTTTAGATCCGTCATTACTTTGGTTTTGGATAGATTCATTTTTAAGCCGACTTTCTTTGATTCATTCTCTAGTTCGATTAACATTTCCTGCAGTTCTTCTGCGCTATTACTTATTATTACTATATCGTCGGCAAATCTAAGATTTCTCAGGTATCTTTCATCCACACTCATACCTTTGTCTTCCCAATTTAATCTTTTAAATATATCCTCCAGTGCAAGGGTAAACAACTAGACGATAGTTTTCTAGCTTGAGTTTGTGTCCTTCTTATGTAGCAAGATGACCTGTTAATTTTGCTATAGATCCAGAACTATGCCATTGTGAAGATATTCATTCATAAGTAGTTAGATAGTAAAAAAATTTCAAAGTAGTTATAACTCCCGTTATCATCATCTCCTTGGTAACATTATCTTCTCTAGGTGCTTTTCAGTTTTTCATTTGCGCCACAGCTTTTTCAGCTTCCTCTTTGATGACTTCTGGAAGCTCTTCTGTGCCAACATTTAAAGGGTTTCGATCTTTATTAGGATGGGCCTCTGGTGTAATAGAAAAGTACAGCTCTGTATAGTAGTTTTCAATGACTTCTGTTATCTAATCTTTTTCATACTTGATATTTCCATCTTTGTCTTTCATTTGGTTTATTATTTCTCGCCCTTTGTTTCCTAGTGTCTTGAATACCTTAATTTTTTTATTAGTTTTTTATTTATTCTTTATATTTTTTGATATTATAGCTTCTAATATCTTGTCTTATTTCTAATTGATGTGTTGAGCTCTTTGTATTCTGGAGAATTTCTGTTAATATCGTTTCTTTCTTTGGTCTTGTTTTTTGTCTCTTGTTTTAACCTGCTTGTTTTGGCCTGTACTCTTAAACTTATTTTCTTCATTGATGTTTGTATGCTATTTTTTATTGTTTTCTCTAAATCGTTGGTGTTCTTTGATTCTATGTGCTCTGTTGGTTCCAGTTTCTTCTTCAGTTCGTTTTGATAGCCATCTTTGTTGTTATTTATTTTTTCTGTGGTCGAGAATCTTTTTGGTGTTATTAGTTTCTTTCTCTCTAATCACAACAGTGGTCACTTCCCATATTAATTCTGTTGATAACTACCAATATTAATGGATTTTTTGTTCTTTGGTCTGGGCTCATCCACATCCATCGTCTATTGTTGGGTTTTTGGAAAGAAATATTCATACAATATAATTTTTCTTCTTGTCTGTTATTTTTCATCTCTTTCATTTGAGTTATCCAGTTTGAGTCTTTCTCTGTTAGGGATGTTATCGATATTCATATTTTCCATATTTTAGTTAAAGTCACCCAGAATAAAATGGTGTTTTTCTGATTTTGCTTTCGAAATGTACTCATACATTTGTTCAACTTCCTCATCTTCCGAAGTGCTGGTTGGGGCATCTGTACCTTTTGAATATTTGACGCACAATGTTTTCTCTTTCATGGATTGCAATCGTTTTTGTTACTTATTTTCTATTGTTTTGAAGTAACATATGCCCTGTTACTAATATTGGATATTTTTGCTCTGACAGTCTTGTTTCGCTTAGACCGCGAATGTCCCATCTGATTTGTGATATTTCTTCTTCTAATTCTTTTAGACGTTCTTGCGATCTTTGAATTCTTATATTAAAAGTGGCGACGAATAGTTTTTTTAGATGGCGTTGTCGTATACCGTGAGAGTTTTTCCCTCTTCCAGATTCCATAAGGGCAGACCTTGTCAAAGGTGTGGGATTTAACAACCACCTGGAGTCCAACTCTATTTATTTTGAAACTCATTTTGGGAGTATTTAGCCATAACTCGCCACGCTGGCTAATTGCGGGTTGACGATTAGATATGATATATGGGAGAGGATACTAGGTTTCTGGGTGGGACAGAAAGACTAGGATAAGGTTTCCCTTGATATTTGAAGGACAGAGAAAACCAAGACTCGTGTAGGCAGGGTCGCTTCCCTGAAGTAGACCTATCCTCCATCGAGATCGCAGAGGAGTGTCTACTCACTACCCTACTCGAATCGACATGCATTTTCTTTCGTATATATTTTAAACTATGACCCGATGCAGTCCTGGTAGATTTAAGTTAAATCAAGCCCTGTTGAGCTGAATTTTTATACTTAGGTATGAAATTCACAATTCTGTAAAATACGATTTTTTAAAAAATTTCTCGGGAAAATGCTGAGAATATAGAGTATAATTTTCTTTATTTTCCAGTCATTTTCTTGGGAATTGGCCTAACATTAGCAACTTTGATTATCTCTGGGAAATTTCTTTCGTTAAGACTAAAATTAATTAAATACCCATTAGAAAAAATAGCCCAAAAATACTAAAACCAAGTTATTCGTGACTAGCTTAATTCTTCTTAAATATATAAAAATAAAGCTAGTAAAAATGTGTGTGAGCAGAGACAATGATAAATTTTTGAAAAAAAAGCAGCAAGATTTTTTCAATAAGACTAAATATTTTTATAAATAAATCAAATGGGGTCACAGATACTCTTTCTAATATTCATACATCATACATACATACATCAATTTTAATTGTTAAAATTACCAATAGTTATGGAATATTACGTTTCTATTTTGCTTATTCAAATCCAGTATTTAATTATTTAATTCTCGTGACCAAATATAACTTATTAAATAACACGTAGGCTGCAAAGTTTTTGGTCGGACAGACAGATGTCGCCCGTTTCAAAAAATCCTTATGATTTTTAGGAAGTAATAACCTTCAAACGATTCGTGTCAAAATTTCATGACAATTTAACGATTAGTTTACAAGTTGTAACATTCGTTTTTTCCTAGATTTTAAGACCATATAATGTTACTGATTTTTCACTTTATAATGTACTTCTTTTCATTTTTGTATCGAGCGGTATATTAATCAGAAATTCCTAGCCGCTCGTTATATAGTGTGCTGTGCGGGTTTGCGACCGAATCTATCGATACGCCGGGATTGGTCAAATTTTGTATCCGGAGTTTTGGTTCCGGCGTCGCCATATTACAGACAGAGTGCCCACGGCTTATTTAAGGGTCCGGAGGACGCGAATCTAGGCTTAGTAACACCGAGCCGCCAGGCTTAGTACCATCAAGCCGCAGCCAGGCTAATTTCCACCCGAGCCGCAGTAGAGGCTTACGACAATATCTACGAGAGCCAAGTTAAGCACGAGTTTTTTTATCATAAAGCCGTAGTGGGCTTTATGTGTTTTCTAAATGGAGTAGCCAAAAGTAGGCTCTTCTCAAAAGTGTGAAATCGGTTTTGTGTTCCATTGAAGGCCTAGAAGCCCGTAGGAAAACCGTAAGTTACCAGAACATACATCAATAAATATATTCCCCGCAAATAAGTGTTTTAACAGCAATCTGAACTGAAAAATCGCGAAGTGAATATCACGACTCTTCGATTCCGGGTGTAGTCAAGATTTAGAAGTAAAATCTCTGATTTAGGGACTCTAATTTATAAAAAACTACTATTAGGCTAGAATTTTTTTGTATTCCTTAAAACTGCAAAGGTTGGAACTTTTATTTTAAATCATGAATAAATTTTCTTTTTTTGTTGATTAAAGCTAGTGTCTCACTGAATACCTATTTTTCTTTTCAGGATAAGAAAAGTTGTACTAGAATAATTCTTTTTAGTAATAACCGTAAAACACTTCAGTATTTTTTCATTTTTTTAACTGAAGTTAGATCCTTTCTATTTTAAAATGAATGGTGCCCAAAATTTGTACAACTGAAGCTTTTTAAAAATAGAAAATAATTCCAAAAAGACGTATAACAATTATCTCTTACCCATATTTCTCTACCAAGGAAAACTGAGCTAGTGTTTGTTTAATTTCTTTAGTTCTTTTAAAATCATTATTCACTCAATTCATTCTCAGAAATTAAAAAGAGGTTGCAAGAAAATTGCGCCCAAGCGTGGGAAAAACAATTTTCACAGGGTACAAAAGGACGCCTCAAGAAGCGGGAAAGTTAGCATGTTACAAAATAGCGCTGTCAACGCGGGGCTTTTGGAATTTTATTTTTTTAAAGGGTTCAGTGTACTAGCTTTCGAACAAAGTAAAAGCTCTAACTTTTCAGATATTTTTATTTCATAATATTTAATTAAACGAAACTACACTATAGCAATAAGACAAAAGCAGGAAATTTGTAGAATTATTTATTTCAATTTATCTGATGGTGGTATAGATATTTGAATTTTGTTAATCGACTCTAAGATAAGAGATTCCTACTTTTTTCTTAAAAGCTACTTTTATAGTTCAGATTAGCAGATGTGCTGGTTTACTTTAATTTTTGCAGTGTTAGATTTATTTTGCGGTAAACCGAAGAAAAAACTGTACTTTTTTTCTCACCGATGTTTTGCATGAATATTAAAAATACTTTGCTGATACGAAACGATATTTGGAGATTTTTTTGTTGGAAATTCTTAACATATTTGGTAAAAGAATTTTAATAGAAGGCAATACTTAGAAATTTTTTTTGAAATTGTTGAAGATTTTTTAAATGTTTGGTAAAGAAGTTTACATATTTTAAGTGCCTTTACATATTTTTTTATTTTGACTATTGGGAGCACAGGAGAAATATTTTCACGACTTTTTAAACAATTCTTTTAAATTGTATTCATTTATCATGGAAGCCTTCAATTTTAAAGTCAATCACCTACTGGAATATGAGTTAGACTATGAAATGAAAATCCGTCGTATTTTTTCTCAGAACGTCCGGTCGCGGATAAAAGAAAGATTCCAACGAGGATCTTAAGTAAAGAAATAATCCAATAGATCAGATTGGACTAAATAGTTACAAAAGTTTCTGATTTTTTTTTAAGTCTAATAAAAATCCTCCTTCTCAAGTTAAAACTCCTGCTTCTCCAAATGGTCACATATCTCCTTTATTCGTGCATAAATATTTAGATAATAGATCGCATATAAAGATAAATCTATTAAGTGTCCATTTCTCGGCTTTATTTGACTCTCGTGCAAATACCTCAGTAGGTCAGAATGGTATTAAAATTTTAAGTCGTTTAAGTATAAAAATATGCCATGTCGAAAATAGAAGTGTTACCACTGCAGATGGCAGCCGTCTAAAAGTTTTAGGTACGGTTGAGATGCCGCTAGTCTGCAATAGTCATTGTTTAGTAATCTCTGCTCTAGTAGTACTTTCTCTATCACATACTTTGGTTTTAGGATGTGATTTTGCACAAAAATTCGGAATTTTAGTAAATTTTAATTTCACCGACGTGCGTAGTAGGATACATAAGGCTTATGAACGGAACAGTAAGTCTTACAGCCTTAGAAAAAGGGATTTTGCCTTTAATATAGGTGACCACGTTTGGCGAAAAAATAAAATTCTTTCCAGTGCAGCTGATAAATTCACATCTAAGTTGGTACCTAAGTATGTGCATTGCGTGATAAGAGAAAAGATTTCAGATTTAGTTTATGGTTTGGTTAATTTAGATGGGACTAAAATAGGACGATGGCATATTAAAGACTTAAAACCATTCAATGAACCTAACCCTAATGAAAGTTTGTCAGAAGAAGAATAATTTATATTTACATTATCTTAATTGCTTTACTTTATGTGTTTTGATGTTGCTCTGTAGAGGTGACGACCTCGTTTTTTTTGACTGTTATAAAAGTTGAGCAGAGAATAGCTTACTTTTATTGTTTAATGCTAAGGTTTTGGGTATTGGCCATATCCCAAACTTAGGTTGATTGTGGTTGATGTTTAGCATCGACTCGGTTTTAGCGAGCTTGCGAAGGAGTCACACTCAGGATATATCATAAGACTGGTATGTCGGTGGTCGCGGGATTTGATTTGCTTATGACCCCAAATAATATCCAGTTCTTGACACTTGGAAGCGAAATTTTGATTAGAGGCAATCCAAGGGGATCTTGAGTTAGGACAAGCGCAAGATGTAGCTCGTGTAGAGTGATGTAGAGTCAAAAATTTTTATGAGCAATTTCAAAGTTTGTTACCCGAGTGGGTGGATTTCTATTACCTTAGTGGTATATGTTGGGTGCAATTAAGAGTAAATTGATTTTGGTTTATCCAGTAAGTCTAAGACTTGGATTATTTTGATTTAGATCTTCTTCTGAATTGACAAACTGAGGGTATACTCTATTCTTTTCAGGGCCGTTTAAACGTTACCTTTGAGTCACTAATTTTTTAAAAATTTTTTTGCATGGACTCATAGGCGTATGTTGAGTTTTTTCGGTATACTATCAGATTGATAGGAAATTGAAGTCCTGCAGGAGAACTAAAGGCTGATCATTTACAGGAGACGAGAGCAAAGTAAGACAGTCGTTTCACAAAGAAATGATCAAACTCTGATACCGAGATGAGAACCTTGTTAAGAGAGGCTAAGCGCAGTGAAGGAAGATTCCTAACCGAATTTTTAGATTTCCAAGAGGTAATCTAGAAGTTTGAGCTGACAGAAAACGGTTATGCCTGATACCTGTAGCAGTTTCTTCTAGAGGCTATTGTCTAGGGAGACGATTAACACCATGATCGAATATTTTAGCTGTCAACGATGTTTTCTTCTTGTTTCTGATTAAGCTGGAAAAGCTCTTGTTGTCTTCAAAAGTTTTGTTGCATGGCCACCGAAAAATAGAGAAATTTTTGCTTCATGTAGCTTTTTAAGCTCATTTTCGTAGTTTGGAAATTTCCGTTAGAAGCTTGGTTAAGTCAACCTTGTAAACCTTTTAGGTTGTATCCCATAAGTTATTTTTTACAGGCTGTGATGCACAGGGTGCTAACAGATGCCGTTACGACGTTTGGCAGGAAGTTAGTCTTCTTGAGGAACAGACTGATTGGAAGGGTAGTCTATGGAGGGCGAACGTTTGACCTTTGGGACCTTTAGAGGTTTTGTTACTCAATGGTTATTTCTATTTGAGCCAAAAGAGAGCCTAGCTACTGTAGTCGACCTCAGCTCCAATTAGCCTATTAGTGGTGACAGGCTGTTGGCAGTAGTGTGTTTCGGAACACCCTATTGATTAATTGTTTTTTGACTTATGGTGGTGTGGTAGACACCGTTTTAGTTTAGTGGATGCTATAATCTACTCCCTTTTGTTGGTGGACACCAGAGTCACCATTTCCGTATTCTATTGTCTCCACCATTCAGTATATCGTGGTGAGGTGTTTGTCTCCTGTTATGTGGGATGGATTGAATGTTTTTCGTTGTTGTTCTAGGGCGAGACCAGTACACGAGGGTTCTTCATGCAACTTGGAGAAGCGCAATGCTGGTTAAGTTTTATATCTCTGTGTAGCCACCCTGAAGAATGACGGAGGGCGTTTTTTCTGGCTCATGTTTCTAGGCAGATTTGTCACTTTGGTGCGATGTGCTGAAGATTTGATTAGCTTTTGCTAAGAGCTTTCACCAAGCTCAGTATGGAGTTATCATAACCAAGAGTTTGGGATTTGAACTCCTGTATATATTTCTGTATGTATTTCTGTATATATTTCTGTATATATTTCTGTATATATTTCAGTGTATGTTGGTTGCCTGAGGGCATGTGCTCAAAATGTGTGATTTTGAGTCGTTTTGTTTATGGACTCCTATATATAGGATTATGACTTTAGGGAGGTCCTATTTCGAGACTAGCTGTCTCACATAGTTATGCTAGGAATGTTTCCTTGAATGTTAGTTGCGCGTGGACTAATCATTCTGTTCTTTGTGAACATTGCTTTTTGAAGCAGGATCATTCAGTTTGGTGAATTTTAGCTTTTATAGCTATTCACTGTGTTTAGAGTGAATTTTAGCTTTTGTAGCTATTCACTGTGCCTATAGTGATATTGTTAGCTTTTATAGCTGCTCACTATGTTAATGGCGAGATTGTTCTTTTAGAACGCAGACTTTGTGTAGTCTAGGACTACTTACAGAGTGTTTTCTTGGCGAGGTGCCGAGGCTTTTTTCTGGCGATGTACCAGAATGTTTTCTTGGCGAGGAGCCGAGGTTTTTTTCTGGCGATATACCAGAGTGTTTTCTTGGCGAGGAGCCGAGGTTTTTTCTGGCGATATACCAGAGTGTTTTCTTGGCGAGGAGCCGAGGTTTTTTCTGGCGATATACCAGAGTGTTTTCTTGGCGAGGAGCCGAGGACATTGCGCTGTAGAGTGCGATTATTTTCCGAGTGCGACTAGTAGTGATACTAGATTTGGAATGTTCTCTTAGCGATGAGCTGGAGCATGGATGGCGATTTTTTCCGAGCGTTTGTCTGGATTTTCATCCAGGTGTTTTTCTTAGCCTTGTGCTAAATGGTCTTACAAGACTTTCTCCCTTTAGTGTTAGTGTTTGCACTAGAATCACTTATTTTTTTGTTTTTCTTTATTTAAGAATTTTTATAAATTTCTTTTGCTGAAATAGAAAATTTTCAGACAATCCTTAAAATATTTTAAGGGGGGTGTTCATACTTTGTTTCAGTTCATTTTTTTTTTGATTTAGACAAGAGTCTAGACAAAGTTTATATTTTTTTTTTGTTTTGGTAACAATAACAGAGCTGATTCTTTTACATAAGAAGACCGCGATTGTTACTTTGAACAGGTATTTCTTATGTTCATGCAAGGATTTTTATTTACTTTTTGATGTACTTAACCTTAGTGCTTAATTAAGTTAAGTCTAGTTATAAGATTCTTGTGTACATGCAAAGATTTTCATTTGGTTTTCATTGTACTTAATATTAGTGCTTAATTGAATTAAGTCTAGTAGTAAGGTCCGAAGTTTGTAATTTTGTTTTAAGTTCTGACCTTAGTATTAAGTGATAGTTTACCACTTTGTACCTTTTCATAAGTAGCCTTAGTTTAATAGACTAGTGTAGTCTATTTCTTTTTGGAAGGGGGTAATGTAACATTCGTTTTTTCCTAGATTTTAGGACCATATAATGTTACTGATTTTTCACTTTATAATGTACTTCTTTTCATTTTTGTATCGAGCGGTATATTAATCAGAAATTCCTAGCCGCTCGTTATATAGTGTGCTGTGCGGGTTTGCGACCGAATCTATCGATACGCCGGGATTGGTCAAATGTTTGTATCCGGAGTTTTGGTTCCGGCGTCGCCATATTACAGACAGAGTGCCCACGGCTTATTTAAGGGTCCGGAGGACGCGAATCTAGGCTTAGTAACACCGAGCCGCCAGGCTTAGTACCATCAAGCCGCAGCCAGGCTAATTTCCACCGAGCCGCAGTAGAGGCTTACGACAATATCTACGAGAGCCAAGTTAAGCACGAGTTTTTTTATCATAAAGCCGTAGTGGGCTTTATGTGTTTTCTAAATGGAGTAGCCAAAAGTAGGCTCTTCTCAAAAGTGTGAAATCGGTTTTGTGTTCCATTGAAGGCCTAGAAGCCCGTAGGAAAACCGTAAGTTACCAGAACATACATCAATAAATATATTCCCCGCAAATAAGTGTTTTAACAGCAATTTGAACTGAAAAATCGCGAAGTGAATATCACGACTCTTCGATTCCGGGTGTAGTCAAGATTTAGAAGTAAAATCTCTGATTTAGGGACTCTAATTTATAAAAACTACTATTAGGCTAGAATTTTTTTGTATTCCTTAAAACTGCAAAGGTTGGAACTTTTATTTTAAATCATGAATAAATTTTCTTTTTTTGTTGATTAAAGCTAGTGTCTCACTGAATACCTATTTTTCTTTTCAGGATAAGAAAAGTTGTACTAGAATAATTCTTTTTAGTAATAACCGTAAAACACTTCAGTATTTTTTCATTTTTTTAACTGAAGTTAGATCCTTTCTATTTTAAAATGAATGGTGCCCAAAATTTGTACAACTGAAGCTTTTTAAAAATAGAAAATAATTCCAAAAAGACGTATAACAATTATCTCTTACCCATATTTCTCTACCAAGGAAAACTGAGCTAGTGTTTGTTTAATTTCTTTAGTTCTTTTAAAATCATTATTCACTCAATTCATTCTCAGAAATTAAAAAGAGGTTGCAAGAAAATTGCGCCCAAGCGTGGGAAAAACAATTTTCACAGGGTACAAAAGGACGCCTCAAAAAGCGGGCAAGTTCTCACCTTACATTCTTGTGTACAGTGGTTTTAGTGACGCTACTTTTGATATTTTCAAAATAATGGAAAAAATCGAATTTCGTGTGTTCATTAAGCACTATTTTTTGATGAGAAAAAAACGGTTCAAACAAAACAATGGCTTGATAAATGTTACGGACACTCTCCCCCTAAAAAATCACTCATCATTTACTGGTATGCTGAATTTAAACGCGGTCGTACAGACACAAATGATGCTGAACTCTCTGGAAGCCCAAATAAGGTGATTACACCAGAAAACATAAAAAATCCACAAAATTGTTTTGGATGACCGTAAAGAGAAATTACGTGAGATAGCCGACAGGCCAAAGATATCAAAAGAACGTGTTGGCCATATTTTGCATGAACATTTGAGCATAAGAAAGCTCTGTTCGAAATGGGTTCCGCATTTGTTCACAGTGGACTAAAAACAATAACGTGTTGATGATTGTGAGCGTTATTTAGACCTGTTTAAGAGGAATAAAAAGGACTTCTTCATGCGATATGTGACAATAGATGAAAGATGGATCCACCGGAATCAAATCAAATCGGAAGTCAGCTGAGTGGGCAGCTGCCGGTGAAAGCCGTCCGAAGCGACCAAAGACACAACAGTCGGCTGGGAAGGTTTCGGCCTCTGTATTTTGGGATGCGCATGGAATAAATTTCATCGACTATGCTGAGAAGGGAAAAACCATCAATAGCGAATATTATATAAAGCTATTGGTGCGTTTGAAGGTCCCAAATGAACAAGAAAAAAGTGCTCTTTCATCAAGATATTGCGCCGTCAATGGTTATGATAGCAAAATTGCATGAACTGAAGTTGGAATTGCTTTCTCATGCACCGTATTCTCCAAATTTACCCCCCAGCAACTATTATCTATTCACAGACCTCAAAAAAATGTTCGCGGGGAGATTCGCCGAAACTGAGGCCTAATTTAAAGGCAAAGACAAATCCTTCTACAAGAAAGGTATAGAAATGTTAGAAAAGCATTGGACAGATTGTATCGCTCTTGAAGGAGATTATGTTGTTGAATAAAGTCGAATTTCGCAAAAAAAAAAAAATGTTTTAAGTAGCAAGATCAAAAACTTTTCAGCCTACGTGTTATAAAATAATTTTTAGAGCTCATGCAAAACCTTGCAACTTGCTTGAATATTTTACTTGAAGATTCAGATTTAGTAACTTACTTAAAATTTAAAAATAACATAAATCGATCTCTTGCACAAGGAAGTTTTTTATTTCTGTTGGTAGGAAATTAGCTATTTTATGTTAATTAAAGAGACAAATGAATTTTTTGAGCGTTGGAAATCTCTCGGATAAGAATTACCATGTACTCTGATTACTATGTACTGTTAATGAGAAAATTGAGTTGACCGTTAATTTTTAAAAAACAATTCAATAAGAGTTTAGCGTTTCTTAATGGTGACATTTATATTGTATGTTTCACGAGCCGCTATTATTAGGACCTACCATGAATATTAAAATAATCAAATGCTAGGAAGCTTCTCACTGTTTAATGGTGAATATACTTCCGTCTTATAAATACGAAAGACATACTGTACATAAAAATATTTAATAGTTCTATTATAATTATTATATTATTTATGCATGTTAAGTACATATTTAAGATTAGACAATGATTATATACTTAAACAATTGGAGGAAAACGCACATTACTGAAATCAATTAGTATATAATTGTTTTTTACAAATCCTTAAGATAATTTGTTCGTTGTTTTTGGAAAACGTCAGTAAATGATTTCTTTCTAAGTAGTAAAAAGAATTTTATTTTTTGTAGTACTTATCGATCAATATATATATATATATATATATATATATATATATATATATATATATATATATATATATATATATATATATATATATATATATATACCATATATATATATATATACCATATATATATATATATATATATATATATATATATATATATATATATATATATATAATATGTGAGGCAGATATAGAAAAGGACTGGATTAATATATTTATTTATAAAATAGACTAAAACTTTGTAACATTTCAATTATAAATGAACGATTGGGGAGAGAACTTGTTAAATTAAGAAAGGCTGTTGACCAAAAATATCACAGTTTAAAAAATAACGAATTTGGGACTCAAGCTTAACTAGAAACTAGTGTGAACATTTCGGAAAATTCAACCCACAGATATTAGTGAAAAGTTTCATTCCCCAATAAAAAAATGTTGTGAATCATCAACACCACCAAAACATTCGTTCGCTAATGTATTAACACCAGGGAGAAATATCTTTGCTAGCACATCAACTACACAAAAAGGTAAAAAAACGGGAAAAACTCCAAATCTTCCACATGAAACTCCATCATTATTTAATAGTGATTGAACTACAACTCAAGCATCATCCGTCCTTCGAACAAGCACTACAGCAGAAACAACAGATTCTTCACAAGGCTCCGAGGTAATACCCCACAATCTCTCTGCTATTTTAGAACAAACGAAATAAACAATAACTACTTTCATTAATACAGAAGCATATAGTAACTGGTTGGATCAATTTGATAAACTACCTCGTCAGTATATTGATGGTGATGTAAGGGATACAAAACACAAATTTGATCATCAATATGGAATAGTTCACGAATATTAAATGAAAAATTTCATATAGGTTTAACGCAAATACCTGTTGGTAAAGATATACATCAGAAAAACTACAAGGTGTTATTTTTAAGAATATGGTTCAAAAGGTTCAAATATTACTTATATGCTCAATAATAGAATTTTACAAGAAGTGGAAAATTTTATTATGGTGCATGAAGATATGAATAAAAATATTGAAAAAGTTGATAAATTCATCAAACTTCATTTTTTTTTCACAAAAATGATAGTAGGTTAACGCGTTGGAACAAAAAATTAAGGACGCTTATAAAAAAAACAAATCATGATTTCTCAAAAGAAATAAAATTATTGCGGGAAAAAATGAAAGATATAGAGGGAGCTTCAAATAACCAACAATTTAATAACATTACAAAAAATAGTAAAAAAAATTGAAGAGGTATTGACACAATTAGATAATTTAGAATCAGAATATAAAACCATTGTCAATAGTAAATTGTTAAAAGGAATACAAAATTTAAATTTAAAATTGCAAACTATAGTTGAGAGAAAACGTAGAAAAGAAAATTTCAATATTCAAAAAATTGATAAGATATTAAAACAGTAAAAAAACTTTGAAAAAGAAAGGAAACCGAGAATAGAGGAAGAAATATCGATAATAAAAAAGGATTTGGTAGAAACAGTAGTAAAAACAGTAACCAATGTGGACGATAAGTTTAAGGTATTTGACAATAAGTTCAAGGAATTTGATGAAACAAGTAAAGATGAATTCGATGCTATGCTTTGAAATATGTTGTTGATGGTACGAGAGTAAAGGCATTAATAAATTTAGCAGCTTTGAAAAAGTTAGAAGACTTATAAATTAATTCTGTGTACATATTATATATATATATATATATATATATATATATATATATATATATATATATATATATATATATATATATATATATATATATATATATATATATATATATATATATATATATATATATATATATATATATATATATATATATATATATATATATATATGTTTATACCTTTTATAGAAACATTCTATGGGTTCACCAGCAAATTCGTTTGTAAATTTACCTACCACAGAATTAGCTATTGGCACATTATGTTTATTTCTCGACTATACGCATAGTCGAGAAATTCTATAAAACGCTATACACCAATAAGTCAATATTGGATGAAACAGAATATGAAAGAAGACGGGTCCTCAACCAGGACTTGTAGACGCCCTAATATTTCTGTAGACGCGATATATAATACCCTTCAGAAAATGAAGAACAAAGCCCCAGGGGAAGATTGCATCACGAGAGAGGCATCAAAGATTGGAGGGAAGGTACTAGTAAGACATATTCAGAAGCTTTTTTATCTATGTCTTCACAACCAAAGTATTCCAGATGATTAGAAAAATTCTCTAATAATCCTTATCCACAAAAAAGGAGACAGAACAGATCTTGAAAACTACAGACCAATTAACCTGCTCAATCAACTACATAAACCTTATACTTGAATAATTGCGAATAGATTGGAAGCCATATTAAACTTCTATCAACCTCGGGAGTAGGCTGGTTTTCGCTCTGGCTATGGTACAAATGATCATCTTCAATGCCTAAAGATTCTCATTGAAGAAAAATTGAGTACAATCGCCCCTTAGTGCTCATATTTGTTGACATCCGCAAAGCATTCGATACGGTGGAACTACCTGAAATTTTGGCAGCGTTACAAGGAAGTAGAATCGTTTAAAGATATTGCAACATCATTAGAAATATGTACCTAAATGCAACAACAACTGTGAATCTTCACTCACTCACCAATAAAATACATATCAAACCAGGTGTCACCTAAGTTATTCACAATAGTCCTCGAATAGGCCTTCAAAAAGGTAGATTGGGTGTGGTCATTGATGGAGAAAGACTCAATCATCTCCGCTTTGTAGACGATATTGTCCTTTTATGGGACAAAACCGGAGATGCCAAAAAGTTACTTTAAGAGTTACAAACAAAGCAACAAAGTTGGGCCATGAAGTACGCATCGGCAAAGACAACCAAACTGCTGAGCTGTCTAGAAGATTTACTCTGGGCTGGGCAGCCTATTGAAAGTTGAGAGTTGTTTTTAGGAGACATTCCGATACGCTTGAAGCAAAAGGCATTCAATCAGTGCATTATACCAGCTCTGTCATATGGCACGGAGAGTTTAACCCTCACTAAATTATCCATCAGGAAGTTAGAAGTGACACAAAAAAACATCTGAAAATCAATGACGGATGGTTGGACGAAAAAGTTCCTCGAATGGAGATGAAGAGCCGACACATGCAGCAGAGGCAGACCCGATGGAGTGACAATTTGAAGAGAGTTGTGACGAACTAGATAGCGACTCCCTTTGTCTGACAATAGACGCAGGAGGCTGCATGATGATGATGATATTATGTATATTATTAATTTTATAATTAGAAGTATCAAAAATATAGATGTAGTTTTCCACTATCTGTTGCTATTTCCAAAACGTCAGTATCTGTGTATAATAACTTTACCTTGTCTTACCGGTTTTAAGAAATCATAAAAGTAACAGAACAAAATAGTACAAAAAACAATTCAACTAGTACTTTTTTTATTTGAATAGTAACTAAATTTTCATTAAAAATTACTGATTCTTTAAATTGTGATTTTGCAATTAAATTTTTAGCATCATCTGTCCTACCATTCTTTCTCAATGGATAACTAACCTAATGTCAGATCGTCTATCAACATTTTCCATAGTTTTTCCATATATACTATTATTACTAAGTTTATAATTGTTTCTATCAAACACATGTTTAGATTTGTTTCTTAGTGCTTAAATCAATATATTTATTTTACCATGGAGAATATGTAAAATTTATGATTCTATGAAGTTTATCTATTTTAGGTCCATATTGAACCACATATCTCTGTTTATTTAGTAAACTGGGAATCAAGGGGCCATCCTACACCAGGCAACAAAAATTTCGCGTTTTTTTTGGGAACTTTTTTTGAAAAAAATATAAGACATGATTAAACAAAAAACTTTTTGGATATTATTTATTAAATCGGTCTGATTTATATATATATATATATATATATATATATATATATATATATATATATATATATATATATATATATATATATATATATATATGTATTATATATATATATATATATATATATATATATATATATATATATATATATAACATATGAGTGTAATTCGCGACCGGACTAAGGAATATTTTTACTATGTGAGATAATAAAATGGCAGTTACTCAAAATTTTAGGTTCGATTTTCCCCAAATTTTCGGCTTATAAACCGTTGATAAAAAAAATTTCAGTGATAAAATTTTTTTTCATAATTCGGCCGAAAATGACAGCATTTCTGAAAACTGTGTCAAAATTTCATTGGATAAGTGGTAATGACAGAAAAAAACCTTTCAAAAGTGCTTCATTTTTATTGCTGTGCATTTGTGGAATTCTTTGTCACAAGAGGTTAAACAATTATCACCAGGAAAGTTTTCTTCCTATGTAAAACACCAACTTATTAACCAGAAAAAGAATTCTAATTTAACGTAATATTTACCTACTTCTTTGTATATAATTTTTTGGGATCCTTTTAGAGGTGGTACCACTTGCATACCATATCATATTATGTAAAATTAACTCTGTTTATTCATATACATCTCCCCGCGCCTCCGCCGCCCGTTTCGCTGGCTGCTCACTGATCCCTCTTTGCGCTCTGCTTTTTTTAGAATTGTTTATTGTTAGAATTTTTACAATTAGTTTTTATTTATTTTTAATGTACATGTTCGCCAAAGGGTGGCACTACCCATGCCCAAATAGTGAAGGACTTGTAGTATCGGCTATTTATAGTCGTTGTGCCATAATTTTTGTCGTATTACGAGCAAGTTTAATTTCTGTCATTTTATGAATTTATAGATATTGGCAAATAAACTGAATTTGAATTTGAATCATGGAGCCGAGGTTGAAAAAAGTAGTTTGGGGATATAAGCGTTTAAAAATTTCAATCTTTTTTCCGTCATGATAAAATTAAAACATTCGTACTTACAGCTAATCAGCTATTCCAGGGCCATAAGGTAACCCTTTCAATTCTTCATAAAACTCATTTTGTTCAGTATTAAGCATTCTTTGAACTATTCTTGCTTCTTTTAACTGAACTTAAGATCTTCGTTCTGCATGCGTGTACTCAAATTGGACATTGCTCGCACCCTAATAAGACACGTAATCTTTTTTAAAAATAAATAAGGTATCGAAAAATTCTCTCGGCCACATATTCTTGAAGATTTAGACTATAATATATATATATATATATATATATATATATATATATATATATATATATATATATATATATATATATATATATATATGTGTGTATATGTATATATATATATATATATATATATATATATATATATATATATATAGATAAACATATATATGTATATATATATATATATATATATATATATATATATATATATATATATATATATATATTTATATATAACAGGTTAGAAGGAGATATGTATAGAACATTTTCTAGTGTAATTTACAGAATGGTGGTAATTCGTTATATTTATTTAACAGATGTAGGTAGATTGGTAGACAAGTACTACTAATAAATGTAACACAAACAGAACAACAAAAAGCCGACATAGTTACTGACAATATAAAACGGACGTGGCGAATCGAACTCTATGCCCCAACAAGATTTAATCACAGATATAGCGGGGAAATCGGTATATAAGAAATACTTAGAAAAAATACCCTTCCAACGGCAAACCTTGGTTTGACCGAAAATGCAAAGAAGCTGTTGCTTCTAAACATCTTGCATACCGACAATGGCTTGAAAATCCTAACACCATAAATCGTAACACATTTGTTCGTGCCAGGAACAGATGCAAAGAAATTATCGACGAAACCAAGGAGGTACACAATCAACGGATTAGAAACAAACTTCTCGCCTGTTCCGGCAATTGAAGGCCCGTTTGGTCGGTCGCTAAGGCAGTTAGCAAAATTTCACCAAATTCACCATACCACCACTCACACGGCCAGATAATTCTATTGCAACGACACCTGTTGAGAAAGGGAACTTGTTGGCTGAACTCTGCTTCACATTCTACTGTCGATTTCCAAGGAAAAACACCACCTATTATTCCCATAGTGCAGTCAAGAATGCCCGATGTTGTCTTCAGACAGAGTATCATAAAACGTATTCTGATGAAGCTAGACACCAAAAAGGCTTCTGGCGCTGACGGAATACCTGCCATAGTTCTTAAAAACTGTGCGAGGGAACTAACACCAGTTTTCTGTAGACTTTTCAACTTATCCTACAGAAAGGGAATATTTCCTTCCTGCTGGAAATATGCTACAGTTCCGATACCTAAAAAAGGCAAGAAGATCTTGCCAAATAACTACCGACCAATCGCACTGCTTTCAATAATATCGAAAGTCATGGAAAAGGTTATCAATCAACATCTTCTAAAATATCTTGAAGGATTCAACATTATTAGCGATCACCAGTATGGCTTTCGTAAAAAACAGATCAACAGGAG
The DNA here is from genome assembly GCA_019049505.1 of Pachyrhynchus sulphureomaculatus. Taxonomy (NCBI): domain Eukaryota; kingdom Metazoa; phylum Arthropoda; class Insecta; order Coleoptera; family Curculionidae; genus Pachyrhynchus; species Pachyrhynchus sulphureomaculatus. The sequence goes on along the minus strand of CM032455.1, from coordinate 60,134,728 downwards.
ATCTTCCGACTTATGTAACACATGTTTGGAACAATGCAATTGAACACTTTGGAGAATCTCGAGCGGTTGCTCTTGACATATCCAAGGCATTCGACCGTGTTTGGCACGATGGGCTGTTGGCTAAGCTACGTTCTTATGGTATGTCGGAAAAGTTCTGTTTGTGGCTCTCATGTTTCCTCAGAGAGCGTTCTCTACGAGTGGCAGTCAACGGATTTCTTTCTAAGACCTTCACTATCAACGCCGGTGTACCCCAAGGCTCCATACTGTCTCCTACTCTCTTTCTCATTTACATTAACGATCTGCTGGAAAAGACCGAGAATCCAATCTACAGCTTCGCAGATGACAGTACACTTATCTCTTCATTCACTTTGAACGCTCGGACATCGGTTACTCAGACGAATATCCGCAGACAGCAGGAAGTCATTTAACTTAACAAAGACCTGGAAGAAATTCTATCTTGGGGTGACAGTAACCAAGTGGAATTTAACGCTACAAAAACCTAGGCGGCAGTTTTTTCTAAAAAAGTTAACGTTGCTGAACCCGACATGGTTATGTCGGGGCACTCCATTCCTCTAACATCGTCACTCAATTTGTTGGGCGTTAATTTGGGAGCAAATATGTCCTGGCAGGAACATGTTGCAGGCATAGCAAGAAGAGCTTCTCAAAAGTTGGGAATATTATTTCGAACCAGAAAGCTTTACACTCCACAACAACTGTTAATTCTTTACAAAGCTCAAATTCGACCAACTATGGAATACTGCTCCCATGTTTGGAGCTCTGCTTCCAAACATACACTGCATTTGTTGGATTCTATTCAGAGAAGAGCTGTTCGTCTGACTGGAGACTCGGAACTGTCCGTCGGCCTTGATTCGCTGGAACATCGAAGAACGGTTGGCGACTTGAGCCTATTCTACAAGTACTTTCACGGAAAGTGTTCGAGGGATGTGGCCCGCTTAATTCCTCCCAGAGCGGTGCATGTTAGAAGTACACGTCGCGCTAATTCTTCACATCCGTATGAGGTTCAGCTTGTTACTCCTCGTACAACGCTTTTCAAGCAGTCTTTTATATGGAGAACATCATCCCTTTGGAATAATTTGCCCAGGACTGTGTTTCCCACCGAGTACAATCTACAGCGATTCAATAACAACGTAAATCGCTTTCTCCGCACACGTATCGCTCCTGTGGCGCTTTAGGGGCTTCTCTGTGGCGCGTGTGCTGGACCCGTAAAAAAAAAAAAAACTTCATACCACTTAGAGTATGGAAAAACTGCATACGAGCCCTGCACAAAGCAAAACTCTAATTAAAATTCTACCTAACAATAAAGCACCAGGCGATAATGAAATTCCCACTCTCCTACGGAAAAGCTTACCGACAAAATCATTACTGCAACCAACCTATATAATTAACGCCGTGACGTAGCTATAACATTACCCTGGGGAGTGAAAGAAGTCTGTAGTGATCCCAATCCTAAAACTGGGTAAAAACCCGAGGAGGCTGGGCTCCTAAATGCCAATTTTTCACCTTAGCTTGCTATCTAAAATAACAGAAAAAAAACATCCAACACAAATTTACGACTATATACAACATAGACAACAAGTTCCAGGACCAGCAATTCGTATTTCGGAGCGGTCATAGCACTGACGTGTTGATTGCAAGAGTATTTCAAGAAGTACTAAACAAAATAAACAATCAGCGCGAACACTGTAGCGATCGCACTGGACATCCGAAAAGCTTTCGATACGGACTACTATAAAAACTGATAACAATACACTACTTTCCACTGTGCATAGTAACATTACTACACACATACCTGACGAAAAGAACATTCAAAGTAAGAGTGGTAAATTCATTATCAATGCCTAAAAATGTAAAAACGGAGATACCATAGGGCTCAGTATTAGCCCCAAAACTCCACAATTTATATATGACATCTATGCACACTCTTCTTATGCAAATGCAGCCAGAGCACACATCTGCAATGATCTAAACAGTATTTTGCCATGGCTAGAATACTGGAAAATCAAATATAATAAAAAAATGCGAGGGCATTATCTTAACTAAAAAATTTACCAACAAAATAAACGTATTCGTAAAAATAAGTGACATCCAGATACCATTCAGGAATAATCTGAAGTATCTGAGTCTCATTATTGATTCATGACTAAAATTTCACTTGTAAGTGTCGCATGTACTCACATGCGACACTTACAAGTGTACACACAAATATACGGATTACAACGAATGCAATACAAAATACTACGACGTGTCACATCAACTGACAAATACATACGAATTAACAACTTGCATTATATGACAACCAGGCTAACAATAAAATAATTCTTAGACGAAACAGCTGACAAATTTTACACGTATTAAATTTACGCATCAACTCTAACACAATACTTGACGCAAATCAATCACGACAACGTAACACACAAGACACTATACCACCGGTCATTGATCTATTTCCAAGCTCCATAACGGCATTGCAACTACAACAAATGCAAATTAGACGAATGTAGATGAACAAAGTAATATATATATATATATATATATATATATATATATATATATATATATATATATATATATATATATATATACGTGCAGGAATCTCATGCCTCGCGGATCGTGTGCCAAAAACACGCCATGAGCCGATGACCTTAAATCTGCGGTGTGTCTAATTCTTGTACAACTTACTTACTTAATCCTTATGCCTTTCTACCCCTTTAGGGCTGTAAGGGCCGTGGAGTTGAGTTATTCTATATTTCATCATGTTCCTAAGAAAAAAAATATAACTTGATCAAACATTTCAGCTAACATAAAAGCAATAAACTTTGAACAAATAAGTATGTCAAATGTTAAGATGTAAATAAATTGGTGTAATGCAGTGTTGCGTAAATAGTGCAAATAAAAACCAAAAATTTAAAATAGACTCAACACATGGACATAAACCATATTACCAAATTATCAAAATAAATCTGTAAATGTACTTACCAAAACTAAAATAGTCAATAATGTAAACAGAGTGAATGGATATGCATAGCTGCAAAAGAGATGCATACAAGAGAGAGAAGAATAAAAGGGAGAGAATGGATAAGATTAAAAAGACAACAACAGAGTTTAACATCATTATCATTACATGATAATATTCCACTGGGTTTTTTGAAAGTATTTTCTCAGTAAAACCAAATAAAAAAATCTACAGAAATATTAAAAATAATTACAAAAAACTTTTTCCAAAATCAAACCAATAATAATCATTAAAGAATACTCGGAAATGACTAAAAACAGTATTATCAAGTACATAAGCGACAGGCTATCAAAAGGCACACCGCGGAGGATGAATTTATATGAAGTAAATTGTATCAGTTTTATCTAGATAAGTAACCCAACTTTGTATTAACAAATCTGAAAAAATGAAGACCTTGTTGAATTTGAATTTGGTAGATAGGTAGATATCATCATTATTGTAGGCAGATAAATCAAACTACGTGAACACATATTAGATTTTTAGTTTTAATCCTTAAAACTATATAAACACATATTAGGTTTTTATTTTTGATCCTAAGATACAATTAGAATTTATTTGAAGCTCTATCATTGCCTTTTCTTTCCTTACTGCTAAAATAATGTGATCTTATCCATTTCCTTAACAAATTTTTGTTATTCACATGCTAAACATTTTTCATGTGATTGGTCAGTATATTCCTTATATTTAGGACACTTCAAACTTTTTGGTACTAACATGTTTAATGTAATGAAATATACTTAAACAAAGGATAGTTCAAATATTAGAAATATTTGAAAGTATTTTAACTAATTAGTTTTATTAATATACCAATTATACAATAATAAAACATTTTCTTTAGAACCATTCTTATCATTAAAACGGTGATCATTACAATGAAAATTGTAATTATTCTGATACTTTTTCAAATTAGATAAATTTGGACATCCTTTTAATAGAAATTCCTCTATATTATTAGAAATTAATTTGCTTAACCACATTTTTTTGTTGTTTTCTTTTACAAAAATGGTTTCATTTTTAACAATATATTTTTATATAAATAGACATATTTTCATAAGGTAAATAAGTAAATTGATTCGATTTAAGTCCATGAGTATTGTTAGTAAGCCATTCCATTAACCATGAACATTGATTCAACAATGCAGTTCCATTAGGGTAGTTAAATAGAGAATGGGAAGCATGTTCATTTTTAATATTTATTATAGATGGTTCTTTACAGATAAACTCACTGTCTATATTGGAATCCTTGCACATCTAATATAAACATTTTTATTATTATTATTTCCACTAATTAAGTAACTGATCTTATAATATTTGTTAAAGAATTATATCTAACCAGACGCTAGTAGAATATTAAACAGTAGGCTATAGTATTTGCAGCTATATTTTTTTTGTAGTTTCAAATCCTAACCTGATATCAACAACTTCGGTTTTGAATGATTCGTTCTGACAGAACAGTCAATTACTACAAATGGATAAACTCCATGGAAATTTATAGGTTCATAACATGGTTCACCGTGAAGTAGGTAATAAAAACCCTTTTGAAATTGTGCATACATTTCATATAATATAGCCCATTGTTTCATATCAAAATGTAGATTTAAACTGTCATATGTATACATTTCAGAATTTAAAAAAAGTTTAAAATTTGATGAATTACCATGATTAAATATATTCATATTTTGATTAATTTTATTCTTTTGGTTAGTGGATAAAGCAAATATTAGAAACAGTGGTTTAGAAATTAATGCAGAACTTTTAACAGCCCATGCATGTCTTATTGTTTCTTGTAAAACTGGATACTCATATAACTCCTATCTTCTAAAAGGTATATTTAAATCACGATTAAATTCTAGATACTTAAGTAAGTTTAATTTCTCAATATCAGATACTGATACATGAGGCATTTTCCATACAATATTTGGTTCAGAATGATTTTGTATTCTTCAGAAATTAAAGGAGTTAAGGTTTGAATAATTGCATTGGTATCCGACTTGCTTCTAATTAAAATTAATTCTTGATTAACATTCATGACAGTTTATTGAAAATCTTAAGCAAATCTTAGTAAAGTACGTAACGGTAAACACACATTAAAGTTACCCATGTTGTCTAGTATATTTTGGATTTTCATGTATTTTGCATCTTGCCTGTTCTAATCGTTTAATCTCGTTGGAGATATAAGAAACGTAACCTTTTATAGTTGAAGTAATCCTGGATTTCTTACTCGTTCCACAACTATTCCACCAAGTTTACAGCGGATTTCATCAAAAAGATATGCAATTCCATCATTTTATTTGACCTTTTTTTACTGCACTAAAGTATCGGTTACACATATTTATTTTAAACAGCATTTTGCTACGTAGCTTAGTTAAAGGTGGTGTATGCATGTTTTTGTTAAACATGAACACTTAAACCTAAGATTTTTAGATTGTTATGACAAATGTAGATTCAGAACATTTAAAGGTGTCCGAAATAATAGTTTTATTCCATAATTTTAATGAATATACAGTTTTACATAATTTATTAAAATGTATTTGCTTCAATTTAATAGTTTTCTGGTAACTTTAAGTGTGTTTTCTGAAAAAACCATAAAAAAAAAATACTTAAAAAAACTCGTATCTACCTTAAAAGACAAAGAATTTTTTTTGTATACCTGTATAATCATACAATTTTCTATGTCCTTTAAAAAAAACAGTTGCGAAATTTCTCTAAAAAAATCAAATTATAATATTGTCACTGCATTAGATTCCTAAGGGTGAGATTGTAAATTAAAAATTATATGTATTTTATGTATATGTGAATATACCTTGTATCTTCACTTTTGACCGTTTGATCTTCAAGCTTAATTTTCCAATATTTCAAGTTTCCTTCTTCCTCTAAAGGTTCATCTTTTATTCTATTGCCATGTAAGCTACCTCTTCCGTCTAATAAGTTCAGCTTTTATTGTGGTGAAATATGAGCTGGTATTCCCGTCTTGTAAAATGCCATATTCACATCTGCAATAAAATAAATATGAATTGGGAGATATAATTGTTAGTGGTATGTTAGAAAAGTATAGTTGAATGGTATATTAGGAAAGTATTGTGGTCAGCACTACACTTCAGCCACCTGTTGTTACCACAGGGTTTTACTCTCAGATGCTTGTATATAGGTTAACTAGACCTGGAGATTCAAACTAGTATATATATATATATATATATATATATATATATATATATATATATATATATATATATATATATATGTATATGTATATATATATATATATATATATATATATATATATATATATATATATATATATATATATATATATATATATATTAGGTTAATCATTTTTGGTTACTACTTTTTCTTCAACGTAAGTAAACTCTGACCAGGTAAAGTGTAAAGGTTATGAGTTTGTATTGAAATCCTTATCTCATCATTATTATTAAATGTGGATGAAACATAGGGATATGATATTAATAATTGAAGTATCAGAGTAGACATTTTCACTAACATTTAATATATTTATAATCATTTTTTCTGTTCTTCTTTCTCTCCTTCCAGAATTTTATAATTACACCTTATGAATATTTTAAGTTTTCTACTCTCTACTACTACTCCTCTGTAGACTAATTTAAAATTGGATCAAATTTCCAAAGCTTTTTAATTTTGCTTTAGTTTAATAGAAATTGTCTATTTGTATGTGTTAGCTGTTTCAGCTTTCTCATACTACTGATCTCTTTATGTTGTTTATCCTTTTTTATAAATGTTTCTTTTTGATCACTTGAAAAATTTACTGATTGGATATTGTAGAGAAATGCCATATTTTTAATTTCTCTGTAGATCTAGTTTGAATGTTACTTTCATCAATATATCGAGTGATGATTGGTAGGTAAATAACGGACGGTTTTTCAATAATTTTCGTTCCAGGTAATGACGACGGATAAAACATGTGAATTATATGAACAGATTTTCCATTTGTATATGAATTTGTTACTAAATTACATTCTATACAGACACTGTTCACTTTAAAAATATCTACAGGTTGATCTGATATATTTTTTTATTTTTCAAAAGTTTTCTTTTAAACCTAGTAGTGTACTTATACTATATGGCTTACTAAAATCTATTTCCTAATTACTCTTTATTTCACATTTTAGTGTATTATAGGTGGCTCCAATAGAAAGAAATGATTTTTCATTTTTAGTTCTTTGTTCAACCAAGTAGTTATGATGTCTCTTATGTCATAAAAACCTTCAGGAATGTTAATAATGTTAATGTTATTAAATTTATTGTTGGTACGATCAATATTTCGTATTCAGTTATAACTCAAGATTTACAAGCCCCAAAACATATTTTTCTTTTTCTTTTAAAATAATTGGTGGGTAAATTTTAGTAGATAAAGAGGAGTCTCTAGTAGACAAGGTAAAAGTGTAGGACATGTTCACTGTGTGAAAATAGAACGATAAATAATGTTTCATGTTTAATTTTCTTTATTATATAAAAAAGATAAACATAAATGCCCACAATTTACAGAATTGTATGATTGATAAGAATCACTATTATAAGTAATATTATAAGATGGTAGTTACAAAAGTACTTTTTTTGGAAACTCTCGATCGTAAAAAAGACCTACTCTTTTTTTATATGGGTTTAAACAGATTCCCTTTCCCAGTTCTGTTGCTTCCATTTTTTCATTATGTCCTTGAGACTCTTTCAGTTGTTGTGATGCTGCTTTTGTATCATTTACAGCTTTAGCTAGTCCGGCTGCGAATCCATTTAGTATCCCTAGTGCACTTAGTCCTGCAAAAATTGGGCAAAGAGGTAAAAATCCGCCGTGTTTTGGAACATTTATAATTTGTGCAGGTGTTACTTTATTTTTAATTTTATTTTCTTCTTTTATTGCAACTATAAAAGCTCCACTTATATCCTTTGGTTTTTGATTTATGAGGATTTTTAAAATTTTTTTCACTACTTCTTTGAAATCGATTAACTTTTTATGGTTAATATTTTTTCTTATTCTAGTGTTTAACCCTTTTTTTTTCTATTATTGGATGTCGTTATATATGAACGAGTCTACTCTTGAACTGTTTTTGTTCAACTATAAGTTATATATTTTATTATATAAAATATTAACAACCAAATCCATTTTCCCCACGCCCACGTTGGTTTGAGTGGACACCTCTTGTAATTTTGGATAAATTGAGCAATGCAGCCACCTGATTTAATATAGAAGTCTTTGTTTGAATGATTAAATAAAACCACTTGTATTTCTCCCATATAATCTTCATCAATAACGCCAGCTGAAACAATCATAAATATATATTTTTCTTGTAACAATGGAATAAACCCCTTACCTTCTACATCGATGAAGTGATTTATAACTAATCTTGATCTGTGTGCTGTACGACCATAACAATTTTTTGACAATTCAGTAACAATTTTAGCCCTTCCCATAACTAGGATAACTTCATCATTAAGACTCTATATACTGAAACGTCTTAACTCTCTTTACTTTTAATAAATATTTTATTTATTAAACAGTTCTTTGCCCCTTATGTATATCTTAATTTTGAGAATGGATTAAGTGGATATTAATACTGATAGAGACAGAATTAAGACATCAGCTAACTCGTTTTTTGCTGGTAGAGTACATGGAGATTGGGGTAATTTTTGTACGTCTTTTGAAAATAGTCTCTATAGTTGTTAATACCGAAGTAAAACAATAGATGTTTTTTTTTAGAATTCCACTATATTTATAAACCGTAACAATTGTTTCGACATACAATGTCTTCATCAGACGGATGATAACTTTAAACTAATTTTAAATTAGAACATATTAGCCCTATATATACCTTTAGGAGTAGTAGATTACAAGATTAAATTATAAAAATAATAAACATTTAATATTATTGTACAAAAGAAATGGGTAATACCTGTCATTTGTGGGTTTTCACACAATTAAAATAAAGATAACAATAAATAAGTTGTACCATACTTAAATGATGGATTAATAATGGGTTATTCCGGATAAAGGTTTAATAATGGGGAATTGTTTGTTTCTATTTGTTGATTTAAGAGGAGATTTGAATTTTTGTATTTGTTTATTTCTAAGCTTTCTAAGTAATTTAATTTCTTGGATTTTATTAAACCTTTATCCGGAATAACCCATTATTAATCCATCATTTAAGTATGGTACAACTTATTTATTGTTATCTTTATTTTAATTGTGTGAAAAACCCACAAATGACAGGTATTACCCATTTCTTTTGTACAATAATATTAAATGTTTATTATTTTTATAATTTAATCTTGTAATCTACTACTCCTAAAGGTATATATGGGCTAATATGTTCTAATTTAAAATTAGTTTAAAGTTATCATCCGTCTGATGAAGACATTGTATGTCGAAACAATTGTTACGGTTTATAAATATAGTGGAATTCTAAAAAACATCTATTGTTTTACTTCGGTATTAATTTACAATGAATTTCCATCAAGTAACGGCTACCTCAGTGAATAATATAATTCAAGCTTCTACAAGCTTCTTAGCCACATGGTATTTTAAACTCCTGTTGAGAGCTAGAATTTGCACACAAAACATCTGGTTCTTAAACAGTTGCATTAGATTGAATGTATTTCCCAAATATATTTATTTGAAGACCAACAACAACACCAAATCTGCTAGCAAAGGTCAACAACATGGAATGAAGAAATGGTTAAGAGAAGACGTAAAAATTCAGTACAATAAAAGAGATATCTACAATATTTACTTAAAAACGATTTATAGCGAACTTGCTCATAGACTCACAAACATAGAGTTTGATATTCACGATTCACACACAAAGACAAAAAATCGAACCAATTATCCACAATAAATTTATAAAACAGAAAAAGAAACTTAATATATTGTTGAAATCCAGAAAAAATGGAACAAAAACTAGAAATACACAGTTCAGTGACCACCAGTTTTATAAACGTTTTATTAATCTCACGGAAACCACATTTTCACCAGAAGAAACCAATCTCCTGGAAAAAGGATTTTCTTATAACTTAAAACCTAGAGATGACAATAGTAGTAGAGAATATCTAGGAGTAGAATGCGAACTTGCACTGGACAACCTAAACATCACTGATAAACATATTATAGCAAAACAAATTAAAACACAACCTCTAGAACAACGCAGAGACCAATCTTCCAGTGAATACAACACCGCAAGAAAAATAAGTCGGAAAATAGAAAGTGAAGACATCATTCTCACTAGAGCAGACAAAGGTAAATCGATAGTAGCGGTAACAAAAGAACAGTATATCTCAAAAACAATCAATTTTCTTAATATCAATAATTTCAACATTTTGAAATTTGACCCAACAGAACATTTTCAAAAACTTACCAAAAATGTTATTAAAGACCTTTCACTTTTTAATGATTTCGAAAAAAAGAAACTTAATACTAATGAATCCGCAGGCCCCTAAATTATATTCACTAATTAAACTCCATAAGAATAATTTCCCTATTATACCGGTTGTATCTTTTTGTTACTGCTCCTTCTGTTAAATTATCAAACAAACTAATAGACATCATACAAAAATATTGCAACTTTCAAGCACAACACAGTATTCTTAATTCTTATGAACTTATCAATAAAATTCAACACTTACAGATTCCAAAAAACGCTAAACTTATATCTTTTGACGTCCAAAATTTATTTCCGAGTATACCACTAATGAAGTAATAAGTTTAGTAGAAGGTCTACTCACTAAAAATAGAATTAATATAATAATCAAACAAGAAATCCTAGATTGTCTATTAGTTTGTTTAGATCAAAATTACTTTGAATTTAATGACATATTTTATATGGCTAAGGAAGGTTTAATAATGGGGAATCCGTTAAGTCCATTGTTAGCCGAAATTTTCATGGATAATTTAGAATCCATAATTCTCAAACACCCAATTAGTAAATATTTTCTATACTGGCATAGGTATGTAGACGATATATTAGTTTGTTTTTCTGGAACAGATAGACAACTACAACAATTTCTCAACCATATTAATACTATCCATTCCAATATTAAATTTACCATAGAAATTGAACAAGAAAAAACAATTAACTTCTTAGATTTAACAATTAAAAATATTAATAATAAACACAATTTTTCAATTTACCATAAACCATCACATACAGATACAGTAATACATAATAACTCAAATCATCCATATTCACACAAAATGGCAGCTTTTAATTCATTCATCCATCGACTTTTACATGTACTTATGTCAGAAGAGAATTATTCTATAGAAATGAATATAATAAAACAAATAGCGGTTAACAATTGATACCAACCAGATATCTTAGACAGAATGATTAATAAAAAAACATATCAACTAGCAATCAATAAGTTATATCCTAAACCAAAAAAGAATAAAGAAAGTTATAAAACTATCACTTACACCGGACAAATTACACAGTTTATTTCTAAAGAATTAACTAAAATAGGTCTAAATATTGCTTTCAGAACTAATAATAAACTCTCTAACATAATAAAAAATAATAAAAATAAAAGTAACAAAAAAGCAAAATCGGGAATTTATAAACTCAATTGTGGTTCTTGTCCAAAATTTTATATAGGCCAAACAGGCAGATCTTTTCAAAAAAGAATCAACGAACACAAAAGAAGCTATACCAAACAAAATATCATATCCCATTATGCAGAACATTTAATTTCAACAAATCACGTCTTTGACGATAATTTCAAAAAATACTTCATTATGACAAAAAATCCAAGAAATTAAATTACTTAGAAAGCTTAGAAATAAACAAATACAAAAATTCAAATCTCCTCTTAAATCAACAAATAGAAACAAACAATTCCCCATTATTAAACCTTTATCCGGAATAACCCATTATTAATCCATCATTTAAGTATGGTACAACTTATTTATTGTTATCTTTATTTTAATTGTGTGAAAACCCACAAATGACAGGTATTACCCATTTCTTTTGTACAATAATATTAAATGTTTATTATTTTTATAATTTAATCTTGTAATCTACTACTCCTAAAGGTATATATGAGCTAATATGTTCTAATTTAAAATTAGTTTAAAGTTATCATCCGTCTGATGAAGACATTGTATGTCGAAACAATTGTTACGGTTTATAAATATAGTGGAATTCTAAAAAAACATCTATTGTTTTACTTCGGTATTAATTTACAATGAATTTCCATCAAGTAACGGCTACCTCAGTGAATAATCTATAGTTGTTTAAAATTTGGTTGTACAGTTTTTGGGCACCATTCATTTTAGAATAAAAGGAATCTAAATTCAGCTCAAAAAATGAAAAAATACTGAAGAGTTATTTAGTTATTAAAATAAGATCAATTTACGTACAACCGTTGCGTCCTGAAATAAAGAGCAGGAGTTTAGTGAAAAACTAAATTTAAATATAGAAGGATATATTATCAACAAAATAAAAATTCCTAACTTTATTACATTCTTAATAATTACTTCTACTAAATAAAAACCTCTTAAGCTAGAAGAGTGTACACTATGGCATAGAGTCTTTAATTTCTGATTATTAAGTTCTTAATAAAAGGCTTGATAAACACGATATTAAAAGTTTGTGAAATTAACTCCGCGAGTTACACGTATTGAGCAGTCGTTGGAAACGCACTTGTTGACAGAAAGTGAGATTTTTAGAATGGTGTGCTTATGACTTACGGATTGGTTTCTTCTCGTGGGTTTTCCATAAGTTACTCGCCTCTCCTGGTGAGACTCTCATAAAAATATTGTCTCAGCCATCACCATCCTAGTTTCATTTGGGCTGCTAAACACTTTTTGATCCGAAATGCCTGAGGATAAGCAGGATATTTCAAGAAAGGAAAAAGGCCTTAAACTTGAGAGCTAGAAACCGTTACTGCACTACTACATCACTGAGAAAAAAACACTCTGGCGTGCTGGAGAAGAAAGCCACTACGCCTACTGCTTCATGGTCGAAAAAGCCACTACTGCTTCATGGTGGAAAAAGCTTTTATAAATTCGAAATGGCTACTTAAATATCTTTATCCCTTCCTATTCAAAGTGACGTCTTTAAAATGGCTCACTTCCGGGCGCAAAATTAATGCAAATTAAATAAATTAAATCGGCAACTCGCTTTACACACTCTGCCGGTTTAAACTGCTCAAAAAATTGAAATCACTGCAATAAATATAAAAATGTAATAAACTATAAATTATAGAAAGAAAAACAGTGTCGTAACATGATCTTAAAATCTAGGAAAAAATGAATGTTACAATATCATATCCTGCAACTTTAACACGACCTTTAGTCGGTGTATAGGCATGAGGAGTAATTCTAATATACTTTAAAGTCTGGTTTTCTTCTGCAATCATTTTAGAGACTGTTAATTAAATGCCAAGTCTATAAATTTAAGTGGATATATTTATATTTTAGAATAAGTTAACTTATAACCCCAGGGTAATGTATCTGTAGATGAATAATTTACAATCTTCTTGTCATCATAGGGTGTAAGAGCAAGTTTTCTCTTTTCTATCATATATAATTCTTGTTTTTTGCTTCGAATTAGACGTTCTTTGCTGTAAATTTCATTTTCATTAAAGAGACAATTGTAATAATCAGTAAAGTGAATCAATCTTAGAGAAATACTAGTAATACTTTTAGCTTTTTTGATAACATTTAAGTTTGAATGTAGTTTAAAAGAATACATTTTAGATTTAAGACCTATACATTCTAACATAATTTTACCTCCATTTTCGTCTTTCATCAAATTTAAAACTTTTGTTCTTCAATGGAATATTATATATATTGTCAGTAGGATAATATGAATTCTCAAACTTATGAATATCATCTTGAATAACTTTACAAATATCGTCTATATAAAAATGGTAAATCAGTGAGTCAGTGTCAGTGTATAATAATTTTGCAGCATCATTAAACTTTGGTTTTATATAATTATAATGAAAATCTTATAATACTGTTTTTGAAATTTCCAAAATACTGAAACCAACATATTGAATTTTATTTTGAATTTTATATTGAATTTTACGTTGAATCTTTTCATTCCGATAATACATATATCATTATCAAAAATGGTTAAACTATGGAAATTTGGTTTTGATATGTAACTCTTTGCTCCATACTGTCCCTCCCAAGTGGTCACCAACTTCACATCTTTATATTTTGTCACGTTTTTCCATGATTTTATCAAAAATTGCATTATTCATTAATTTTAAAATTTTTTTCAAACTTATTTTTACTTCTTTGCCTTAATTTTGTATTCAAATCAATATATATATATATATATATATATATATATATATATATATATATATATATATATATATATAAAAATAAATAAATAAATAAATAAATATGGTCTTTATTTCCAATTATGAAAGAGAAAACAAAACATCATAAACTAAATAAACAAAATGCTACATTAAATTGGAAAATGCCGAAGGTCAGCTGGGAATGTGAGACCATGAAGGTACAAACATTCCCCCTGTTCTTTACCTTAAGCATCCTAATACTAAAGTTTATGGAATACAATATTTATCTATTAAACTGTGCTAGTATCTTAATAAAACTGTGTAATGTTGTAAGTGTTAGGAAAAAAGAAAAAAAAAAGACAAAAAAAATAGAGAATGGCTCATGACACAACTAGAGCAAACAAAAAAAAAACTTGATATAAATTAAATTGTTAAACAGACAGGCGAGTCATCCCAACATATCCGAGATAAACAATAGAATTCATACAGAACACAGATACACTCAAGAGCTAGTGATATTCCTTTCTGAAGGAAAATTTACATAAATAAGTACTATATCTTTATATATTTAACAAAATCCTCCTATACGCCGCCTTGAATGACCTAGGATCTAATAGTTTTAAATTTTCTGGAATTGAGTAATAAATCTTAGCTATTTGAAAAGAGAAGGACGATCTAAATTTTTCAGTTTTGTGAGCCGGAGGCGTAAGGCGACCTCGAAAACGGACATTCAAATTATGAACATCTGATCTAAAGGTAATTTTTCTATGTAGGTAGGAGGGAACACCCGTTAAGACAATTTTGTGGAATAAACAAGCCGCATGCAAACAATGTCTATCATTCATATTTAACCATCCCAGTTCAAACAATTTGTGTGTTATGTGATTCCTTTTACGAATACCAAATATTAGGCGCAAACATGAATTTTGAAGAACTTGGATACGTCGTCTATCGGATGAGTCTATAGAAAATCCATATATAGTATCACAAAAATTTAATCTGGACAATACCAGAGACTCACACAATATAGTTTTCAATTTTTGATTTAAATAGTCCCTAGAATTGTAAATCATCTTCAAATTAAAGTACGCCCGACGTATAACTATGCTCACATGCGATCTGTACCTCAAATTGTAGTCCATAGTAAGGCCTAAATTTCTACATTTGTCATCAATCCGTAACACTTCCCCGTTGATTTTAATATTAATATGTGGTAAGCAACTGCTTCTGAGCCTCTGAGTACCAAAAACCATGACTGTACTTTTTTTTGTATTAATTGATAGGGAGTGGTCACTGGCAGCAGAAACTAGCCCCACCAGATCATCATTGATTTCTCTGACGCATCTGTGAATCTCGTTAGGACGACATATGTGATAAAGCTGCGTATCGTTGGCATACAAGTGTACCTTGCAATACATCACCCGATGTATTAGTTGTGAAGTGTAAATTGAAAATAATAGAGGTCCCAAAATGGAACCTTGTGGGACACCACAGGTGATTGGTAAAGGTCTCGACTCAATACCGGCGACTCGCACTGATTGACTTCGATTACTTAAAAAACTTTGCAATAATTTCAAACTGTTGTTACTGAGACCAATGTATGTTAATATAGAACAAAGAAGGCTGTGACTTATTGTATCAAAGGCCTTAGAAAAATCAATGAGGGTCAAAACTGCTAAGCACCCTCCATCGATGCCCCTGAGTATGTCATCAATTACTTCCAAAAGGGCTGTCTCACAGCTATGACCTGGTCTAAATCCCGATTGAAATTTGGGCAAAATGGAGAATTTATCAGTGTGGCCACGGAGTTGTGACTCCATGAACCGTTCCAAAATCTTAGAGAGGACGGGAAGAACACTTATGGGCCTTAAGTCTTTGTACTCATTTGGGCATGCAACTTTAGGCAAAGGTGTAACAATCGCATGTTTCCAATGATCAGGAAACTCACCCGAGAGCAGACAACAGTTCACTATAGGTGTAATAAAGGGTACTATATATGGAGTGGCAAGAAGCAAAAGCTTTATACATAACCCGTCAACGCCCACCGCATTAGTCTTTATGGAATACAACAGTTTAATCACATCCTCTTCAGCAACTATATGAAAATCAAAATTTTCTACCCCAGGCTTTTTATTGTTTTGATACCAATTAATCTGTTCAGGGTTTGGACTCAGTTTAGCGAATCCATTAATAAAATAGTCATTTATATTATCAGGATCGGAAAGTGATGAAGGAATATCCGGTTTTCCTTTTCTAAGATTTAACATATCGAGTTCCCTCCAAATTTTATTAACTCCACCGGTATTAAGTTTTTGGGAAAAGTAGGCTTTTTCCTCTCTACGACATGCCAAGGTAGTATAATTTCTAAGAGATTTGTAATAATTGTAATGAGCCACATTTTTAGTCCTACGCCACTTAGAGTGTGCATTATTTCTCAAAGATATTAAAAATCGAATATTATCTGTTAACCATGGTGCAAATTTCTTAGTTATACGTATACGCTTTTTAGGGGGGCATGAACGTTAAAAACATCTATTAAAGTATTATTAAAAAACTGAACCTTGTCCTTTATATTTTCCAACAAAAAAATATTATCGAACGAAGCCCCATGTAAATTGGCCACAAAGGTATCAAGGTCAAAATTTTTGAAGTCTCTAATAATTTTAAAAAGGGGTATTTTCGGAGGATTTGAAATGTTTAAAACACATTTAATAGTATCATGATCAGATATATTATAAACTGGCTCAACCTGAACATTATTAATAATTTCGACATTGCTTCTTAAAATTAGGTCAATCAAGGTCGCACTAGTGAGGATAATTCGTGTCGGAGCATACACTATTTGGGACAAGTTTAAAGATTCAATTAAATTTAAAAAATGACGGGTACACGGAGTATCATGTTTTAATAAGTCAACGTTAAAGTCTCCAAGACACAGACACTCATCATGTAATGACAAAAAAGAAGAAATATCCTGCTCGAATATCTCTATGAAATGCATTATATTAAAATCAGGTGGACGATAAACTACACCCACCGAGACATTCTTATTATTTAAATTAAAACTTAACCAAAGTTGCTCAATATTACAACTAGAGGGAACTATTTTACAAGTCATCACATCTTTGACATAAATACTTACTCCTCCACCTCCTGTATGAGCAAATTATGATTAGGAGTATCTCGATTCAGCCATGTCTCAGACAGGCAAAAAATATCATAATTCCCAAGCAACAGGAGATCTCTTACATCATTAAATTTAGGTAACAAAGAACGTACATTTAAATGTGCTATGGTAATCGCTCCAAATTTTTTGATATTGAACTCTACCACTAACACTAATAGAAAAAAAAAAGAATGAGAGTTCAACTTAATAGTTATAAATAGAAATAAAATAAAATATATGATAAGAAGAGAGCACAAAAAAAAGGCAATTAGCCCACATTACTCGTTAAAGAGATAGGAATACTAGTAAAACCGTAAACACAATGAAATTCGAAAACAAGAAATATGTAAATGAAAGCATTAAAATTCTGTTACATCCTTTAGGTAGTACTAACCCTCTCCAAAAAAACAAAAAAAACAATAAAGACATGACAGAGAATGACATGCTGTTACCGTAAGTAAAAGTCCTAGTCCTTTAAATTGTCCAAATCCTTTTCTTCCATAATACGATGCACTACATCTCTATAACGCACATAAATATTACCATTATGCACCCACGCATTTTTAATAGTAAAACTGCGAATGGCACGGTCTAATAAAGCCAATCTGGCTTTGGTTAAATCTTCCTTTATTAGAACACCACTGTTTTTTAAGTTTTTTTCTGTTTTTTATAACCGAAGTTTTTATCTCGTCATTCGAAAATCGTACCAACACAGATGGATGTTTATTATTACTAGTGGTTTTTGCTGCAACACGGTGGCACTTCACTAATTCTGTATTTTGAATGTTTACCTTTAGCCTATATTTGAACAAATCTAGAATTTTACCGCGTAGGTTTTCGTTATTTTCGGCAGCCATTCCGAATATTCGAACATTATGATTGCGCGTAGACTGTTCATGGAGATCAACAATTCTGCGCAATGCTTGATTCGCAGTCTCCAGTCGAACTAATTTATTATTAATGTTATGTATTTCTTGTGACTGAATCTCAAGTCGCTCCTCAATTTTTTTTTCAACCATATCGGCAACTTTATTAGCCATTTCCTCGAGGAATTTGTCGTTGAAAATATTGGTAATCAGCGTCTTGATTTCACTTATGTCCGTTTATGACAGTACCATAATGGCGGGAACTTATTAATCAGTAAAAGGCCAGTACTAGGCAGATCCACAATAATTTTATAATCGTTCACTATAACTTACAGCTCTGGTCACTTCACCACCCAACCAACACTACGATCCTAATTAATATTCTATTAAAACACTATAATTAAGCGAAATTCGGGAGCAACGTGGACAATGAATCTCACTACTGAAGCGACATCTAAACAGTATATATATATATATATATATATATATATATATATATATATATATATATATATATATATATATATATATATATTTAATTAAGGAGATTGTATAAATTTTAAAATTCTTTGTAGTTTGGTAACACGTAAACCTAAATTAAGAGCCTATATAACATTTTTATAATGAATAATATAATTTTTTTTTATTAAATAGTATTGTTAGTAATTTTGACTGTTTCGATGATGATGTGGGTGGTTGTAAACGTTCTGGGTAAAAGAGTAAATCCTTATGCAAGTCTTGAAGTTCTACAGGATACTTCAAGTATATACCCTTCTTTTGAATCATCTAGTGTATTGATATTTTCTGAGTAATATTCACCTGAATTCACCTGTAGGAAGAGGCTGACTCATTGCAAAACCGTATAATTTATTTATATCAAAGTACATCAAATATGAAGGAGGAAAATTAGGATCATACTCATTCTGCATATATTTATTATTTACCTTACCATACCGATTACTACATTCCTCTCAATTCCTTTTTCAATCGTCATTATTTGCTCCACATTTGTAATGAATTCTAAACGAACACCTGACATGAGAAGACATGATTTATAGGCTAGTCCAGGTGCGGCATATGACCTGAGATATTCATACACAGTTTTCGGAAATTTTCAAAAACATCAACCAATAACCAATAGTAATAAACCCATTTTCAAATAAAGCTCCATATATTGATGCCTATTTTGAATTTATTTCAAACAATAGTAGCATGTTGATACTCTTCTCTTTTTATACTACAGTTTTTGATTTTGTTCTAAAAATTTTCTATAGATGGTAATTGCTTTTCCTTTATTTTTTTCCAACTATCTAGATATTTATATGGAAATACTCCCTGCTTTGGCAAGAATATAAATTTTTCCTTATTTTTACAAAAAAATTCTGTAAAAAAATTTAGAACCTAAATAGAAGCTTATTTTATCTGACCTACTAACCACAAATCTAAATAAATCTAAAAATATAAATTGAATATTTGTATTTTCGGTGTATTTAGTAAACGAAATATATTTTTCTTTATTAACAGGTAATAAGTTAATCATACCAGAAATTTCAGTAGCTAATTTTCTAATTAAAAAATGGGCATCATAACCAGATAGATTTTGAAAAATTGTAGGTGTCATATGATTATCTCGATAATTAAGGTTACATGAAGAATGAACACTTCTATATTTTCCTGAAAAATGACAATGATCTCTAACTTTTATTTCATCTGGTTGAAATGATTTTTGACAAGTGTAGCAAATAGGCGATGCATTGATTGATTCCGGTTCAGTTTGTGTCAATGGTGACATAGGAACTATATTATTAAATACAAGGTTTAATTGGCAATATAATTGTTTTAATTCGTTACAAAACCACCTTATACTATTTTCGCCTGTATACATATTAAATTTTGATAAGTTATTGTCATAATTGCACAGTAAATAATAGGTAATACTACAAGGTATATATTTTCGATACTTTGATGTATTTTCATTTATATTTAAATTCTCATTTTTTTTCAATACACTTTTAATGTTAGCAGAAATGACAAATGTAATTTTTTCTTTCTGACTAAAATTTTTAATTTATACATATTTTTCTTCTTCATTAGGCAATATTAATTTAGTTTTATTCACCACTTGTCTATTTAATAATCGTGACAGCTTCTTATTCAATGTAAAACGATGAACAACCTTAAAGTTAGATATTTGATTAGTGAAATTATCAAGGGATGTATCATCTATATGTTTCGTGTAAAGCATTAATAAGTTGATACAAGTGAGAAATTTAAAATCACTTAAGTATATAGGAACAACTTCCCTTTTCTCAATTCCAAAAACGATAATGGAGATATTATTTAAATTTTCTAATTTTTAATATTTTTTAAAGTTATGGGAAATCGAATTCCTTTATATTTCAAAACTTTACTAAAATGAGGGTATGAAGATGTTCTAGATGGATTTTGATTCTTGCAGCATGGATGTAAAGCAGCCACAATAAACCAGAGAAAACAAAATTCGTAATTATTTTGAACATTAAGTACCTCTTTACAATTTTTTATATACTCTGGCATCGGAATATAAGTTGAAATACGGGCAACATTAATGAGCGTATAATGGTTAAAGCTAATTTTGAATTGCAATATTTCATAAAGAGCCCAACCAGAATCTCTTTCCTCAAATTCTTCTATTTTGTTAATATATTGTTAATTATAATTAATATAATCATTATAACATTCCTTTAAGTTGGTGTTAAGGTCTTTGACACGGTTTTTAGTTGTAAAATTTTTTATTTCATCAGTCATTCAGTCTCAGGCTTTATAAAATTCGCTAAGAACACAACATTAACTTTTAATAATGATTTGGCAAGCCAATCTTTCACTTTACATGAAAAAGATTTAAATGCGTGGTTCGAAAGAAATAATAGGATCTTTAATACTGAACCTGACTATCGCCCCTCTCCTTATAAGATTTTTGAAGCATGATTCTAGATCAACATAAAATTAATATTTTGCTCTTATTTTTGTTTAAATTTTTACGCCATTTAAATTGTTCCTTCCTCCGTAGATACAAAGAATCAAACGAGAAGAAAGACATCAACAACCTCTTCCGAAGAAGCGAAAAACAGTTCTACCGAAAAACTATGTACAACGAACAGACAGCAGTGACTGAACCACCAAACAAACAAGAACTTACAAATTATTGGAAAAGTATCTGGGTCAGAACCTAAACTATTCAATAATAATACCCCCTGCATCAAAGCCGAAGAAGACAAACATAAACATGTGACAGAACAAGAAAATTCTACATTAACTACACAAGAAATTACAGAAACAATCAAACACACACACACAACTGGAAATGCCCTGGAATAGACAATATACAAAACTTCTGGTACAAACAGTTTACCACCACACACGAAGCACTCACACACCAAATCAACAAAGCCATTCTAGAACAACACACATTCCCTACTTTCCTTACACAAGACATAACATACGTCAAACCTAAAAGCACAGACATCACAAACCTGTCAAACTATCGACCTATCACCTGTTTTCCAACCTATACAAGATCATCACAGCCACAATTTCCAAGAAATTAGAACAACACCTAACAGACAACAATATTGTCACAGTAGAGCAGAAAGGGTGCAGGAAAAATAACCGAGGATGCAAAGAGCAGCATAGCGTGATCATGGGATAAACCAGAAAAAAAAACACAGAAACCTTCACATCTGTTACATAGACTATAAAAAAGCCCATAGCTGGTTAATTAGTGGCCTAGAATTCTACAAAATCAACCAAAATTCGCACAAAACATGGAAAACCAAAATTCATCTAAAAACACAAACCGAGCGCATCCAAACAGAAGAGCTGTACATCAGATGGAGTATATTTCAGAGAGACTCGCTCAGCGCTCTATGGTTTTGCCTCTATCTCAATCCACTCTCAAATACACTAAACAGAACAGACCATGGCTTCATCATCAGGCGCCAAAAAGTGATAACCACCTCCTATATATGGACGACATAAAACTCTACGCTGCTACAAAAACACAGCTGAAAGAACTTCTAAAAATGACAGAAATATTCACCTGAGATATCAGTATGGAATTCGGTATAAGTAAATGCAAAGTGCTCCACATCAACAAAGGCCAATGGAAGGACCACCATCAGACAGAAACCATCAATAACTAAACACTTGATAACATGCTCGACAAAGAAACATACAAATATCTAGACAACAAAACACCAAACTCAACCACACTCACTTCAAAACAGAGTTAAGAACCGAATTTAAAAACAGACTCACGAAACTTTTACAAACAAAACTCAACTCCAAAAATCTTACCAAGGTCATTAGCACGTTCACTATATCTATACTCACATATTCATTTGGTATCTTCAAAGGGTCACAAACAGACATAGAAAACATTTACATCCTTATACGTTCTCAATTCACCAAATACAGGAAATTACACCCTAACGCATGCATCGAGAGGAAGTCAGGAGAATTCTGTTACAGCAAGCAAATCAGCCTCCACACAGCAACAGTGAAAGCAGACAAAAACTATACACCTCTCGACTTATCCCAGGCAGACCACTCAGCAGACACACACAGTCGCACCCAATTACAACAGAAAAAGTTGAAAACTTGGTCAGAAGTAACACTCCACGGAAAACACAGATATCACATAGAACAAGACCACGTAAATAAAAAAACAATCGTACACCTGGTTACAGGATGGGCAGCTATTCCCTGAAACAGAAGGTTTCTTACTTGCCATCCAGAATAAAGTCATGTTAACCAGAAACTACCAAAAACATATCATCAAAGACCCAACTATTACAGAAGACAGATGCAGGAAATGCCACGAGCAGAAAGAAACGATCGAACACATAACAAGCGGATGTAAAATATTAGCTGCAAAGGTAGTTCACCAAGCACTAGCCACAACATACAAACTCATAGAAAACACAGATCTCTACTACAAATACATACCAAGTTCCATACTTGAAAATAAAGATTACAAGCTCTACTGGGACATCAGTATCCATATAGATAAGACAGTCTCCGCTAATAGGCCTGATATTACTTTTCAGTGCAAAAAAGGAAAAGTCACCTATCTAATTGACATAGCTGTCCCCAACGACACAGACATCCAAACGAAATACACGGAAAAAATCACTAAATACACAGACCTTGCAACAGAAATAACAAGGCTATGGAAACAAGAAAAAGTCATCCGTGTCCCCCTCATCATATCAGCCACAGGCCTTACACCAATAACATTCACACCACACTTAGTGCAATTAGAACTCAACACAAACATACACAGAAACATTCAGAAGTCAGTGATTTTGAAAACATGTAACATTGCCAGGTCATATTCCTTAATACACAATGGTAATAGCGTTTGTGCTATCTTGGCTTGGGCTCGTCAGCCAAACATGGAATCACATTGACTAAATGTGAGAAAGAAGAACCTTTTTGTGATAATATCTAAATAATGTATTCTCAATTTTTTTTTTCAAATATTTCTAATCGTACGTGATGGTCTTAGATATATCTGAAATTGAAAATACCACATAAAGACGCTTATTATGTTTAACTAATATTTTTTGCATTTGAATAACAAAGGCAATTAGGAAATATAGCATAATTTTCAAAACAAGGATTTTCAATAAGGTTTTCAACACCATCTTGTGTACCATACTTGGACCAATGAGTAACCAACCGTATCAGCAGTTGCCATCGTCTTGCCATAAATACCGTTATTTGTTAATTTATAGTTATTTTTATCAAATTCGTTTTGAGAATCATTTCTTAATCTTCTGTTTAAATTAATACATTTTTTAACTAAGGTGATTGAGATAGTTATTACCTGATGTATTTTAGTTAAATAGATTACACGTCTATTACTTTATTACAGTAAAATAAAATATATTATATATTTTTCTTTATTTTTCAAAATTGGAATGTAAGTCATGTAAATATTCTGGATATTCTAAATCTGCTTCTAACACATAACGTTTTTCAGATGAGTGTGAAGTATCCATTATATTTGGCTTTTCAGTTTGTTGTTGTGAAAACTAACGAACATTTTTTTTTATGGAAGATATTGAGTTATTACATAACCTTATAGATTAATAACGTCCAGGCAAAGTATATACTTAGTTGGCTGTAATGAATTATAACTTGAAAAAAAAAAATAGATTGTTTGTTCCAGATTTCCTACTTACACAGTTCTACTACTAATTCCTCCTCTTCCATTGCTTTTAAAAAAGGGAACATCTACGGATCAATTAATAAATCTAATCCTACATCTGTGAAGCGTAAACAAGAAGCAAAACTATACCCCGCAAATGTATAATAAAGTGCTGGATCAAGTTTATAGGTTCCCATATATATTTTTCGAATTTTGAAATATATCACCCAAAAGTAATACGTCTGATTTCAGATATATATGACAATAATCACCTATTATTATAATCAATTTAAACAAATCTATAAATAACTTAAACTAGGAATTTTCTCCTTTCAGTTCACACTTTTTATCTAAATATGTATCCACGCATTTTTGAAATGATGATTTACTTTTTTTTTTATTCTCTGCAATTACAGATAATAATTCTTAGTTTTGACGTAACTCTTTTATGAAAAGATGGGAATCATAATTTTCAAAGTTGTGCAAAATTATAGGAGTAAAATTTGGTACGTTAAAATTCAAATTACATATATAATGTTCTTGTACTCTATATGAACCCGCTAGATAACAACTGTCGACAACTACAAACAGTACTTTTTTCGCAAATATGAGAATCATCTGTATATGTAATTTTTTCTAAATTATTTGTTTTATTCGTTCCTTTTGGAACCTTAAGATGGTTATTGTATAACTCATGAACATCTTTTTTCAGATAATTTATAAAAACTTGAGCAGAGTTATTAGCTATATTTAATTTAAATTTTACACCTGTCTAAATTATCATCATTGTCGCTGGGTAATGATTTAAGAATACATTCAAAATCAGTATTTGATTACCAATCTTTTCGAAATTTCTGGCACAATGTTGCCTAGGGTTTGGGAAGTCTCGACATTCTCAAAGTCCCGGGACACGAGACATCTCAGAATCAAAGTCCCGGGATGTCGAAAATTTTCAAAATAAAATTAGAATCCGTTCATTTTTGGCGAGATTTATTGAACATGAAATCAAGTTCTAACATTTCTAACGATAATTGAAGTCTAAACAATTCGTATGTTTAATTCTCATGATTATAAGTGTAAATTTGTGATTACAGATTCATTTTTTGGTAATAAAATCTTATAATTATAAAACAGACTTAGTTATGATACTAATCATCAATAATCATCATCTAGTCTCTAGTCATAAGTCATATAAATAATATAATGAATTATCAATTAGTATTTTTTCCTAATTTAATAAAATAGGCTTTTAAAAAATCAGTGCATTAACAGCTTTGTCCGACAATTTGTTTCTGATTTTTGTAATAATGCCTCCTGATAAGGAGAACACTCTCTCGTTTTCAACAGATATCGGTTTTATTGTGTTTAAAGCTTTATAAAGAAGTTCCAAACTTTCAGTACGTTTTCCGGTTGCTTCAAATAACTGGGACTTTTTAATGTTGCTCTTGACTTTTTTGCAGAAACTTCGAGTATATTTTCTTTGATTTTTTTTATTGCCTGTACCATTTGACTTTGAAATGTGACTCATCGGGTTGGTTGTGTATCAGTATCTTCGGAGGAAGAAGCTAGAGATTGGGCAGTTGCCTGTTTTTTTAATAAAATGTGTCTACAACTCCTAGATGTATCGCGTGGTTCAAGCATAGGATCACCTCGCTGGGGCTTTCCCTTCCAAACGTCTTCATTACGTTTAGACCATTGCTGCATCCAATTCAAATATTTTCAATGTATCTTCGAATATTTGTCTGGTCTCTTCGGCACCGCATTTTCTTGTTATGTAAACCAATCTCAAATTAAATATTTAAAATTTTGGGAAAAAACTCCTTAAAATTGATATAAAAATGACTAGGAGAGGTTTTATAGGATATAATTTTATTGGAAAGCAGAATTAAATATTTTAACACCATCACAACCTAATAATGTAGTCTTTTATGTTCATTTGTTCTTCTTTTGATAGTTTTTTGACATTTTTGACTCTGTCTTTGTTTATCTGCAATCAACACCTATTAAAACTCAGTTCAACGATATAAAGTTCTTAAAGGTACACAACTGACGAAATTACAAAAAATTTAGTAATTTGTACCAGTTAAATATCATATAAATATACATTTTCTTAGCCAATAATCCATCGTGCCAAACACGGTTGAATGCCGTAGATATATCAAGAGCAACTGCTCGAGATTCTCCAAAGTGTTCAATTGCGTTGTTGTGTCACATGTGTAACATAACTTAGAAGATCTCCTGATGAAGCCATGACTTTCGATATTATTGGAAGCAGTGCGACTGGTCGATAGTTGTTTCGCAAGGTCTTCTTACCTTTTTTGGGTACCTGGTGAACTATGGCGCATTTTCAGCAGGAAGAAAATATTTACTTCCTGTGGAATAGGTGGAAAAGTCTACAGAAAACCAGTGTTAGTTCTCTCGCGTAGTTTTTGAGTACTATGGCAGGTATTCCGTCAGCGTCAGAAGCTTTTTTGGTCTCTAGCTCTATTGAAATACGTTTTATGATACGCTGTCTGAAGACATTATCGAGCACCCTTGACTGCAATATGGGAATAGTAGGTGGTATTTTTCCTTGGAAATCGAGAGTAGAATGTGAAGCAAAGCGTTCTCCAACAGTTCACTTTCTCAACAGGTGTTGTGACAATAGTGACCGTGTGAGTGGTGGTATAGTGGATTTAGGAAAATTTTGAATAACGGCCTTAGCGACTGACCAAAAGGATGACGGTAGGATTTTCAAGCCATTGCCACGTCGGTAGGCAAGATGATTAGAAGCAACAGCTTCTTTGCATTTTTGGTTAAACCAATGCTTGCCGTTGGAAGAGTTTTTTTTTCGAAAAAGGGATGTAAGTATCCATACCATGCATAATAACATCGGAAACTTTCTTAGGGGTAGTTGGATCTAAAACAAACTTCTAACCAAGATATAATTGTAACTATAAATAATTATGCATATAATTTGTATATTATCTAATCCATAACTGGGAACAAATTCTTAGGACCTTATTGAAAATGTACAAAATTAATTAGCTCCACTTTTTACCCTTTCCTTTAAAGCAATATTATTCCAAAATCATTGCTTTCTTTCTTATGCATTTTGTGAGTACAAAATTTTAAGTCGACATCTCGAGTTATCGCGCATAAAAAGAGAAATACAGCAGTATAATTGGGAGAAAGAACAAAGTTTCTCGTGGTCTAGGGACCTTGTAACGTGAAAAATGCAAAAATCTCAAAGGCAATTTTTTCGTGAAAAGAAACAGAGAAGATGACAAATAATCAGATGTTTAGCTCTATTGTAACAATAGTTACAACGCATTTAAAAACATTTTATTTTATTGGTGTTCTGTTGTTTCGAAAATGTCAGTTTCAGATATTTGATTTTTTTTTATTTTTTACTGATCCCGTAGATGTTTTCAGGATTACAACGAGAATTTTTTAAAATTGTAAGTATAAAAAATTTGATTTTTTTTTGCAATCTTTTATTGCTTTTTAGTATTTTTGTAATTTGTACCTATAATATCTTTTTTCTTATCTTTCCCTACCCTATTTTTTTTCTGCAAAAATACATCTAAAGAACCTCCTCTTTTCAGTTCAACTTTGTAGTATCTTTTGATAATACTAAAGTTCTTCATATCCAATAAATCGAATTGTAATAATCAGAAAATATAGATAGAATTTTTTTTCATTTTAAGGAGACTTGTCGTTATTAAAACAAAACATTCAAATTAAAAATTTTGTATTACATACGTTACATATAATTTCACATATTTACAAATTTATTGAGAAAATACCATTTTAAGAAATACCAGAACATCTACTAATTTGTGTTGCGGATAATTAATCGTAATTCTTAGGCGTAACTTCATATTACAGGTTAACTTATATTCTTCTATTATGTCATTTCTTTAAATATAAAACTATGAAACCAAATTAAGAAAAATATATTAATGAATTATTAACAAAAATTTTTGTAATATTGGTGCTTTGTTGAGATAGAAATTTCAAGATTTTTAATATAATAACCAAACAATAAAATAATCTTAGTGCAACAAATTCCGTGTAATCTAATAATTGTAAAAAGGTACCTTTATGTAGTTTCTAAATTTATTAATTTTATCAAAAAGTCACGTAATATTTTCAGATCTACAGTATGTCCATGTTAGTACAAAGTAAAAGCAGGAGATAAGAAAATAGTCAAGTTAATATTACTTTTGTAACATATTTTGTATTTCAACTAAGCTTTTTCCTTTTGTTTCTGGAACCCATATAACAATAAACAGGACTGTTAATAGACAAGATATTCCAAAGAACCAAAAAGTTCCTGCTCTAGTCAGTGAGTCATTTAAAAAATTAAAATATTTTGTTACTAGAAAAGCGAAAATCCAACAGCAACATGCTACTGCCGACGAAGAGATAGCTTTGACGTTGTTTGGAAATAACTCAGAGGATATAGTCCATGGTGCTGAAGCATACGCAAAATTAAAGAAAAATATATAACCTATAACACCAGCTATTGGAAGCCAAAATATGTGGTCTGTACCTAGAGAGGTTTTATCATGAATATAAAAATAAACACCTAAAACAATTAAGCAGATAAAATCACCGAAACAAGAAATTGATAAAGATAATTTTTTCCCTAATTTTTCAACAAAGTAAGTTGCTGGAAAACTAGTTATAAATAACCAGGCACCACAAATTGTTGAAGATATATCAGCAGATATGTTTGTTCCAGAGGCTTCAAATATGGGTTGCATATAAAAACCAATGGCAGTTATACCAGAAAGTTGCTGTAGAAAAAGCAACATTAAAGATATTATAAGGGCTTTTCTTAAGCCTTTGTTTCTAAAAATATCCACTAGTGTTCCATTTTCATGATGACTTAACACTTCTTTTATTTTCAGAACTTCTTTAAGAGCTTTATCTTTATCACAAGATCTAAGTTTAATTATGATTTTCTCTGCCTTCTCATCTTTCCCAGAACTTACTAAATAGAAAGGGCTTTCAGTACCAGTAAACAAAAAAATGACAAAAAAAGTAGATGGAATACTGGCTAAAATGAGATTAAATATTCTTACAGATAGGTATGGTCCTATAGCATAAGGTAAGAAATTTCCAAATGTCCAAAATATAGCTAACGTTACTGATAAAGCTGTTCTATTAGAATCTTCAGTAATTTCTGCAATATACATTGGTAGAATAGCATATCCCATTCCAAGAGCAATGCCATTTATGAATCGTCC
Source organism: Pachyrhynchus sulphureomaculatus (assembly GCA_019049505.1). NCBI lineage: Eukaryota > Metazoa > Arthropoda > Insecta > Coleoptera > Curculionidae > Pachyrhynchus > Pachyrhynchus sulphureomaculatus. Next base: position 60,104,955 of record CM032455.1, on the reverse strand, counting down.
AATGTAAAACAAGTAGACTTCATTAGCAAATGCAAACATTAAGTATGCTGTAATATGCGGTATTGCTATTCCCAGTAGGGTATTTTTTCGTCCAATTTTGTCCGCGATTAGTCCAGCTGGTATTGAACCAAATACTGCTCCTAAATTAACTAACGAACCTATCCAAGAATCTTCTTCTGGCGTGATTGGTTGTTGCAACGGATTAACTTCAGTGTCATTGGAATATAGTTTAGGATACATTGGTGATGACCATGTTTGGCTTATGTCACCAGAGGTTGCCAAAAGGTTAACTAAAAAAAAATAAAGATAATTATTTCTTCAAACAATTTCTCTTAAAATCTATCTATTTACCATTATTAACGTTTTAATAACCATCACAGCTAACTTCAATTTCTACAATACGATTTTCAATTTTTGCTTTAGTTAACACAGTTAATCATACAGCACGGAAGCTTTCACGATTTTGTATCTTTAGAAATTTTTGCTTTTGGAGATTATGAACCAAGAGCTACGGGAAAAAATGGCGTGAGCAGTAGCAACTTGCCCCCTTTAACAGGTTCGTCTGGTACAGAAACTATTCACTTTTCAAATATTTTTGGGCCATCGCTACTGGCCCATTATCCAATAAGGCCCAATTCGAATATACCATTTTTGGTGTAAACGGTAGCACCGTTGGCGTGGTACAGTATTATTAGCCAGTTCAGTAGGACTTGCGCTCAATATTTTGCACAAGTGCCCGAGGGGCCCTTTTTCTTGAGTCAAGAAAAAAGGGCCCCTTGCGCCCCGGGCCAACATCGACTTCTGCCAATCATTGAGCACAAGTCCTACTGAAATGGGTAATGATACGGTACCACGCCTACGGTGCTATCGTTCATGCTAAAAATTGTATATTTGAATTGGGCCTTATTGGATAATGGGCTAGGAGCGACAGCCCAAAATATCTGGACGGTAAACAGTTTCTGTGCCAGATGAACCTGCTTGAAGAGGCAAGTTACTACTGCCCACGCCACTTTTTTCCCGTAACCCTCAGTCTGTTAGAATCCTGAATTAATTAATCAATTGAGATTCTAACTTCGAAGAGTAAAGATCCCTAAAGATGCCTTGTGCAATTATAGGTGAAACGACGGAAAATTACTCTAAATTAACACTGTCTAGTACCAGAACCCACAATTTCTCACAGTATACCGCTTCAGTAACCTATATTTCAGCAATCATAAGTACAGCCACAGTTCTTGGTTATTAAAATACATTAAATATCCCTTAATAAAAAATAGGTATTATGGTTTTAAGATGAAATAATTTTTATTGATTGAATTAGTTACTGTTATTGCAGCTGTCTATCGATCACTGATATTGTAATTTCTTTAACTTTACGGCTGTATCAGGAATATTCGATTTCTTTGAAATTTATGCTTGCAGGTCAGAAACCATATACAACCTGCATCTGTAAGTAGTAAAGTGCAACTGACCTGGCAAATAGTAACGAAAAACTTTAAGACCAAATTAAATATTGTAGGTCACTACAAGTTGCGTTTTAGTTTTTAAGCCTTTTTGTTCGTAAGTAAGTGTTCCTTATGATAAGATTTTTTTATGGGGGTGTGGAAAAAGCGATTTACGTTGGCCTTGGATCGCTGTAAATTTTACTCGGTTGGAAACACAGTTCTGAATAGCATTAATTTCTACTTAGTTACTGTCACCCAAAAATAGAATTTCTTCCAGGTCTTTGTTAAGTTGAACGACTTCCTGCTTTCTGTGGATATTTGCATCAGTAGCCGATGTTCGAGCATTCGAAGTGAATGAAGAAATAAGTGCATTATCATCTGTAAAGCTGTAGCTTGGATTCTTGGTCCTTTCTAGCAGATCGTTAATGAAAATGAGAACGAGCGTAGGACATAGTATGGAATCCTGGGAGTTGATTGTGAACGTATTAGAAATAAATCGGTTGACTGCCATTCGCAATCGTTCAACATTTCATCGTTCCCTTTTAGAGTTAGACTTGCATAAATTTAATAGATATATTAGACCGGGAAATAAGGGACATATTTTTTAAAGTTTGTAATAGGTAGGTTGCGTATTGAAATTGTTTAGCCTTTTTCTCGTTAGGCAATTTTAAAGTGATTTATCTCAGGTAATATAAGTCACATTGGCTCATGTTAAGTTAGTTTGAAAAGAGGCCAGTAAAAATCACTGTCGCAATTTTTTTCCCAGAAACCACAGAAGCTCTATATATATATATATATATATATATATATATATATATATATATATATATATATATATATATATATATATATATATATATATATATATATATATATATATATTATATGTATATGTATATGTATATATATATATATATATATATATATATATATATATATATATATATATATATATGTAAATATATACAGTCAGTCTCCATACACTACCTGCTTTCTATTGTTTTCTATGTTATTTCTCTGTTATGTTTAACTAATTAATTGGAACTATGAGAAAACATGTATAAATTAATATTTGAAATTTAACCAACGAGAATTAGTATTAACAAACCGAATGTTGAGAGCTACCATACAACTAGATAATAAACTAGAAAAAAAACAACATTACAAAAACTTAGCAATAATAGACCAAAATAAACTGCGAGAAACAGGAGAAGAATTTAGAAAAATATTAAGAGAAACAAAAATCATTTAAAGAATCAATAACAACATAAGCAAACAACTAGTAACAGCAGCTATAAAAGCAGTTAAGAAGAAAAAACAAAAGACAATAAAATAAGTAAAGAAACAAAAAACTAATGGACAAAAGACGAATGGCTCTATATGAGGGAAAAAGGAACACTATAGAATATACAGAAATGAACAAAACAATAAAAAAGAAGATTTAAGATTATATAATGAAAACAAAATAGAAAAAATAATAGAACAAAACCGTGGATTGAAATGCCTAAAACCATCCTTAGGCAAACCAAAGATAATTTGTATAAAAGACCAAAACAGGACATTTTATTTAGAAGTTGCATCATTGTTATAAAAATGTAAACAAGTTTAATGTAAAAAAAGTCTCCATACACTTAACAATTACCAAAAATAGTTTGACGGAGTTTAACGGAAAATAACAGCTTCGTTTAAACTAATATTTAGTGGGACCACCGTCGGCCTTGATAATCTCCTGTAACCTTTTTGTCATGCTTGCAACCAGCCTTCTAGCAGCTTCTGCTGGCATGTTCTCCCATTCGTTCAATATTCTGTTTTTTAATTCTTCTCTATTGAAACATTATGTTTACGAACGCGCCGTTTAAGTTCCTCCCATAAATGTTCGATGGGGTTAACATCGGGTGATTGCGAAGGTGTATGAAGCTGCTGTCGCACATTATGGATCATCCATTCTTGCACCAAGTTTGTGGTATGTTTCGAATCATCGTCCTATTAGGAAATGTATATTTTTTCGAGTGGTAATTTTTGGACCCTTTCTCTTAAATTCTCTCAAAATGTTCAGATAAACATGCTGATTCATGATACCATCATCTATAATTATTTTTCTAACAATACTGGCCCCTTCACGTGGAGTCAGTTTCTTGGGACGGCCGAAGCGTGATCGAATTTTATAAAAACCAGTTTATTTATCCTGGTTTACAATGTACTGAATAGTAGCATGCGACTTTTTAACAATTTTTTCCTATATTTCTGTACGATTTTCCATCTTTCCACAAATCAATTATGATCTTTCGAACCTGAAATGGAATTTCACAATTTTTCCCGCTCATTTTTAATACTACTTTGAAAACCCACTGCGAAATTACTAGCAACAAGTGACAGATTATAAAGTATGGCCGAAAATTATTCATTTGTTTTCAGTTTAGCGAGTAATAGATAGCTTGATAAAATGTGGCTGATTATAATGTGTTTTTTTCAATGCAGTTCTTGAATGTATAGAGACTTTTTTTACATTAATTTTGTTTACATTTTTATAACAATGATGTAGCTTCTAAATAAAATGTTCCGTTGTTGTTTTTAACACTGATCTTCGTTGGTTAAGTTTAAAATATTAATTTAAACCTGTTTTCTCATAGTTCTATTTCATTAGTTAAATATATATATATATATATATATATATATATATATATATATATATATATATATATATATATGTATATATATATATATATATATATATATATATATATATATATGTATATATTTATATATATATATATATATATATATATATATATATATATATATATATATATATATATATATATATATATATATATATATATATATATATATATATATATATATATATATATATATATATAAATATATATATAAAATTTTTTTACTGTTTCTGAGTCTGTTTTTAGTGTTCCCTACGGAAAACTTATAAGATCACTTCGGTCTCTGTCCGTGTGTGTCTCTCACATCCGATTTTCTCCAAAACTATTTAACATAGAAAGTTAAAATTTGGCACTAATATAGGAACTGATGGCCTCATTAGAGCTGCGTAGTTTTGAAAGTTAAATTTTCAGTTAAGAGGTTAGTTTGGGGTGAAATCGGAAATGAAAAATAAAAATTTTACCAGGTCGTCGAGTGGGGTGTCAAATAGTAGCTTATAAAAACACAAGTTTAAAAATATATATAACGTCATATTTGCGCACACTTTTCTTTGTATTATGTTTAAAAAATTACCAAAAATCGCTATTCCCCCCTTACCTTGGAAAGTACTGATCAAAATATTTTGAAGAAATTCTGAAATATTCTCCAGAGGGTGTAGATTGAACGAAAATTATCACCAGTGCATTACCTTTAATAATTTATCTGGTATATAAAAAAAAACAAAAACTTCAGTCATCAATTTTCAGTAAAGATCGGAAAATAACTTTGTCGAAAACTCATTTGAGGTGTGTGTTTTGTGAAGTCATTGATCATTTTGTACCTCCGTAATATTTTTTTTTTTTAAAACGTAACTACAGTAATACAGGAGTAAATACAGGAGCAAAATTTTTACAAAATAGAAACAGATTTAGAAGAAAAGAACTGGTAAAATTACCGGTAGTTTATCGGTTTTCCCCGTTTCTAGGAATTTCCGTGTTAAATTGAAATTTTACCAGTAATTTTAAAATCGTAAGCCCTTAATATTCACTTCTTTAAAGATATAACAATGCATTTTCAGAACTACTTAAAATTATTACATTTCTTATGCACTCTACAAAAACCGTCAACGAATACACATATTTTTATGAACTTGCGGCAGTCGGCAAAAGTTTCGAAAGGGCGAAAAAGGGTCCTTTATCCAATTTAGCAGGACGCACGCCCTTAAATTTACCGTCATCTAAATAACTTAGGAATGTCGTGGAAGCAATATTACTTCCATACTTACTGTTGCATGGCTTGGAATATAAGGAAGGGTGGAAGATGCTGCGGGGTCCGAGCAATTTGTCACCCCATTTTTGCCGGTGCTTGGTCGCGTTTCCTAAACAACGTAAGGAACTTTAATTGCGCAAGTCCTACTTGCACTTGGCCGGTTATTTTTTAAAATCGTGAATATAGTCATAAAATATATCGTCCTCTCCTCTCATTATGTTACATCTTTCTCAGTTATTTTTAAATATATGACGATTATGATATATATTTGTTAGTTACTAAGTAATCGCAGATTTCACTGATTATCACAATGATGATATTAGTTGAACTTGTAGGTATATTTGAAATGTCAAAATCATATTGTTGAGTAGGTTCTTTAATTGGTATGCGATAAAAACATACCAATCCACTGGGTAGATTTTGTTTCGCGCCGATTAAAAAAAGAAAAATCAACACGAGCATTTTCGTAAGGTTTTGTTTGTTTTTTTTTTTACTTCTGCATATAAAAAGCTCTTAAGAAATTATGTACTGTGTATGGTAATGAAGCCTTAAAAGAACGACCTTGCCAAAGCATGGCTCTAGTCGACCAGTTCAAATTGCTGGCGATTAAATCAAAGCATAACAGGCAAAATGATACAGAAACTGAATGTATCACGTACATATATTGAAAAGCATTTAAAACAATTTGTCTACGTAAAAAAAATCCTCATAAACTTCACACAGCGCATTAATTTTATGCGATTGCTTGTGAAAAGTGACGAGTAATAAATCGTTGTTTAAACAATTTATAACTGGTCATGAAAAATAGGTTGTTTACAATCATGTCAATCGAAAAAGATCGTTCCAAATCAAGCGGGAACAACCAGCTCAAATAACATTTAAAGTTGATATTTATCAAAAGAAGGTTATCAGTTTGGTGAGATTACAAGTATTAAAGTATTAAAATTTTGCTAAGTAGCTAACCGATTAATAACCTGAACTAACCAAACTTAACGATGTAATTAAAAAAAAGCAAATAAGCAAATTGAAAAAGTGTTAGGTTCATCGTGATAATGCAATGCGACACATTTTTAAACACTAGGTCAAGATTATTAAAGCTTGATTGAGATGTATTGCTACATCCACTATATTGTCCTGACCTTCCACCATCAGATCAAAATTTACTACGTTCTTTACTGAAGGTAAAAATTTCGATAATGATGTTAAATTGCGCTCGATTCAGTGTTTTCCCGATAAAATCCGAAAGCCTGCCTAAAAGATGACAAAGTCTTAATAAAAATGAATGATAATTACTAAATAAAGCTATTTCATTCCATGTTTTTTTTCCTTAACAAAATCCAAATTTACTTAGTTACCAACCTAAGAATATCAAATTGGGCGATTTGAATGATAACTTTACATTTTTACATTAATGTAAACAGAATTGGTAATAATGTTTTTGAATCGACCGCTAATATATATACATATACATATATATATATATATATATATATATATATATATATATATATATATATATATATATATATATATATATATATATATATATATATATATATATATATATATATATATATATATATATATATATATATATATATATATATATATATATATATATATATATATATATATATATATATATATATATATATATATATATATATATAGTCGGACTTGCGCAATTAGTGTTCCATACGTTGATTATGATCAATGACTTTACAAAAACACACCCCAAATGAGTTTTCAACAAAGTTTTTTTTTTCCGATCATTACTGAAAACTGACTTTGAAATTTTTTGTTTTTAGTGTTCCGTACGGAACACTTATAAGATCACTTCGGTGTCTGTCTGTCTGTCTGTCTGTCTGTCTGTCTGTCTGTCTGTCTGTCTGTCTGTCTGTCACACCCGATTTTCTCCGAAACTATTTGACATAGAAAGGTGAAATTTGGTAACAATATAGGAATTGATGGCCTCATCAGAGCCATGTAGTTTTGAGAATTAAATTTTGACTTAAGGGGTTAATTTTGGGGGGTGAAGTCGGAAGTGAAAAAAAAAATTTTTTACTAGGTCATCGAGTGTGGTGTCAAATGAAAGCTTGTGAAAACACGAGTAAAAAATATATATATAATATTATACTTGCGCGCACTTTTCTTTGTATTATTTTTAAAAATTCGCGAAAAATCGCTGTCCCGGGCCTTATCTCGAAAAGTACTTATCAAAACATTTCGAAAAAATTCTGGAATATTCTCCACGGGGTGTAGATTGAACGAAAATTATCACGAGTGCATTACCTTTAATAATTTATATGGTATATAAAAAAACAAAAATTTCAAGGTCATCCGATTTCAGTAAAGATTGGAAACAAACTTTGTTGAAAACTCATTTGGGGTGTGTTTTGTGAAGTTATTGATCATTTTATGCCACCGTAACATAAATTTAACGTACGGAACACTAATTGTGCAAATTCAACTTGCACTTGACCGGTTTTTTTTTTTATATGCTAGATGAATTATTAAAGGTAATGCACTTGTGATAATTTTCGGTCGATCTACACACTGTGGAGAATATTCCAGGCTTTTTTCAAAATTTTTTGATTAGTATTTACCAAGATAGGGGGCGACAGCGATATTTCGCAATTTTTTAAAAATAATACAAAGAAAAGTTTGCGTAAATATTACGTTATATATATATATATATATATATATATATATATATATATATATATATATATATATATATATTATATATATATATATATATGTACATTTAAAGTCGTGTTTTAACAAGCTTTTATTTGACACCCCACTCGATGACCTGTTAAAATATTTTTTTTTTTATTTCCGATTTCACCGCTCAAAACTAACCTCATAAGTCAAATTTTAGCTTTCAAAACTACGCGGCTCTAATGAGGCCACCAGTTCCTATATTAGTGCTAAATTTCAACTTTCTATGTTAAATAGTTTTGGAGAAAATCGGATGTGAGAGACAGACACGGACAGAGACCGAAGTGATCTTATAAGTTTTCCGTAGGGAACACTAAAAACAGACTCAGAAACAGTAAAAAAGTTTTATACGGCGAGGTTAGAGCCATAGGAGCTTAATGATTCTGCATTACAAAAATATTGTTTTGTAATGGAGGTCCAGAATGAATATTAATAGTTTTGCTGTTTTTTAATTCGTTTTCATTAGCAAAAACATATTTTTCTAAACATATATTTGAAATATATGGATGTCAAAAATCAAAAAAAAAATGTGTGGTATTTAGATCGATTAGAAAATTTATTGCTTTAATTATTACACTGAGAAAGGTGCCAATAAAAATAAACAATTTACAGAAACGAAACTTTAGCAATGCAAGCAGAAAGCAAGAGCTGCAATGTCCAAGTACCAATATTAAATTATGATATGTTAATTAGCCAGTTGAAGTTCTTATGTAAAAAACTAAATCTGAATTTGTAATATATTGTTGAAATTATTACTTCTGTTGCATAATTTAAGGAAAATTAAGGAATAATATAGGTCAACAAGACAAAATTTGTTGTTCTTGAACAAAGACCACATGGTAGACATATATTTTGACGTTCTGAAACCTATCTTACCACCAGAATGCGCAAATGTCGTTATTTTTTTTTCGTGAAACGTGATATATATACATATATATATATATATATATATATATATATATATATATATATATATATATATATATGTATATATATATATATATATATATATATATATATATATATATATGTATATATATATGTATATATATATATATATATATATATATATATATATATATATATATATATATATATATATATATATATATATATGTATATATATACATATATATACATATATATATATATATATATATATATATATATATATATATATATATATATATATATATATATATATATATATATATATATATATATATATATATATATATATATATATATATATATATATATATATATACTATATCCTATGTATAAACCGATGAAGAGCTTCTGTTAAATTGAAGACAATAAAATACAACTTTAAGAACTTTGAAAAGTATTCACTAATCAACCCTTCTAACTACTCCCTACTTCTTTAGTCCCTTATATGTTTGACTAAAATAATTAAGCCTAGAATTTCCTACGTCCTCAGAATGATTCGACAGATGTGAGAACAGTAAATAATTGTTGAAATACAAACTGTTAGCAGTTAATATTGATTTTCACTAAAATAAAGAACAATTTTATACAGTTCACTTTATTTTGGTGTTTAAAACCTTTAAATTTATTTATTTATTTAATTCATATAAGTATGTTACACTATAGAACAACAAAACTCGTAACTTGTATCCTACAACTTTACATCTACAACATACGTAAAATTGATAGAAACAATATTTTAAAAAACAAATAATAAGACCAATCATTCAATTTTCAATTCTAAGATTTAAATTAAAAATATCACAGTTTGAATTAATACTATAGTATTATTGTTCTGTACCATGTGTTCCACAAAGGCGATTAAACCATCATGTGTTCAGTGGGTGCGTTGAAGGAATAATTGTCTTTGTCTTTTAGGGCTTAATGGTACTAATAATAAAATTAGATATAACAAGGCATCACAGTCTGTTTTTAACTTTAAACAAAAATAAAAAGACTGCATCTCAACGTTGGCATTCCTTACTTTTCAAGCTAAATAAGAGAAGCTTGCTCGATATAATAAACAAACATGGGGAAATTGAAACTTGTAAAAAATATTTTACAAATTGTATATGTATGTACTTTTTCTAAGTACCTAAGGCCAAACAAAAACACATGAAAACTTATCATACTCTTGAGACTGTTTAAACATTTAGCGAAATATATTTTCGACTTATTAATGAGACATGAAATCAAACAACACATGCATCCTCACCCAATGGGATTAGAAAACATCACCCTCTCCTCAATATTAGCCTTTTCTTTGTAAAAAAAGAGTTTTTGATCCATCTGTCTCCCGTCCCTAAAACGTACACCTATATACATCACTAATAACATAAACTATAATACATCACCTACCGGATATGTAATGTAGTATAAGCATGGATAACAAAGGTAAAAATTAATAAAAAAGTAAACCTATATTTTTACGTACCAGTAAGAACCATAATAACCGTATTACTTATCATTTTGTTACAACTAAATTAGTTATTCGAAATGAACGAAACTACAACGAATACTAATAAAAACAAATATTTATACCTATACATTTTATACATATTTCAATCAGATACTACTATATTGTTTAATATGTACAGTATGTCTATTTTTTACAGAGTAGCACAATATACCCTACTCATCAAAAAAGTTGTGAAGTTATTTAAGTTTAAATATAATTTATACAATTACAGTATTAAGCTTTCACACTAAAGAATAATTATTAGGACCTGACATTTTTAATAAGAAAAATATATCTTAAAGCGGGACATCCACCACAAAACATTGAAATATATCATTCTTGTGTACCATACGTTTAGCTAGCGTGTAGACGCACATATGTTTAACCTAAATAAGGTGCCTTCTTCCGCTCTTCCAAAAAGTGTGGCTGCAACTGAGATGTTGTACCAGTCCCTTATATTACGGAGCCAGGAGTGTTGTTTTCCACCGGGACCTCTCCTGCCCTCTATTTTTCCCAGGAGTATGGTTTTCAGCAAGTTATGTCTGGAGCCACGCATTATGTGTCCTAAATATGAGACCTTCCGATGCTTGATTGCACTTATTAGCTGTCTTCGTGTATTCACTCTTTGCAAGACCATCTCGTTGGGTATGTGATCCGTCCAAGGTATTTTGAGCAATCTTCTAGGATCCTCATCTCCAAGGCCCCTATTCTATTAAGCGATTTGATCTTAAGCGACCAGGTTTCTGTTCCATAGAGTAGGATTGGCCAGATATAGCACTTTACTACTCGTAGTCGAAGGTTTAGGGGAACCTCTTGATGGAAGAGGTACATATTGAATTTTATGAAAATTGTTCGAGCGATTGATATGCGAGCTTTAATTTCTTGATCGCAATCCCATTTGTCATTAAGTATGGTACCCAAATACTTATACTTGTTGACCCTTTCGATTTGTTGCATGTCTATAAACAGTTCTGCATTATCATGGTTTTGTCGGCTGATGATCATTAGCCTCGTTTTATTTATGTATATGTTGAGGCTGTATTCCGTCCCAACTCGGTTGATGGTTTCCACCAGTAGCTGCAAGTGTTGAATGTTTTCCGCTATGATTGCTATATCGTCCGCATACCGTAAATTGTTGTTAGGGGTGCCATTTATTTTTATTCCTTTCGAATCGTCTCCGAGGGTGTTTTGGAATATCTTTTTTACGTATATGTTAAAAAGTAGAGGTGAGGGTATGCATCCTTGTCTCACTCCTTTAGCTATCCGGACACTGGCGATTTGCAATGAAATATGAATACGGAATTTAGCTGTTTGGCTCTAATATAATTTGTGTATGATTGGTATGTCCATTTCATTGATACCCGTTTCTCTTAAAATTGGTAGTAGTTGATCATGTCTTACATTGTCGAATGTTTTTTGGTAGTCAACAAAACACACGAATACGTCCTTCCGTTGATCATAATAATCATCATCACTTCTGTACCAACATCTACATACAATAGAGAGCTTCCCATGTACCTAACCAGTTTTTAAACCCATTTATGGTATATTCTTTTGTGAATTACTTTTAGGAATTCCTTTAATACGTGACTTATAAGACTAATAAGTCTATGTTCCTCGCATGTTTTTGCGTTATTTTTTTTTTCGGGATAGCTATGAAGGTAAAGGCTAACCATTCTATTTCCAGACTCATAAATGTTGTTAAAAAGTCTGCATAGAGTTTTCGTACTGACTAATTACAGAATTTCTGTATGTATATTGTCATGTCCCTGTGTTTTATTGTTTTTCGTTGTTAAAATCGAGCATTCTATTTGTGACTCTAATATTGGTGACCCGTTTTGATATTTCTACGTGTATTTTCAAACAGTTTCTAAATATAGTTTTCCCATATTCCGCAGTATAGTTTAGTAACGATCTAATTATCTTTAGTTATTTTAGAGATATTTGTTTTCCTGAACGTATTCGTTATTTCTTTCAGTTTTTTATGAAAGTGAAAAGCATCATGTTTTGCAATCAGTTCCTCGGCTTCTTTACATTGTTTCTACAGCCATGCCTTTTTCGCGTTTCTGATTTTCATACGGACAATACGATTAATTTCTTTGTACTTTTGTTTGTTTCTTATTTCTTTTCTCCTATCTTCCATTAATTTGAGGATCTCGTAATCATCCACTCTTTTTTGGCTTGTTTTTTCTCATATCCCAATACTTGTTCTGTGGCTTGTTGTACCTTGATGTTTAAGTAGTCCCACTGCTCATTTGTATTTTCTGTCGAAAGGTTATTAGGGTTATTGTCTACAAGGTGTTCGTTAATTATGTATGAATGTATCCACACTTTCCAAACTCCTTACATCGCTTATAAGTTCTACTAAAAATAGTGACAATTGAAATTAACTTAAATCAGTCATATTAACATAACTGTATCTTCTATATACTGTTTTTGTTGACTAGAAATGGTAAAAAATTTATAATTTGTAGATTATCCGGTTCTAAAAACACTGAAAATGATATATAATATGACATATTTGTGATATTCAACTTAAACCACCTCCTCCACCTTTATATATTTGACGATAGATACTGGCATATAGTTATCGCTGCAAAAAAGAGTAAAACCGATCAAAAGATATTGGAAACTATGTTTCTTGTAGTCTAGCGACCCTCAAATGACGTGATATTTTCACATGAATAATACATCCCGTATGTAAAAAAGTTACGGAGGTCGTGTTAAAAACACTTTCTCTTACTGAAAAATAATTTAATCCAAGCACTACAAATCTATTTTTTAAACAATAGTTAATTGATAGTGGTATTTACAACCGAAACCCGACATTTTCTTTTACATACTATTTCTCATAAAATTACAGATAAAGAGAAAAAAATGTAATTTTGAGATTCGCGCTCTTCAAGAATTCTGAACAGGATTTATACGATTCTACCTCTCTAACGCCCTTCCTCACCCCCATAACGTGTATATGTTCAAATATATAAATATATATAAATAACACATAAATATAAAAAAAATCTTTTAAGTGAGACACGTGTTTTCTTAAATATTTTTTTACCCTGAATCCAAAAAAATCATATAAAAGGACATCCACCGTGAGATTTTTTCAGAAAACACATTTAAAGTTGCCAGAAAACTTTTAAATGAAAAAAATACATTTTAATAAATAAGATTGTAAAACTGTATAATCATTAAAATTATCGAATAAAACTATTATTTCGGACATCTTTAAATGTTCTAAATCTACATTTATCATAAAAACTTGATAATGATAGGTTTTAGTGTTCATGTTTAACAGAAAACACGCACACACCACCTTTAACTAAACTACGTAGCAAAATTTGTTTAAAATATATTTGTGCAACCGCTAAATTAGAAAATTGCTTTTAATTTTTATTAATATTGAACAAAACATTCACTCACTTCTAAAACTCTCCAGGGATATACATTAAACTGACTGTATTTGGCAACCTTTTGTTCCTAAATAGTAACGGATATTTTTTCCAAAACTTAATACTATTTCTCATGTTTTCATATCAAATTCGAATTCGAAACTTAAAAAATTACTAGAAGTGATAGTTTTGTTCGAAAAAAAAATTCTTGTTTAGCTGTTGCATTTCTTTACTTACAAAAGCATTTTATCAACCATATAGCACCCTTGTAAGTATTAAAAGAGAGTTTTTGTTGAAACTGAAAATAAAACTTTATTTTTTGATGTCAAGTAAGAATTTCAAAAAACACTGGAAATAATAGTTTTGTTCAATATTAATAAAAATTTTAAAAAAATTAATTTAGGGTTTGTAAATATTTATTTCAAAGAGCAATTTGCTACGGAGCTTAGTTAAGGGTGGTGTATGCGTGTTAAACATGAACACTAAAACCTAATATTTTTAAATTTTTATGATAAATGTTGGTTCAGAACATTTATAGATGTCTGAAATAATAGTTTTATTCCATAATTTTAATGATATAACATATACAGTTTTATATTATTTATTAAAATATATTTTTTTCAATTTTATAGTTTTCTGGCAATTTTAAGTGTGTTTTCTGAAAAACCTCACGGTTGATGTCTTCTTTTATGATTTTTTTGGATTCAGTACAAAAAAATACTTAAGAAAACACGGATCTCACTTAGAAGACAGAAAATTTCTTTATGTTGTATACCTGTGTAATTAAGAATAATAACCAATAACACAAGAACTTCCAAAAATAGAATTATAGCACGACATATACAAGGTAATCATAACATCCCACTGATCTGAACTAATTTTATGTATGACTATATCGCGTTATACGTCCTTTTTAGGGTCCTCGAAGTCAAAAACTTTGATGTTATGCGGTTGAAAATAACGACCCAACAAACCACAAGGTTTATGTGCTACCTCTATCGACCACCAAGTGGTACTAACTTTAGAATATATTTCGCTTCTCTCGTAGATACCATCGATTATTTGCAGATTAATTATCCAAGTGCCGCAATTGGCATCCTAGGGGACGTTAATGTACAGCTGGCTTAAATATTCGAATACGACCGACCAACAAATTCGTGACACTGCATCATTCTCAATTAGTTGTGGCTTTACTCAGCTTATCGATGAGCCAGCACGAATCCCAGGTGGAGAAGAGGAGTTCGCCAGTCTTCTTGAGATGTTTTTAGGCACCAATCCAGAGTTTTTACACTGTCACCGTAAATCAGTCTTTAGATTCTTCAACATCGAATACCTTACCGATCAGTGCTAGAGAAGCGCCTAAACCGCGAAACATTTAGCACTACAAATCTGCTAAATGAGAAGAATTCGTGGAATATTTTCGAACTTTCCCTTGGTTAGACGTTTGTTTAGATCTGACAACTCATCTTACTTTACTCAGGAGGTTTTCGATGTTATTTTGGCTAGTACGGAAGCTTTTTCAAAAAAAATAGCCTTCCAACGGCAAACCTTGGTTCGATACTGAAAATGCAAAGAAGCTGTTGTTTCTAAACATCTTACCTAGCGACAATGGCGTGAAAATCCTAACGTCAGAATTCGTAATATCTTTGTTCGTACCCAGAACGGATGTAAAGAAATTTTCGACGAAACCAAGTAGGCACACACACAAGGAAAAACACCACCACCAATTCTCATAGTGTAGTCCAGGATACCCGATATTGTTTTCTGCCAGCGTGTCATGAAACGTATTTTAATAAAGCCAGATACCAAAAATGTTCCTAGTGCTAGTGGACTACCAGTGATAGTACTCAAAAAATGGGCAAACGAACAACACCAGTTTTCTGAAGATTTTCAAACTCTCCTATAGGAAGGGAATATTTCCTTTCTGTTGGAAAAGCGCTACAGTTCAGCCGATACCCAAAAAAGGCCTTGCAAAACAAATACCGACCAGTCGCACAGCTTTCAATAATACCGAAAGTTATGGAAAAGGCTATCAATCAGCATCTTCTAAAATATCTAGAAGGCTTCATGATAATTAGCGACCATCAGTATGGCTTTCGTAAGCATCAACAGGAAATATTTTAACTTATGTAACATATGTTTGGAACAACGCAATTGATTACATTTTGGAGAATCTCGAACAGTTGCATTCGATATATCCAAAGCCGTGTTTTCAAGGCGTACTGTTGGCTAAGCTACGCTCTTATGGTACGCCTGAAAAGTTTTCTTTATGGCTCTCGTGTTTCGTCAGAGAGCACATTCACTCAAACATTGACTGCTCATGCAAATATCCGCAGAGAACAGGAACAAATTGTATCTTGAGGTAACAGTCCCCAAGCACATACTAACAAGGTAGATTCGTAAACTTTTTTTTGGACATAGCACACGTGATGCAGGGATATCCCTAAAGCGCTGCAGGAGCGACACGTGTACGGAAAGAGCGATTCATATTTGTTTAATGGTAAATAGAGTTTTGGCTCACCGTCCTATGAATACATCTAAGACATACTGTACATAAAGATATTTGATAGCGATATTATAATTATTATATTATTTATGCAAGTTGAGTACATATTTAAGATTAGACAAAGACTATCTAGTTAAATAATTGGAGGAAAACGCACTAATTGCTGAAATCAATTAATATATAATTGTTTTTACCAAATCCTTAAGATAATTTGTCCCCTTTTTTTGGAACACGTCAGTAAATGACTTCTCTCTAAGAAATATAAAGAATTTTATTAAATATAATTGAATCTAAGAAACTTCTAAATAGTCGCAAAATTATTTATGAATCGAGCTTTATACCAATTGCACAGTTGTTAATTGGTTGTTTTTAGATTTATTCATCTTCAACTTTTCCTACTTTTAAACTGGGCCAGTTTTTCAGGATAAACTTCTAATTAAAGTTCTGCTCTCTCCTATGATCGTATCTTCTATTAATTCTTATTTCCTATTACGTACATAATACGTCAATCTCAACTAAAAAAACCAAGGCAATAGTAATAGAAGAAGAGCCGATCAGGTGCAAGCTGATGGTGGAAGATAAACCAATAGAACAGGTGATGGAGGTTGAATACCTGGGCAACAAAATATCTAGTATCCGAAAAATCGAGGAAGAAGTAAAACATCAAGTTAACAAGGCTAATAGAATAGCAGGATGCCTCAATGATACCATATTTAGAAATAAATTCCTCTCCGTTGGGAACAAAACAAGAACATATAAGAGCGTAATCTCAACTAAAAAAACCAAGGCAATAGTAACAGAAGAAGAGCCGATCAGGTGCAAGCTGATGGTGGCAGATAAACCAATAGAACAGGTGATGGAGGTTGAATACCTGGGCAACAAAATATCTAGTATCCGAAAAATCGAGGAGGAAGTAAAACATCAAGTTAACAAGGCTAACAGAATAGCAGGATGCCTCAATGATACCATATTTAGAAATAAATTCCTCTCCGTTGGGAACAAAACAAGAACATATAAGAGCGTAATACGACTAGTAATGGCTTACACAGAGGATGCTGGAACTGATATAAGAATATTTAGGAGATGTACAAACAAGACACTGAGGGATAGAGAAAGGAGTATAGACATAAGAGGCACATGTAATATAGAAAATATCAACCAGTGGATCAGAGGAAGAAAAGTAGAATGGAATCAACACATAGGAAGAATGGCAAACAACAAGATAATACGCATAGCAAGAGACAAGTCACTGAATGGAAGAAGATTCATGGGACACCCAAGAAAGAGATAGAGCAGGGAACAAGGAAAATAGGCATAGTGCCTAGCTATAAGTCGGATGAGAATGATATTAGTTTGTTCCCATAGGCAATGGCATCATACCTATCAATAAGATGTCTCGAGCGATTGCACTTGATATATCCAAAGCATTCGACCGTGTTTTCAAGACGTACTATTGGCCAAGCTACGCTCTTATGGTATGCCTGAAAACTTTTCTTAATTGCTCTTGTGTATCTTGGGGTGACAGTAACCAAGTAGAATCTATAGTTACAAAAACCCAGGTGGCAGTTTTTTCTACAAAAGTTAACGTTATGAACCCGATATAGGTATATGGGACTACGTTCCTCTAGCATCGTCACTCAATATGCTGGACAAAGACGTCTTCACATGAAAATGTTGCATGCATAGCGATGAGAACTTCTTAACAGCTGGAAATACTACATTATTTCACAACAACTATAAGTTCTGTACAAAACTCAAACTCGATTAATGATGTTACACTATTCCCACATTTGGGGCTGTGCCTCCAAACATAAACTGAATTTGTTAGATTCTATTCAGAAGAGAGATGTTTGTCTGATTGGAGACCTAGAACTCACCAGCACCTTGATTTCTTGGAACATCCAAGAATGGTTGGCGACTTAATTCTGTTCTACAAGTATTTTCATGGAAAATGGATGTACTCTGCTTAATTCCTTCCAGAATGGTGCATGCTGGAAATATAGTCCTTGTACAGGATGAGTCAACGATAGAGTAAAGTTTATTATCTCATTTGTTTCGGGAATGACAAAAAATATTAAATACAATAGTTTTAGGGGATGTTAACGTGCACAGTTTGAAATTATTTTTGAGTATACAGGGTAATTCAAAAAAGGTGTGGCCGATATAACATATGTTGTTTTAAATGGAACACCCTATTTTCTAATTTATTTTTAAATTCTGCGTATAATTTTATAACTTTTTTATCATTAATGTTATATACCTAAACCTAGTAGTTTTTCTAAGATTTCAATTTTTTAAATAATACTAGTTTTCAGTTTTGTAAAAAATTGCCAGTAGCGCCCTTGTTTCTGAAGGTGGAATACTCATAATTGGTACGAGCGTTCCATAGGGATGAAAAAAAAGATATATGTAAAGAAATTTGAGTTAGATGCTACAGGGTGTTCAAAATTTATTATAATTTATGCATTTAGACTATTTTAAATTGAAAAATCTCAAATTTTTTAAACAGCACACCCTGTATATTATTATTTTTTCTGATAGATTTTACAAAACCCTCCAACTTTTATTAAATACGTCATATACCTATTTCTAATAGTTTTTGATTTATTTTGAATTTTTCAATTTTACCATTGTTTTTAATATACATTGTGAAAACATACACAAATAGTTAATAATAATTTTAATATAGTTTAACTTATCTAATGATTATTTATTATGACGTAATAAATGTTCAAAAATATGCCCGTCTACTTGAATATACATGTTTACTCGTTTTACTATATTTTCCTTCACTTTCCTTAGCATAAAGTGCGTTATTGTCTTGCACGCATCCCGTATCCTATTTTCCATATCTGGTGTTGTAGGGGGATTCACATAAATACGATCTTTAATGTAGCCCCACAAAAAGAAGTCTAAAGGTATTAAGTCACATCATTGAGGGGGCCACTGAATGAATTCATCCCTACCGATCCATTTTTGTGGATAACGATTCCCAAACTTCCCGGTGGTAATGAGCAGGAGCTCCGTCTTGTTGAATCCACATTTGTTCTCTTTCAAAGTTATCAACTTTTTCAAGAAGCTGGGATAATTCGTTTTGCAAAAAATTTAGATATCTAGACCCGTTAAGCAGTTCGCGGAAAAAATATTGACCAATAATTCGAAAATTTAATATTCCACACCATACGTTAAGCGACCAATGGTTTTGGTTTTGAACTTCCCGGACCCAAAATGGATTAACTGTTGAATAATAATGCATGTGATTGCTGTTAACTGCTCCATTACTACGAAAAGTAGCTTCATCAGAAAATATTATTTTGGATAAAAAATTTTGATCGGCCTCCATTACTCCATTCATGGTGGTACAAAATTTTACTCGTCGTTCAAAATCACGGTCTAGAAGTTCTTGGTGTAGTTCCATATGAAAGGGATGATACTTGTATTTTCTCGTAGTGCGATTAGCCGTAGATTGGGATGTGTCAGATAAGTCAGCTAGTTGACAGCTGCTGAGCTGGGGATTACTTTCAACATGAAGTAAAATCTCCATTTCTTTCTCTTCATTGGTAGCATTCCGGTTTACTACTTTCCCTTTCTTATATTCAACGCTACCACTACCATCAAACCGTTCCATTACGCACTGAAAAATTTTCTAAATGGTATACGTCTATTAGAGTACTTCGCTCCGTAAAACCTTACTGCCAAAAGACAATTTTTTCCCTCCTCGCTCAGTATATAAACCATATCAATTGATTCATTTTTAGGAAAATCCATAACTATTACCTTTATATGTCACTTACTACAACAAATTAAACTATTTTTACTTGCTTAATACACATGCCAAATTTGACAATGCCTATATTTTTGTTTTGTCTTGGCAATTATGATGTTATAGCATAAGTGTATCAAAAACAAGGGTAAAAGTTGACAAATTCAAAATAAATCCAAAACTATGAGAAATACGTATATGACATCTTAATAAAAGTTGGAGAGTTTTATAAAATCTATCAGAAAAAATAATAATATACACGGTGTACCATTTAAAAAATTTGAGATTTTTCAATCTAAATTAGTCGAAATGCATAAATTTATTTTGAACACCCTGTAGCATCTAACTCAAATTTCTTTACATATAACTTTTTTTCATCTCTATAGAACGCTTCTTCAATTATGAGTATTCCACCTTCAGTAACAATGGCGCTACTTTTTTTTACAAATCTGAAAACGAGTATTTTTTTAAAAGTATTGAAATATTATAAAAGCTACTAGGTTTATGTATGTAATATTATCAATAAAAAAGTTTTAAAATTTTACGCAGAATTTAAAAATAAATTAGAAAATAGGATGTTCCATTTAAAAGAGCATATGTTATATCGGCCACACTTTTTTGAAGTATCCTGTATACTCAAAAATAATTATAAACTGTGCACGTTAACATTCCCTAAAACTATTGTACTTAACATTTTTTCGTCATTCCCGAAACAAATGAAATAATGAACTTTACTCTAGCGTTGACTCACTCTGTACAACCTTTTTCAAGCAGTCTTTTATATTCAGAACCTCATCCTTTGGAATAATTTGCCCAGAACTGTTTCCCACAGAGTACAATTTGCAGCGATTCAAGACCACCATGAATAGTTTTTTCCGCACATGCGTCGCTCCTGTGGCGCTTTTTGGAATATATCTGCAGCGCATGTGCTATACCCATAAAAAAGCAGGAACTAAGAAAGTAAGGGGAGATTAGAATGATAGGCCACTTTTAGAGCTCTTGTAATCAAAGAATCTAAAATTTTTATTATTTCCAATTTTAACAAAAGCGGTATGTTGAGGACAGTAAAAAGTTTAAATTGGAAATATCTGTGAAGTTCTCCTGTCTAGAAGTACCGATATTTTATGGTCAATAATCTGATGGTGAACACTGGAGATTTTTAACTTTCAAAATGACCTAATTTTATGCGACAAATTCTGGGCCAGAAATCCTATATCAGAAAAAACGTCAAGAGCTTGATCTTAAGTATGGAAAAATGTACTGGCTGTTTAAGAGACTTCCCACTTTAACAATATGTAATAATATACTATTATAAAGAAAAACTTAAATCGGCACATGGCATATAGCTCTGGGGTTGTTCCAAAAAGGTATTAACTTTGTCCTACAGAGATTACCCACCGAGTGGGATACATACCCAGAAAAAAGGCTCAAGAGTACCAAGAACTAGTGAGAGAGTGCAAAGCAAAGTAGGGTGCAAGATATTATTCATTGTGTAAATAAATTATAGTTTCTAGGATGTACTAGTAAGAAGACTCTTCATTTTATGACATACAACCATAGTAATTGAAGATAAAATAAAACTACTAATTTATCAACCTACGATCATGTTACAGTATCAATAATTGTCCATTTAGAGGCATTTATTAAATAAAATAAAATATAAATGAACAAATTATTAAATAAAACCAAGCATATAAATTCATACTAAAATATATTAAAATGAATTTAACTGAACGTCCAGGAATACTATTATGAAAAAGTAATGGATTGTATAACAATTTTAAAAATTGGTTAATTTTATTAACCGGTACTTCCCATGCAAATATACATTTTAAAATAAATATAAAATTGGACTTCCTCAAACTAAAAAATAATCTCTGCATTACCACTCGACATTTAAAGAAGGAAATGATAGCTTATGGTGAGAGATTAATTAAAAAATATTGGTACCTATCCCCACGTCTCAACCCAATTTCTCGTTTTATTCGATGGTTACCGCTTCATCATAAAAAGAGACAGAGAAGAAAATTCTTTTGAGAATCTTGAAAATCTCTAACAGAGTTTTTTACGAGTATGCCCATTAGCTGTGAAAGTAAAAACTCTTACCAATATTTATATATACTGGAGGTTCACATTAAAAAATAATGTTAAATATTAATTATAAAAAAAATTGAGCAAAAGACGTGCTTTAGAGATATTTATAACTGAAACCTAATATTTTCCTCTACACATTATTTCTGTGAAAATTGAAAAGAATGAAAACTCCAAGAATATTGAAAAAGGCATGTAACACGATATGTATGAATCGCCTCCTCTAACACCCTCACCCACCTTATTAAACTCTTCTGTGTTTGAAAAAAAAAACAATTTATAATAAAAAAAAAAACACAATTTTTAAATTCATTAACTTTAAAACCCCTAAAAATAACGTAAAGCACGATTTATACTAAGTATATCCTCTAACCCCCTCCTACCTCATTAACCCCTTATATGTTGGATCATAAATAAGTGAAAATAATTAAACATAACATATCTTTTGAGTTTTGCGGCTCTAAAAACCTAAAAAGGACATACAATGCTATATATATTAGTCATCCCTGCTAATCCTCTCCTCTGCAACATTACCTTCTTATATGTTTGACCCTAAACAATTTACAATAATAAAAAAATAAAACAATTTTTAGATTCCTTGACTCCAACAACCTAGCATTCTCTCCATTCCCCTTAGCACATTACGTGTTTGACTAAAAATAATTATGCTTAAAAATTGTGATCTCACTCAATAATCAAGAAAAAATTCTCAAAATGGATTCAAAAAATTTGCGTTTCAAAAAAGGACGCTACAACGGCTCATCATGGCTTTCAACTCATCATCTGAACAAAATTTTAGGCCCCCAATTTATTTCTGCAGATGCTTAAAGAAAAAGGAGTCCCAAGGCGCTAAATCAGGGCTATGGAATGGATGTTGTAACGCGGTGAATATACAGCTTTCGGAAATGCTTTGGATTGTGTGTCTTGTAAACCCTGCAGTTGTACAACTACAAAGTTCTGCATAACTTCAATAACCAAAATTCCTACACTGTCCCAAAGAATGGTCAGAATTCGAAGAAAGTAACTCTCAGCGTTCGATAAAGCTATCAGATGAACTTGAGAAATTTCTTTTCTCGCCAGTTTCGCCAGATCTAAGGGGATCTATCGTAACGAAACTTTTTTCATCACAAAATCTTCGTGGATAATTTCGAAAACAGTAGTTTCGCCTACTCCAGCTTTTAAGCAAGCACTGGAATCTGCATTCGTCTATCTAACAGCAGCAAATTCTCAACAAGCCTGATAATTTCCTCAACTTGTCTATCCGATCTGAGATGGTCCTTAATTGAGTCTAGTCTCATGCAAACTATTTAGTCCAAAATTTTACTTGAAAATAAGTTGGGTCGTCATTGCCATATACTGAATGAAAAGAAGCAAGTACCCATCTCTGGCAAATACCAAGTTTAAATATAATTATAATAAATTGAGCAGCACTTAATTTTGCTATTTCACTCTCAATATACGACTCAATCCAATTTAAGATTATTGCACGAATACCAGTAGTATATACAGCGTAGTTACTAAGTATCCCTTATTTATAGTGATAGATATGGTGATAGAAATATATATTTTAGACTACTACAGAATGCAGTCCTGGTAGATTTACGTTAAATGAAGACCTATTGAGCTGAATTTTATACTTAGTTATGAAATTTAGGATCCTGGAAATTACAATTTTTCTAAAATTTTCCGTTTTTTTTCTTGGGGATGGCAATAATATTAGCAACTCTGAGTATCTTAGGAAAGGTTTTTCGTTAAGACGCCAATTAATCAAATTCTGATTGGAAAAAATAGCCTAAAAAATATTGAAACCAATGTATTCGTGGCCAGCTCAATTCTCCCTAAATAGATTTAATTAAAGCTAACAACCTAGCAACAAGGTGCGTGAGCACAAACAATGGTAAATTTTTGAAAACAAGTAACGAGATTTGTTCATAAAAGCAAATATATTTATAGATAAATTATTTGGCGTCAAAGATGCTGTTTATAATATTCTGAACATCAGTTTATCATTAGTTACGGAATATTAGGTTTATATTTTGTTTAACCAAATCCAATATTTAATTACTAATTTTCGTGACCAAATATAATTTAATTTAATTAATAACATTGTCTTTCCAAAAAAATATATAAATATTTTCATATTTTTTGTATTAGAGTCTTAAACGTTAAATACTTTCTATTTATCGATTTATGTTTAATTTACCTCAGCTTTATTTTACATTTTTATAACTTTTTTCAAACAGTATTAAACTGTTTTTGGTTACCTTCTGAAGTACAAACTCAAGTATCAGTACATCAACAATAAAAAAACTTTTGATTGTATTAGCCGATACTTGTTGGAAATCCATTATAATAAAAAATATAGAAACATTAGTTTCAATTCCCAATTTATTTATTTTGTATAACAACTTAACAATTGTTTAAAACACACAGTGTCTTCTTCACAAGTGTATTAAGAGTAACTAAACTATTTCAAATGGGATTGTAAGTAATATATTCCTTAAACTATAATATATACCTGTTGTGGGTTAATGATTTTATTAAATTATGTACTGTAATTGTGTTCTGAGATCTAATATAAATTAAGGAAGAATGATTTAAATCTACTTGTCCGTTTAATGGATGGTTTCTAGGAGATTTAATTTTTTTGGATTTATTTTCAATATGTAGAATTTTAAATTCATCAGTCATTAATTATATGAGTTGCATAATGTGTGTTGCTATTGTTTTTTAAATAACTGTATTTGTGTTCTTTAATACTGGTTTCAGTTGGTCTACCACTTTGTCCAACATAGTTTTTGGCACAAGATCCACAATTCAATAGACGCATGAATTTTTAATTGTATTAGATTTAGATTTGTTATTTAGAATTATATTCCTAGATTGTTATTAGTCTGGAGCCACAAGAAAAATCTCCAAACAATTAACACAAGATACCAAAAAAATAGCATTTCAAACTAATAACATAATTCTGAATAATAAATCTAAATCTAATAAAAATGAAAAATTAGGCGTATATTTATTGAATTGTGGATCTTGTACCAAAAAGTATGTTAGACAAACTGGTAGACCATTTGAAACCCGTATTAACGAACACAAATACAGTTATTTAAAAAACAATAGCAAATCACATTATGCAACCCCTTGAATTCATGAATCACACAATTTCAATGATGAATTTAAATTTCCTAGAGAGTCTCGAAATTAATAAATATAAAAATTCCAACCAGCTATTACGGTATTGTAATAGTAATGGGGATAAATATGCGCGTCGTCTCTAAAAAAATCGACGAGACATATTTTAACGATCCTGCGGTAGCCAGCCGTCTTCGTTTTGAGGCTACGTTTTATTCCATGAGTTTGTCTTTCTAAAGCGATAGCTATATTCTCTAAGGCCTTACTAAATACACAATGAAGGTCTCTACTAATAAATTAACACAAGATTATTTAATTTAATTCACTTTGGGCACTTTAAATTGGATAAAAATGCTCTGATAACGGTACCTAACGAGCACCTTATAGAGATAGATGTAATTGATGTGTGGGGCAGAATTGTGTCAAATAAAAAATATATTTTCTTCCAGAAATCGAAACTTCCTTTATGTTTTCACGCACTCGTATTACAAAGGATCTATTCAGTTCAATAATTTAAAAATATTTCACCTAAATAACGAAGAACCTATGTATATACCACTCTCTATCACATATAATTTAACCAGGTATGAGGACAGGGTACAGTTGTGCAACATTTTTGAACCGTACTAATAATGTTATTCGGGGAAATGATGCACCCTACTGCTTCTAGACTATATAAAAAATTTTAATGATAAGTCATGATTTGTTTCTGGATATTTTAAACTTTGGATTGTTTCTTTCATTCTGGCTGATCGATCATCCCGACTCACTGACATATTTAATCATAACAATCTCTTTTTTAGGAATTCTACATGAAGCTCTTCAAACCAACTGCAGAAGATGTACAGAAAAACAAACTACAGTTGCTCTACGTACCATTAAAAGAATAAAAAAGGAATATCCAAAAATATGGAGACAGCTTCCGGAAAAATGGGATCCAGATGACATCTATGTGAGAAAGTTTAAATCTACTTTTGGACAAAGGTATGGCTCGAGCAAACCCTCCATTAAAGCAGATCAAGTACCCCTTGTTTTAAGTCGGTAAGTTACTTCATATTTATAAAACGCAAACATTGGTAATGGTAATGGTAAGGTTTTATGTAAGTAGCCCTAGTGGTGAAATATCTCTGTGTGTTAACACTTTTGTGTATTTTATGATACTGTTTGTGGTTCGGATTATTGTAATGGACTTTTGTGATTATTTCTAATAAAGAAAAATAAAAAATACGAAATAAATTTTTGCCTTTCTTAAAACAGAAATTACTCGTATATACCAGGTGTACAAGTATGAAATCCGGATTTCAGACAACAGATGGTGCGCCAATGCAATTTGTGCTATAAAAATTTGACACTGCGCCATTTTGTTGTGTCATCAACAAGTCTCAGACGCGCACGAGTGATAAATTGGAAAAGTGTGTGCATAGTGTTGTGTTGTTGTGTTCAATATGTCGAAATTTAAACCGAACAAAGAGCATTCGCGGACACCATTAATTTTTTGTTTTCATTTGAAGAAAATTGCTGTTGAATCATACCGATTACTTCGAGAAGCTTATGGTGAACATGCTCCATCACGATACGTGCGAATGATGGTTTCGGCGTTTCAAAAGTGGTGACTTCGATGTTGCCGACAAGGAACGTGGAAAGCCGCCAAAAAATACCAAAATGTGGAATTGCAAGTATTGTTGGACAAAGATGATTCGCAAACACAAAAACAACTTACCGAGCAATTGGGCGTTAGTCAACAAACTGTTTCCACTCGGCTACGAGAGATGGATTCAGAAGCCGGTAGATGGGTACCACAAGAGTTGAATGACAGGCAAATGAAAAAGCGCAAAAACACGTGTGCTCGGTACAAAAGGAAGTCGTTTTTGCATCGTATAGTTACAGAGGATGAAAAGTGGATTTATTTTGAGGATCCCAAGCGCCAAAAAATCATGGGCAGATTCAGGCGCACCATTCACATTGACTGCAAGACCGAATCGCTTTGGGACCAGAGGAGCATGATCTATTATGAGCTGGGAAAAAGGTTAATATTAAACGTTACCAACAACAATTGATCGATTTGAACCGTTCGCTGCTTGAAAAAAGGCCAGAATAACGAAAAAGGCAACGCAAAGTCATTTTTTCTTCATAATAATGCTCCATCACATACGGCAAAACCAGTTCGCGACACGTTGGAAGTACTTAGCTGGGAAGTTCTACCCCATGCGACTTACTTACTAGACTTGGCTCCTTCCGATTACCACTGGTTTGCATCGATGGCTCACGCACTTGCTGAGCAGCGCTTTGGTTCGTACGAAGATGTGAAAAAATGGCTCGATGAATGGTTCACAGCAAAAGGGGAAGATTTTTACTGGCGTGGTATTCAGAAATTGCCCGAAAGATGGGAAAAATATATAACAAGCGATGAAGCATACTTTGAATAAAGCACTATTTATCACTCTTCTGAATTTAACAGGTTTTTTTTAGAAAAAAACTCCGCATTTCATACTTGTACACCTGGTAAACGAACAAGTAGATTTAAGTCGTTCTCCCTTAGTCAATTTATATTAGTTCTTTGAAATTTTATCATAGATTTATACTTTATAAAAATAATATAACTGTCTATAATTTAATATAATCATTAACCCAAAACGGATATATGTTATAGTTTAAGAAATATATTACTCACATTATCAATTAAAATAGTTTGGTTACTCTTAATACAGTTCTGAAGAAGACACTGTGCATTTGAAATAATTGTTAAGTTGTTAAAATAAATAATATGAAAATTGAAACTAGTGTTTCTGTATTTTTATAATAAAAAAACCCTAAGAGAAATCAAAAGGTCCCGCTGGAACTAAGAGCATTAAAGTACTCATTCCTACGTTCCCACCTACTGCTATGGTGTATTCTGTGACTATATATATATATATATATATATATATATATATATATATATATATACATATATGTATATATATATATATATATATATATATATATATATATATATATATATATATATATATATATATATATATGGATAACTGCAAGAAGAATGGCAAAACAGGATATTAGAGCATACCATGAGAAATGGATAGAAAAACTGATAGAACAAAATAGTAATTGAACATATTCAGAAAGGACAACCCACACAAGATTAACAAATTGATAAACAAAAATAGAAACCCTATAGAAGAAAGACCACAAATACCTAAATTGACAGAAACATTCTATTGAGATTTATATGGGTCGAAAGCCGATGAGGAAACTCTGAGAAGATCAAGAGAGAACAACCGAAGAATACTTAATATCGGTTCCGAAGATCTACCAGATATCGAAGTTGAAGAAATTAAAAAGCTATTAACCAAATTAAAAATGGAAAAGCAGCAGGAGAAGACGACATTCTGCCGGAAATGTTAAAACAGGGAGGACCGATATTAATAAAAGAGCTTAAAAAACTCTTCAATAAATGTCTAATCGAAGGAATGATACCAAAAGATTGGGAAACTGCCAAAGTAATGATATACAAAAAGGGAGATCCTAGCAATTTAGAGAACTATAGGTCAATAAGACTTCTATCGCAAATATACAACCTATTCATAAAAATAATCATAAATTGATTAGACAAGAAGTTTGCAAAATATCAGCCCAAAGAACAATCAGGTTTCCGAAAAGAATTTAGCACAATCGAACAACTACACACGGTTAGACAACCCGAAAAACTCAAAAGTCGATCAAAGGTATATTAATATAAGAATAAAAATCAATGAACAATCAAAACTGGAAGTGAGATTACACGAGGAGACCAAGGAAGTAAAAATAAAGAGAGGTGTTATACAGAGAGACATCATATCAGATATTCACCCTGGTACTAGAAGATATCTTCAAGAGCCTTTACTGGGAAAACAGGGGACTTAACATATCCGGAGAGAGATTCATCAACTTAAGATTTGCTGATGACATCGAATTAGAAGAAATGCTCCAAAAACCAAATTCATGACGAACGAACAAACAACCATTAATGACGTAATATCCATACACGGGCAAGAAGTGGAAAGTGTAGATTTATATGTATATTTGGGACAGGAAGTTACAACCGGAAAAGTGAATTAAGAACTGGAAGTCAATCGAAGGATACGCCTGAGATGGGCCGCTTACGGTACAATGAAGCAAGTCCTTCAGTCCAAATGTGAATGCATTCTACCAGTAACAACATATGGTTCTGACACGACCAGTAACAACAACTTGGGTTCTGACACGAAAAGTTATTAGAAAAAAGTTCACCAGAAAGCAATTGAAAGGAAAATCCTAGGTATATCACTTAGGGACTGAAACCAAACGATTGGATCAGGAAAGAAACATGGGTCCACGACATAATTGAAAAGATACTCGTATCTTCCCTCAAGTGGAAATGGGCTGGCCATGTGCCAGAAATACTGATAACTGGAGCGGAAAATTGACCAGATGGAGACCATGGGGAAAAAACAAGTACTGGCAGACCTCAACAACGCTGGTGTGACGATATTAAAAAATCAGCGGGGCTCAATTGGTATCAAGTTACTGAAAACAGATATATGGAAGTATATGAGAGAGGCCTTTATCCAAAGGGTAGAGAATGGCTAGAGGAAGAAGAAGAAGAAGAAGACATGTACATATACATATACATATAAATATATATATATATATATAGAATAGATATATATATATATATATATATATATATATATATATGTATATATATATATGTGTATATATATATATATATATATATATATATATATATATATATATATATATATATATATATATATATATATATATATATATATATATATATATATATATATATATATATATATATATATATATATATATATATATATGTATATATATATATATATATATATATATATATATATATATATATATATATATATATATATATATATATATATATATGTATATATATATATATATATATATATATATATATATATATATATATATATATATATATATATATATATATATATATATATATATATATATATTATATACTTGTTTACTTTATTTAAAATAGCACTACTTATTAACAAGGTAGGTTGATAAACTTTTTTAATAGGCATAGCACACGTGCGAAATCCCTAAAGCGTTGCAGGAGCGACCCGTGTACGGAAAGAGCGATTCACGTTTGTTTAGGGGTAAATAGACAAGGTGAATCAACGATAGAATAAAGTTCATTATTTCATTTGTTTCGGGAATGACGAAAAAATGTTAAATACAATAGTTTTAGTGAATGTTAAGGTACACAGTTTAAAATTATTTTTGAGTATACAGGGTACTTCAAAAAAGTGTGGCTGATTTAACATATATTTTTTTTAAATAGAACATCCTATTTTCTAATTTATTTTTAAATTCTACGTAAAATTTTATAACTTTTTTATTAATAATACCTAAACCCAGTAGTTTTTTTTAATAATTCAATTTTTAAAAAAAAAATACTAGTTTTCAGTTTTGTAAAAAAATTGCCAGTAGCGCCATTGTTTCTGAAGGTGGAATGCTCATAACTGGTATGAGCGTTCTATAGAGACATTTGAATTAGATGCTACAGGGTTTTCAAAATAAATTTATACAATTCGACTATTTTAAATTGAAAAATCTCAAATTTTGGCATTCCCTGTATATTATTATTTTTGCTAATAGATTTTACAAAACCCTCCAACTTTTATTAGGTATATCATATACCTATTTCTAATGGTTTTCGATTTATTTTCAATTTTTTAAATTTTTACCTTTGTTTTTAATACACTTACCCTATTGTGAAAACATAAACAAATAGTTAATAATAATTTTAGTGTAGTTTAACTTAGCTAATGATGGATTATTATGATGTAATAAATGTTCAAAAATATGCCCGTCTACTTGAATACACATGTTTAGCCGTTTTTACTATATTTTCCTTCACTTTCCTCAGCATAAAGGGTGTTATTGTCCTGCACGCATCCGATCTTTAATAGAGCCCCACAAAAAGAAATCTAAAGGTGTAAAGTCATATGATCGAGGGGCTACTGAATGAGTTCATCCCTACCGATCCATTTTTGGGGGTAACGATCGTTCCCGAACTTCCGGGTAGTAATGAGCAGAAGCTCCATCTTGTTGAATCCATATTTGTCCCCTCTCAAGGTTATCAACTTCTTCGAGAAGCTGGGGTAATTCGTTTTGCAAAAAATTTAGATATCTAAACCCGTTAAGCGGTTCGCGGAAAAAATATGGACCAATAATTTGAAAATTTAATATTCCACACCACACATTAAGCAACCAGTGGTTTTGGTTTTGAACTTTCCGGACCCAAAATGGAATAACCGTTGAATAATAATGCATGTTATGGCTGTTAACTGCTCCATTACTGCGAAAAGTAGTCTCATCAGAAAATATTATTCTGGAAAAAAATTTGGATCGGCCTCTATTGCATTCATGGTGGTACAAAAGTTTACTCGTCGTTCAAAATCACAGTCTTGAAGTTTTTGGTGTAGTTCCATATGAAAGGGATGATACTTGTATTTTCTCGTGGTGCGATTAACCGTAAATTGGGATGTGTCAGATAAGTCAGCTAGTTGACGGCTGCTGATCAACATAAAGTAAAATCTCCATTTCTTTTTCCTCATTGGTACCATTCTGGTTTACTACTTTCCGTTTCACTGAAAAGATTTTTTAGATGGTATACGTCTATTAGGGTACTTCGCTCCGTAATGTCTTACTGCCAAAAGACAATTTTTTCCCGCCTCGCCCAGTATATAAACCATATCAATTAATTCATTTTTAGGAAAATCCATAACTATTACCTTTATACGTAACTTACTAAAATAAATTAAACTGTTTTTACTTGTTTAATAGACATAGACAAATTTGACAATGCCTACATTTTTGTTTTGTCTTGGCAACTATGATGTTATAGCGTAAGTGCATTAAAAACAAGGGTAAAAATTGAAAAATTCAAAATAAATCGAAAACTATTACAAATAGGTATATGACATACTTACTAAGAGTTGAAGGATTTTGTAAAATCTATCAGAAAAATAATAATGTACAGGGTGTGCCATTTTAAAAAAATTTTCAGCTTAAAATAGTCGAAATGTATAAATTTATTATGACACCTTGTAGCATCTAATTCAAATTTCTTTACATATATCTTTTCTCATCTCTACAGAACGCTCGTACCAATTATGAGTATTCCACCTTCAGAAACAATGGCGCTACTGGCAATTTTTTACAAAACTGAAAACTAGTATTTTTTTTTTTTTAAATTGAAATATTAGAAAAACTACTAGGTTTAGATATATAACATTATTAATAAAAAAGTTATAAAATTTTACGTAGAATTTAAAAATAAATTGGAAAATAGGATGTTCCATTAAAAAAAATATGTTATATCTGCCACACTTTTTTGAAGTACCCTGTATACTCAAAAATAATTTTAAACTGTGCACCTTAACATTCCCTAAAACTATTATGTTTAACAGTTATTTGTCATTCCCAAAACAAATGAGATAATGAACTTTACTCTATCGTTGACTCACCGAGTACATAAAGATATTTGATAGCGATATTATAGTTTTTATATTATTTATGCAAGTTGAGTACATATTTAAGATTAGACAAAGACTATCTACTTAAACAACTGGAGGAAACGCTCCGATTACTGAATTAATATATAATTGTTTTTTTACCAGATCCTTAAGATAATTGGTCCTCTTTTTTTTTGGAACACGTCAGTAAATGACTTCTCTCTAAGTAATATAAAGAATTTTGTTAAATACAATTGAATCTAAGAAACTTCTATATACTCGCAAAATTATTTGTGAATCAAGCTTTGTACCAATTGTATAGTTGTTAATTTGTTATTTTTAGAAATGTTCATCTTCAACTTTCCCTACTTTTAAAGGGGGCCAGTTTTTTTCAGGATAAACTTCTAACTAAATTTCTGCCCTCTCCTATGATCGTATCTTCTATTAACTGTTATTTCGTATTAACTATAATGACATTAAATATATGCTAATAGATGACATATTAAATATTTCAATCTCAACTGAAAAAACCAAGACAATGTAGTAGCAATAGAACTGATCATGTGCAAGCTGATGGTGGAAGATAAATCAATAGAACAGGTGATGGAGGTCGATTACCTGGGCATCAAAATATCTAGTATCTAATCGAGGAAGGAGTAAAACATCAAGTCAATAAGGGTAACAGGATAGCTTGACTAAAACAAGAACATACAAGATCACAATACGACCAGTAATCACTTACACATCTGAAACAAGACCCGATACAAGTATAACACAGAGGATGCTAGAATCTACTGAAATGAGAATACTTAGGAGATGTACAAACAAGACACTGAGGGATAGAGGCAGGAGTGAAGACATAAGACGCATCTATAATATATATAAAATGCAACGTCTCTCTGTCTGTCTGTCTGTCTGTCCGTTAGTGCGCTTATCACTGGAGAACCACTTATCCGATTTACGCACTTTTTTTTTAAAACATACATATGTTCTCTGGCCAGGTTATAGGCTATATTTTATTACGATAGGTAGCATAAGGAATGAGCAGTGACATAAAATAGTGAATGAAATCTGAAAAAAGTTTGCCGCTAAGGCGTTCCATTGCAAGCACAGCCTAAACCGTTAAATATGGAACAATATTATGTAGCAGAGAATATCTATAATCAATAATATATATGAAATGGAATGTCTCTTTGTCTGTGTGTCTGTCCATTAGTGCGTTTATCATGCGAGAACCACTTATCCCATTTACGTGTCTTTTTTTAAATTCATACATATAATCTTTGGCAAGGTTATATAATAATAATAATAATCTATATCTATAATATGTATAAAATGAAACGTATCTCTGTGTGTCTGTCTGTCCGTTAGTGCACTTATCCCTCGAGAACCACTTATCCGATTTACGTGATTTTTTAAATTCATACATATGTTCTCCTACCAGGTTATAGATATATATTTTATTACATCTATAATATATATAAAATGCAACGTATTCCGGTCTGTCTGTCTGTCCGTTAGTGCGCTTATCACGATTTACGTACATTTTTTTAAAAATATACATATGTTCTCTGGTCAGGTTAGTTCAGGTTAGATTTTATTAGGTTAGGTGACATAAGGAATAAGCAGTGACGATAATAGTGAATCAAATCGGAAAAAAGTTTGCTGCTAGCGCGTTCTCTTGCAATACACTGCCTAAAGCATTAAATATGGAACAATATCATGTAGCAAAGAATATAATATATATAAAATGCAAAGTCTCTCTGTCTGTCTGTCTGTCCGTTAGTGCGCTTATCACTCGAGAACCACTTATCCGATTTACGTGTTTTTTTTAATTCATACATTTGTTCTCTGGCCAGGTTTTCTATAATCTCCTATCTAGAATATATATAAAATGCAACATCTCTCTGTCTGTCTGTCTGCCTGTCTCTCTGCCTGTCTGTCTGTCTGTCCGTTAGTGAGCTTGTCACTTGAGAACCACTTATTCGATTTACGTGTTTTTGTAAATTTATACATATGTTCTATATAATTCAATATAAGCCTAGATAATGGGAGATAATTCGAGATAA
The DNA here is from genome assembly GCA_019049505.1 of Pachyrhynchus sulphureomaculatus. Classification (NCBI taxonomy): domain Eukaryota; kingdom Metazoa; phylum Arthropoda; class Insecta; order Coleoptera; family Curculionidae; genus Pachyrhynchus; species Pachyrhynchus sulphureomaculatus. Next base: position 60,069,910 of record CM032455.1, on the reverse strand, counting down.
GCCTCGATAATGGGAGATAAGGTGAGATAATTGGAGATAAGTATAAAGAATGGGAGATAAGGAGAAATAATGGGAGATGAGCAGAGATAAGTCTAGATAATGGGGATTATGGCGAGATAATGGGATATAAGGAGAAATAATGGGAGATAAGGAGAAATATTGCGACCTAAGTCAAGATAAGCCTAGATAAGTCGAGATAAGTCTAGATAATGGGAGATAAGGTGAAATAATGGGAGCTAAGGAGAAATAATGGGAGATAAGGAGAAACAATGGGAGATGAGCGGAGATAAGCCTAGATAATGGAAATTATGTAGAGATAATGGGAGATAAGGAGAAATATTGGTAGATAAGGGGAAATAATGGGAGATATTTTATTACGTTGGGTAACATAAGGAATAAGCAGTGACGATAGTAGTGAGCCCACGCGAGCGGAGCCGCGTGCCCGGCTAGTATGTAATATAAAAAATATCAACCAGTGGCTAAGAGGAAGAAAAGTGGAATGGGATCAACACATAGGAAGAATGGAAATTAACAGGGCAATACGGATAGCAAGAGACCGAATGGAAGAAGATCAATGGGACGTCCAAGAAAGAGATGGAGCGACGATATAGAGAGCAGGGAACAAAGAAAACAGGCAATAGTGCCTAGCTATAAATACGAAGAAGAAGAAGAAGAAGATATTAACTATACATGAATAATATTAGTTTGTTCTGATAGGCAATAACATCATACCTAGCAATAAGATTTTCCGATGTTTCATCTACAATTGTACAAGTCATGTATCCTCTTCGAGATTATAACATTCACGAACCAACTTTTTTCTTGTTTCTTATTGCGACAAAGAATTAATTTTTGATAAAATTGTTTTAGTCTAATACATATGGTAAGGTTGAGTGTAATTAAACTTTATGCTTATTTTATAATTTGCGTTTACTTAGGAAGTGCTGGAAATAATTTTAACATCTTTTTTTTAAGTTTCATTCTTATACTACTTTCGTAAGGTAAAATAACTTTATATTTTATAAGTAAATGTTACAGCAAAACATTTTTCCTCGTGAGCCCTCAAGAATTCGCAGTATGAAACGGTTAAAATTCCTAAGCCAAAATTACACTGTATGTAATGAAAACAAATTGAAAAATATTAAGAAACTTTGAAACTATATTTTCTATTCTATTGTTCTATCGCAGAAAATATATTAGATTCCAGTTAAATGTAATACGTAATTTTACTAGCGAACAACGTATATATGAATGTTTTGACGGTTTCTTAGAGTTTTTTTTACATGAAGAATATCTACTTAAGCTGGAGAATGGTTGCAGCAACTTAATCGCATCAACGAAAATATAGTCCTACTTTTTACAAATTCCCTTAGTTGCGACCGGCTTCGTAATAACTTAAGCACATCTTGAGATACGTTTTAAGTTATCCGTTCGATATAAAATAACTACTTTATTCAATTTGTTATTGTTTCATTTTCATGCCCAAATTTCTATTCGCTAAACACAATTAATTCACAATTCAATATTTCAAAATAAGTAAGATAAGATTTAATTGCCGTCACAAAATGTAATAATACTATCACAAAGTAAATATTCTTTTTGTATCCTGGCTGAATAAGTGCCTGTCTGTTTTTACCATGTGTTTCTAATTATTTTTCTGGTGTGTCATTATTCTATAGTACTTAATGTCCTATGTATTATCTCTATCCGTTCAGTAAGTTCGTTTATGTATTTTATCTTGTACTCTAAAATATAACTTATTTTCTTATTTTAGGTGTCACATTCAAAATTAGCAGCTTGACAATGGTCATAACAAACCGTTTATCCCGTTTATAGTATCCTGAGCCTTTCCATTCCCAATTTCCATCCATGATTGCCTTCCAGCTGCCCGGCCTCAAGTGCTCCTTTTGGACCTAGTTGCTTTCCACTTTAAGATATTTTTTACATTTATTTATTTGCCAGATCTCGAATTTATAGATACTACTAAGAAATTTTTACCGCAATAGAGAATTCAGACTAACTATTTTCCTGCTTTTCTGCATTCTTCCTTTTATTTCTATCTATGTTTGATTATGTTATGTAATTTATGTTCCTAAATAAAGTTTGTTCAAACATATACCATTTGACTCTTAATCATTCTTGTCTTTACCACCTAAGAGTGGCAGCGGCCTGCCCCTATTTAGTCTATAGGCATAACCAGGTAAAATAAAAACAAGAATTATGGCTATACGGTTAAACCCCTTATGTTCGGAGAAAGAGACCTCAGTTTTGTAAAAGTTGCGAAATAGTTCACGGGAGAATAAGATAAGAATGCCTATTTACAGACCCTTAACGAGACGGATATCCGGAGCCGCTCTGCTTAAGATGGGTTTTAAATATCTAATATTTATCTAGGCGAAACTTGGTTCCCATGCACGTTACGGTAAAAAAAAGGATGGTGATTCAAGTAACAAATGTCAGACTAACGGTTCTTTAAACAAAAAGAAAATAATCACAATGATACACGCTGGTGGAGAGAACGGATGCATTCCCAATTATCTACATTTGTCGTTTAAAATATTGAAGATTCGAATTGAAAATATTAACATACTACCGACGAGCTTTTTGGAAGCTGATTTAAAAATGTTCCAGATTTCTAACACTAAAATCTAAAATACATGAATTTATGTTAGCAAAAGGAGCATATTTCGAAGAGAATTAAAAAAAAGAAAAATCTTATTTGGCACAGATACTCAAACAAATTAATATAAAAGAAATATATACTTGTGGCAATTAGGCAGAAGAAGAAATGATTCATACTGTTACTGCATTTTTATTCCTATAGAAGAAAAATAAGAGCTGAAAGTACAATGGCAACTTTGAGCCAATGTTACAGATTTAATAAAAAGGGTTTAAATATATTTTGTACATGTTATTTTTCTCTTCGCTTGGTTGTACTACTCAACTTTCTCAGAATACATACGTATTTCATTTTATGTATATTTACAGTTAGTCTCCATTTGTCATATTTTTTTATTAGTCGTCTAGAAACCGCCTGCGACTTCGTTCGAGTGGCAGCGTTATTATTTTTTAAAGTTTTTTCTAAATTTAGGAACCTACGTTATTTGGTTAGAGCTTCTCTGTATACTATGTTTGATGTATTATTTTCTAGTAGCAAAATATACTGACTTTCTAGAGTTCCGACTCTTGGTAACCCCACATATAATTGGCCATTAGAAAGACACTCCTGTCTCAAATCGATTCTCACGGGTTTGAAAGTCCCTGGGACTTGTTTATTGTGAGAGCAGACGATACTTTCACCGAAAACTGCAACCGCTTGAAAGGGATCGGCAAATTCGTTGGGATTATAGGACTATGCGGAATATGCGCTAGTTTTTAATTGTAACCACACATGTACAGTTTCTTAGAAGTTAAAAACTACTTAATAAAAATTAAACAAATGAACTATGAAACTGAAATTAACTATGTAATAATTGTGAAAGGAAATTGAAAAATTGCACACAATTTTTCGTATATATTTCAGAACAGGCTTACTAAATAGCAGAGCAGTCAAAACTAAATAAAATAAGTACCAAAGTGATAATGAAACAGTAGAATACCTAAATTAAGGAAGATTACTAAAATAATATTTGTTTCCTAAATGAATCTCACACTTTTAGGTACTTATTGAAGAACACTAATAACATTAAAAAAGTGTAAATACATATTTTTATTACTATTTAGTATAACACAATACAATAACACAAAGTACCTACAATGTGCCTACAAAAAGAATAAAAGAATCTTCAAATTACGAATAACAAAAACTAAAAAAAACAAACATCTTCGTCTTCAAAAACATAACATCAAGGAAAGGAAACGAAAAAATAATTATTTACAAATATCAAACGAACTAAACTTTCCAAACGAAAAGTCAACTGAAAAGCAAAACAATTGAACAATAGACAATACTGCGCTAATGCGCAGTGTTGTCTGTTGTTCAATTTGTTCAACTGTGCGCAAAAGTCCAAGCTACATACTAGTTAAAAAATTTTCCAAAACCTGCAGAGATTACCTCTAACAAACTCACAATCTTTATTTTTTTATTATATTAGTATAGACCCTAAAATTACCCATAACATTAGAAATTAAGGCTACAATTCTTCTATACATGGTATAGTATATACTTTTTGTAGACCTTTTTATGTTCTACAATTCTTCTACACATCATTTTTATATAACTTTTACTGTAAAGGCAGCGTTTGTCAGAAAATTGGACGCTTGACAGTTTTTACGTTGCCTACTAAATTGTGATTTTTTTTTAATCGGATCGGTAGTTTCCGAGATTACCTCGATCATACAAACAAACTCAGATTTGTCATGTATTCGATATCTTCATGGTCTTGAGCAAGCACTATATATTCGTCGGTTTAAAGGTGGTCAGGGTAGAATTATCAGTTATAGGAATTACTGTCCGAAACATGCGTCTCTGCCATAAACATTCAGTGATTAGAAATGAAAGAATGGTAGTTATTTCAATTTTTATTTATTGGTGTAATCAAGACTTTGTGTGTGCTTAGAACTTGGTATGATCACATTTAAGCATTCCGATCTGTTTTTTCAAAGTTCTTTTTAATAGTGTTCTTATCATTTATACATTTCTATAAGCTATATATATATATATATATATATATATATATATATATATATATATATATATATATATGTATATATATATATATATATATATATATATATATATATATATATATATATATATATATATATATATATATATATATATATATATATATATATATATATATATATATATATATATATATATATATATATATATATATATATATATATATATATATATATAATATATATATATATATATATATATATATATATATATATATATATATATATATATATATATATATATATATACATATATATATATATATATATATATATATATATATATATATATATATATATATATATATATATATAAAATATATATACATATATATATATATATATATATATATATATATATATATATATATATATATATACATATAATATATATACATATATATATATATATATATATATATACATATATATATATATATATATATATATATATATATATATATATATATATATATATATATATATATATATATATGTATATATATATATATATATATATATATATATATACATATATATATACATATATATATATATATATATATATATATATATATATATATATATATATATATACATATATATATATATATATATATATATATATATATATATATATATATATATATATATATATATATATATATATATATATATATATATATATATATATATATATATATTGGGTATACTGGGAATCTGTATTTTTTTAAGTAGGGATTTTACCCTTTTCATGTCCTGAGGATTTGGACGAGGATGTCGTAATACCTGTCAACGTTGTCCAAGTGCCGAAATATACATTTTTGTGTTTCACCGCACCTTTTAGACAACGCAGTAGTGCTGCCACGGACGTTTTTTCATTTCTGCAACAACTACTACCTATGTACGTGGCTAGGCCATATATACTTAAATAAATAATTATACTGACCTGCCGGAATTGGAACCTGAGATCTTTTGCACCGCAAACAAGTACTACGTCACGGAGCCACTAAAGTGCGAGTGTTACTGCTTTCCGAATGTGATGCGTATAATGTCTTTTGTGTATATTTATATATATTAAACTGAAATCTTAATAACGGCCATTTCTTATCACTCGTCCAAAAAATTACATTACATACAATACAATACAATATAGACTGACAACAAAAAAAGAAATTTTTATATTTGGCGGTGCTACCAGCTAAAAACCTTCTATTATGTGTAAATAGGGATCTTTGAAATTTTAGTGCAAAAATATTAAGGTTTAGTGGGTGCTAAAGTCGATTTTATTGGTAACATCAGTGTATTGTATATTTCATAATTGTACGTTTGAAAAAATTACGTTTTTAAGGTTTTTAATTCCGTAGACATGTAGAGCTGGCAATTACGTACAAATTTAGACCACGGGCGACCAAGTAAACCCAAGTTATGAGCAATTAAAAGACGTATAAAATGGATAAATAAGCCAAATTTCAAACTTAATGGTTACTTTACGTTACACACATTATTTTTTTGAGGAATAAATTGTACAGATATTCAGGACTGACAATTTCAAATAATCATAGGCCACGTGCAACTATGGACGACCAAGTTAACTCTAGTTATGAACAGTTAAAATACGTTTATGAAATGCACAAATAAGGCAAATTTCGTATTTAAAGCTACTTTTTGTCGCGCATCCTATTTTTTGGAGGTATAAATTACATAGAAATCCAGGACTGACAATTATGAACCCACTTAGGCCACGTGCAGCCACGAACGACCAAATAAAGTAAAGTTATGATCAATTAAAAGACGCATAAAATTCAAATATATTTATTTATTTATTTATATTATATTTATATAGGCTACTAAAATAACAGACGGGAAAAAATATATAAATATGTATGCAATTTATACAGAAAAAATAACGGGCAAACTGCAAGTCGGATTTGCGCAATTAGTGTTCCGTACGTTGATTGCTTTTAAAATGATAAAAAATTTTGTTACAGAGATACAAAATGATCAATGACTTTACAAAACACACCAAAATGAGTTTTCAATAAAGTTTTTTTCCCGATCTTTACTGAAAACTGATGAACTTGAATTTTTGTTTTTTTTTTATATATACCTGAAAAATTATTAAAGGTAATGCACTCGTCGCGTTCAATCTACATCCTCTGGAGAATATCCCAGACTTTTTTCAAAGTGTTTTGATCAGTAGTTTTCGAGATAAGGGAGGGGACTGCGATTTTTCACAATTTCTTAAAAATAATAGAAAGAAAAGTGTGTACAAGTATTACATTATTTACATATATATATATATATATATATATATATATATATATATATATATATATATATATATATATATATATATATAAACTCATACTTTTATAGGCTTTCATTTGCGTTCCCACTCGATTTCACCCCCCAAAACTAACCAAAATTTAACTTTCAAAACTACATGGTTCTGATGAGACCATCAGTTCCTGTGTTAGTGCTAAATGTCAACTTTCTACGTCAAATAGTTTCGGAGAAATTCGGGTGTGACAGACATCAAAGTGATCTTATAAGTGTTCCGTATGGAACACTAAAAAAAGAAGGTGCGCAAGATCAAGTAACCAATACATAAGAAATTTGACCCGTTTGTGCATTTTATACGTGATTAGTTGCTCATAAATTAAGTTTACTTAGTCGCCCATGGTTACATGTGGTTTAAGATGGTTCGAAATTGTCTGTCCTGGATATCTATATAATTTACATCTTAAAAAAATAAAGTGCGCAATGTAAAGTAACCATTGAATATAAAAATTGGCCTATTTGTTTATTTCATACTTCTTTAAACTGCTCATAACTAAAGTCTACGTGGTCGAGCATGGCCTTATACAGCCTAAGATTGTTCAAAATATTGTTAGTCCTGAATATCTATGCAATTTGTGCGTCAAAAAAATAAGAGTACTAGAGTAACTGTTAAATGCAAAAATTTGGCTAATTTTTGAATTTTATACGTTTTTTAATTGCTCATAACTTGACTTTACTTGGCAATCCACGATTGAACGTGGTCTAAATTTGTTTATAATTGTCAGTCCAGAATATTTATCAAATCAAACCAAAAGCACTTTATTGTCATAAAAAACCGATGATTTTTCTTTGACAAAGCATATTAAATCTAAGGAATATAAAAAAATAGTTATAATACAAAAATAAAACATAAACAAATTAACTTTAGGCAAAATAAAAAATAAGGAACCTGAAAATGAAACATATACCAAGCCAAAATGTAAAACACGCAACATCAAATACACAGTAGACAAACAGCAAGATACCTAGTAAACACAGAACCTGTTCCAGTCAAAGTAAAATAAACATTAGCATACAAAACCAAAACAACAAATATGCAACTTATACCTGAAGAAATAACGTGTGACACGTAAAGTAACTATTAAGTTCGAAATTTGGCCTCTTTGTGCTTTTTAAATGTCTTTTAATTGCTCATAACGTGAGTTTACTTGGTCTCCCGTGGTCCCACGTGTACGTAATCGTCAGTCCTACATATCTATGCAATTGAAACCTCAAGAAAGTAATGTTTTCGACAAACAATTATGTTTTATTCTGTAAAATATACAGTACACTGATGTTACCAATAAAATCGACTTTAGCACCCTCTAAACCTTAAACTTAACCTGAACTAATCTTAATATTTTTGAACCAAAATTTCAGAAATCTCTATTTACACCTAGTACAAAGTGTTTTGCTTGGAGGACCGCCAAATATAGAAACTTTATATATATATATATATATATATATATATATATATATATATATATATATATATATATATGTATCTATATATATATATATATATATATATATATATATATATATATATATATATATATATGCATATATATATATATATATATATATATATATATATATATATATATATATATATATATATATATATATATATATATATATATATATATATATATATATATATATATATATATATATATATATATATGAGATAATGTAGGCATGAACCTACTATAGTACGGCCACGGCCGAATTTAGCGAAAATGGGAGATGATTGCGGTAAATGTAAACAAAAAATTAAGAGATATGATTTAAACAATATTAAATGCGAAAATGCTTGTAAATTGAGTTTTCATTCGGATTGTGGAAACATACATAAGTAAGCCGAATTGTGAAATTATAAAGAATATATCAGGTTTAAAATGGTTTTGCTGTAGCTATGACCAGGTATTTAAGACAACTGATAATTTTGTATTAGAATTTGAAGATTTCAAACATAAGTAAGAAAAAAAATTAGAAAAAATTGCACAAAATGAACTTAAGCAGATGGAAAAATGAACGGAAAGATTTATGCAGGACCAAGCAAACAGTCGAGAGAAGTTTTAATTGTCAAACCAAAAACAAATTTAGAAGTGGGAATAATACAAATGTAGGATGTAAAAGATGGTGGTATACTAATGAGGTACCAAACTAAAGAAGATATTAATAGACTAAAAGGTGATATAGAAAAAAGCTGAAAAGTAAATATGAAAGTACCAAAAGTAAAATATCCAGAAATAAAGATAATAGATATCGTGGAAGAGATGGAGAAAGAAGTCATAGAAGCCTTAATACCAAAACAAAAGAAGGACATTATACATGAAAACACTCATTTGAAAGTTAAAGTTGTTAAGAAAATGAAAACTAAGTTTATGGCAATAACAGAATGTGATCCAAAACTTTTTGGACTATTATGGAGTCAAGACATAAACTATGTGTTGAATTGTATGTTTGTCGTGTTTTTGAGTACGTGCTTGTATTCCTATGTTTTAAATGTAGTAAATTCAGTCATAGTGCAAATAAATGTGTAAAATAAAGTGTCTAAAATGTTGTAAAGATAATCATGTAATTACTGAATGTGTAAGTACCAACTCAAAATGTAATAATTGTATGGACACTAATGCAATCCAGAATACCACTTTTGCTTTACATCATTCTACATTCGATGTGAAATGTCCTATATATCAAAGAAAAATTGAAATTGAAAAGATGAAAATAAACTATGTTGTTGAACAATAGCAATTACCGAAGGGTCAATGTTAAACAGAATAGAGACTTCTTGTACATTATTCATCAAAATGTACAGAGTTTTAGAAACAAAATTGATGATATTGAGAATATTCTAAATATTAAAGACATCGATATAGTTCGTGTAACAGAGCATTGGCTAACTGACACAGAAATATAAAAAGGCTAATTTGCAAATTAGTAGTTGCTATTGTAGACAAAGTACGAGGGGGTGGAGTTATGATTCTACACAATAAAAAATATAATTCACAAGTAATAAATTTAGATATAACGCAAAAGTACAGCAACGGCATTGTGTTTGAAATATGTGGAATTTCCATAGAATATCAGGCCAGAAAGGTCTATGTGCTAGATCTGTATAGAGCTTCCAACACCGCTATCAGTGTATTCCTCCATAAACTTGATATTTTTTTAAATAACATTTGTAAAATAACTGACAATATTGTGATTTGCGGTGACTTTAATACTGATTATCTGGATTCTTCTATTATTGCTGGGGAGTTTGCAGGATTTGTTACAGAGCTACAGTTTATCAAATACTGTAATCGGTCCAACGCGCGTGAATGGAAACTCGGCAACGTCCATTGATTACATCTGTACAAGTTATGAGTTCTCGAAACTGCACTCTTATGTTTGGAACAACTGTTTGTCATATCACTCTGCTCAACTCTTAAAAATACCATATCAACCAATACCTTTACAAACTCACTATAAAAGACCTTACGGTGAAAGTAATATTGAAACTTTGAACGCATTTGAACGAGGACACCTGGCAAGATGTGTTCCGGGCGACCGACGTTGGATTCAGTTCATTTCTAAACTGCATACTTCACTACATCAATGTATCCTTCCCTTTAAGAGAAGTCGACTGTTGCAGGAAAACCAAACGGAATCCCTGACGACGAAAAACTTATTTAAGAAAAAAAAATACTCTAAGAGTGAATATAACATAATTCATTATAAAATATATCAAAAAATATATAGGAGAGTGATTAGACAAGCAAGAGTAATGGATAACAGTAACATATATTTTGAATCTGGTAATAAATCTAAAGCTGCTTGGGCAATTGTGAATAATAACATTCAGAATCCTAAAAAATTAAAAACAAATATCGAAGGAATGAAGAGGGAAAAATTATAAGAAACAAAAATAACATTGCAAACTGGTTCAATCAATGTTTTATCAATCTTAATACGAAATATCCTTTAGCCAGCATAACTTCACCCGCAGTTCATAAACAGGCTATACTTCCAAATACGATGATCTTGAGACAGGCGAGCGAATATGAAATTATGGAAACGATTTCTAAGTTGGAAAAATCCAAAGCAACAGGAATTGATAAGATACCTTTATTTCTAATAAGAACAGCAGCAGGCTTATTGTTGCTTCCACTAACATATTTGGTGAACTGATCTCCGGAAGGTGGCATCTTTTCGAAAGTTTTGTAACATGTAGAAATTGTTTCGCTTTTTAAGAGGGCAGATTTACTTCTTATGGAGAACTACAGACCTATAGCCTTATTACCTGCTGTATGTAAAATACTTGAGAGAATTGTTTATGATCAAATTATCTCTTTCCTACAACATTTTGACATCCTGAAACCTTCCCAACATGGTTTTTGTAGTGGACGATCTACTGGGTCTGCCATCTGTCGATTTTTAAACAATGTTAATAAGGAAACTTGAAAATAATGGTCTAAGAGGAAAGATGGGTGAATGGATAGGATCTTACCTGGTTAACAGATGTCAATCTGCAGAGATTGACGACGTGAGATCGGAAAAATTGTCAATTTCTTGTGAGGTGCCCCGGAGTTTTATCCTGGGTCCTCTTTTATTCCTACTATTCATAAACGATTTACCGGATATTTGCAATAACTAAAATGTAGTAATGTTTGCTGATGATAGCAGTTACCTAGTCACGTCTGATAATGTTCAAGGAGCAACCCACTTAGCCCAAGTAATGGTCAATAAATTCTATGATTAGTTCCTAGATAATAAACTATATTTAAATGTCGATGAAACTGTTTTTATAAATTTTACACCTAGGATTCATAATTTGGATAAACCCTATCTTCTTGAGATTAAAAAATCGTTCAATACGATTCAAGTACCCAATTTTTGGGTATCTATATTGATAATCAGCTTAGTTGGGACGTACATGTCGATGAGCTAAGCAAAAAGCTTGCAGTGACTACATATGCTTTATTTAGGTTAGAACAAATAAGCAATATTGAAGTTCTGTTTTCGTACTACTACGCTACGTGTAAAATATAGATTGATTTTCTGGGGTAATACAAGATATTTAAATAGAGTATTTAAAATAAAAAAGAGTATAATTAAAATTATTTCTGGGGCACGTGGGTTGGCTTCATACCGACCTATTTTCAAAAAATGAGTAATCATGACATTACCTTCGCTGTATATATTTGAAGTAATCCTATTTCTTAGGAAGAATATTCATAAGTTTAAACAACATTTTCAATATCATAATTACAGTACTAGGGGCTATAACAATATGGTGTATCAGATTCATTCACTTAGCATTACTGAAAACAATTTATATTATGTTGGTGCCAATATTTACAATAAGTTATCGGATAGATTTAAATATATTTCCAATGAGAAAGAATTTAACAACACCATTAGGAGCTCTATTCGAAATGGGTACCACGTTTGCTCACAGTGGACCAAGAACAACAACGTGTTGACAATTCTCAGCGCTGTTTGGACCTGTTTAAGCGCAATAAAAGGGTTTTTCATGCGATATGTGACAACGGATGAAACATAAATCCACCACTACACACAGGTATTAAATCAGCAGTCATTTGAGTGAACAGTAACCGGTGAAAGCCGCCCGAAGTGATCAAAGACAGAACAGTCGGCTGGGAAGGTTTTGCCATTTGTATTTTAGGATGCGCAGGGAATAATGTTCATCGGCTATGCCGAGAAGGAAAAAACCATCAATAGCGAATATTATATAAAGTTGTTGCTGCGTTTGAAGGCAGAAATCGCAAAGAAATGACCCCAAAAAAAAAGAAATAAATGCTCTTTCATCAAGACAATGCACCATGTCACAAGTCAATGGTTACGATGACAAAATTACATGAATTGAAGTTCAAAATTGCTTCCTCATCCACCGTATTCTCCAGATTTGGCCCCAGCAACTATTATCTATTCGCAAACCTCAAAAAAATGCTCGTGGGAAAGAGATTTGGCTCCAATGAAGAAGTTGTCGCCGAAACTGAGGCCTATTTTGAAGGCAAAAACAAGTCCTTCTACAAGAAAGGTATAGAAATGTTAAAAAGCGTTGGATTGATTGTATCGCTCTTGAAAGAGACTATATTGATGAATAAAGTCGAATTGTGCAAAAACTTTTCAGCCTACGTGTTATATATATACATATATATATATATATATATATATATATATATATATATATAGATATATATATATATATGTATATATATATATATATATATATATATATATATATATATATATATATATAATACTAGTGTGTGATGCGGTCAAAATGTTGGTCAAAATTAAACGCTTTTGTTTCTTGTCTAGCTTTCGGAATTATATTTATTCCTCCATCGGGACTAGTAATCTACAAAGAATTACATTGTGTTAGCTACTACTGAAGTTACACAAACGTTTGAAAGTAATCCTAATATACAGTTGGAATTTTTTTTTTTATTTAAGAACACGTAAACTTATGGTATAAACGTGAGCAATAAAAGAAAAAAGCATTACGTCGTTGAGACAGCACACAAACAGCTAAAACACCATGGTAGGGTTATTAATGGTGAAAGTTTCATAAAAAATTAATAAAAACTAATTCACTAATGGGAAGTTAGAAAATCTCAAAAGGCGGACAGTCGGTATAAGACTGTATCTGTGCAATGAATAAATAGTTCAAAAGAAGCTGGAGAATACGAGGGGTTGCAGACACCTGAGCCATAAAAGAAAGAAACAAACCGGCGAAAAAAATTAGAGGTAGTTGATTTTGGTGCGGAACAACTAAAACCGAAATTAATGGGGGTGTCAAGTAATGAAGATGAAAGGGGGAATTTTAAATTTTGACATTTTGACCGCATCCTCAATACACTAGTATTTTCTTTCTCACTAGTCGGTTACGAAAACCTTCCTTTTTATATATATATATATATATATATATATATATATATATATATATATATATATATATATACATTATATATATAATATATATATATATATATATATATATATATATATATATATATATATATATATATATATATATATGAAGAGTACAGGGGAAAAATGATCAGGGTCACAGAAAGCATTTTTTAGAGAATAGTGAAAACAATGTTTACAGAGTCGAATTAAATATTTACGATTATTTAAATCTAAAAATATATATAAAAGCGTCAATACTAACTATTTTGCTGTGCCTAGTACATACCTGAAATATTTTCTATCAACCTTCACTGTTTTATAAACAAAAACGCAACGTCATGACAAAACAAAAAATGTAAAAAAGATCATAGTCCTGGACTCTGATCGTTTATTCGTTTTTTGTTTTGTTGTGACGTTAGCTTCAGCAAATCATTATTCAATAATTTTATTGATATTTATTATAAAAAAAACATAGAAATTTATAAAGCTAAATAATTCGCAAAGGAAACGTTTTACAAATTTGAATCGTTGAAATAATTTCAATATTAATGAACACATGGCTATTCAAACTTGCGGTTTTTCATCTTTCTAGAGAGTTCCGCAAGTGGGATTAGATCGTCGGGATCATCTTCTGCAGCAGTTATCTCCAGATTGTAGATGGGAATAAACTCTTCAGGATCATCGCATTGGGTTTTAGCAGAGCTAACTAACTTCTCAAAGAATTTACGCGAATCACTTGAACAAAACTGCACCAAATGTTTGATATCGTTAAGTTTTGGAACACTTAAAGGTATCGGCCCGTTGTATGAATTATTTGGCAAATCTTGATGTCCGGTGGTTTTATAAGGGTTTCTATTTTTCCTTAAGGCACTTTTTTGGAATGAACCGTTGTAAGAGTCTTTATGTTCCACTAAACTACAATGTTCTTGAGTTACCCGAAACACTTTCACTGGTCTTGAAGGGAACGGACAAGTCTTCTTGTAAAACGAACTAAGATATTCGTCCCATCGTTTAAACATCTCTTGTTTGCAATCTATTACAATAAATGGTGAAGGTTTGTTTCTGCTGTTACGTATGATGTTATTCCAGTCGTCAGGAGTTTCCGCTAAAGCTTTCTGATTAATTAATCCCATGTTACGGTCGCACTCAAGATAGGAATGTCCGCGGACTGGAAAATAAACTTCAATAGTTTTGAATCGTTTCAGACTTACAGTAAGATAATGTAAAAAACGAAAAACGGTGTAATTCTTGTTCTGCCAGCACATGAGTCACAAAAGATGATTAGATGTTGAACAGAACTGCTCAAAATTTCTGTTGCGAAATGATACAACATAGAACATACCTCTTCTGAACCTTTTTTGGCCACGGTTTCGTTGTAAGTATAGAAAAATGAACGCTGATCGGATAGAATATGTACGTTAAAACTGTAAAATGACAACTGCCTTCGGTAGTATACGTCGTTTGTGCTTATATTTGGCAATGGCAAGTTCTTTTGGAAGTCCATCGTTATAGCTTCTATGGTTTTATCTTTTTTAGCTTTCTTTCTGGCTTGCCTTTTCCGTTTATAAAAAGTGTCAGCCCTTAACTTATGTAACTTCATATTTAATTGCACATCATGAATTTCTTTTCTGATCTTGTTCACCGTTTCTTCTTTATTTGCAGGTACAACTAGATCCCCTTGTAGTTTTTGTTCATCTACCTTATATTTGTCACATGTGCTACATGTGTCACTTCGGGGATACCCGAATGAAATATTAAATTTTGTAGAAAATATTTCACGAAATTTTTCATACGACATCAAGTTTCTGGGATGCTTCGAAGAGTACATGCTATGTAACTTTTTGATGTTCAGGTCTTCGGGTAAATAAAATTTTGCTGCTAGCTTTTAGGCTATAATGAGCTTTTCGGCCTTTTAATGATTTTAAAAAAGAAACGACACAATTTATTGTTTCGGGGAGAAATTTTCGATGGCCGATTTGCATGTTTCCCACGTTGATCTGGTTTAAAAGGTTCCTATATCAAGCAAAGATTTTTTTATGGATTGTATTCTACGATTTGTTACTCCATGCAATGATAGGAATGCCTTATAGCAAACTGGTATTTCAACAGCTTTTTGATTTCTAATTACACGGACACGATATGCATAGGAACTATCATTAAACCGAGCTTCGTTTTCTGCCTTCCTATTCCGTCTTCGCTGCACTGGGATTACGGAAATTAAACCACTTAGATAGCTATTCTGGTCATCAAAAGTATCATGCTTATTGAATCTGCTAATGAGTTGATTCCTCTTCTCCATCGAAATAAGGTCAAAACAAGCAAAACGTGAACATTTACAGTTTTCGCCGGTAACATAACCTCTAACTTTCATTTTTCTGGATACGTCCCTAATGCGCCCAGTAACTGGGCGTTTCTTAGTCTTTGGAATAATATTTTTTCCTGGATCACCACTGTCACTATCGCTACTGAACTCAATTTTAATTTACAGCAAATAGAGATGTGATATAAAACCTCGAACAACGAACAATGAATATTTTTTATACTTTGTTTTACCTAGCCGTTTACGCACGTTTTGAAGCGATAGGAAGGACTCTAATCGTTTTTGATTGGGACAGCTCGGATTACCTTGGACTGTGATCATTTCTTGCGTTGTATAGGGTTTTTATTTAATTTAAATACTGCGATCCTGTTCGTTTTTACCACAAACAAATATTTCGAGCGGAAAGGTTAGGGTAAGAAGTTAAAGATGGCGCTTTTACACAATTTTTGTCAGAAATGGACTCTGATCGTTTTTCCCCTGTACTCTTCATATATATATATATATATATATATATATATATATATATATATATATATATATATATATATATATATATATATATATATATATGTATACATATATGTATATATATATATATATATATATATATATATATATATATATATGGGTGGTATAAATATCCTGGGACTGGCTAAAACTCACTGGATACTTCAAATCACTAAACAACAACTATATATACTATTGTGGAAACGACAAACAATCACTGGAGTGGCAATAGTTGTTAATCAAAAACTTGACAAATATATCAAAGACATACAACCTACCAACGATCGAATAATATGCATTAGACTCCTCGCAAAACCTTATACTCTCAACCTAATCCAGATTTACGCACCGACTTCGGCATCAACAGAGGACGAAATCAATTATCTCTACAGCACTCTAGACAATACAATTAAAAATCTGCCAAAAAAATAATTTACCGTTATCATGGGAGCCTCTAACGCTAAAGTAGGAAACACTAGCCAAGGAGAATATCTCAGAAACATTGTTGAAAAGTACGGAATTGGAATTAGAAATGAGAGAGGAGAGCCATATTCAAACATCATCCTAGAAGACTTTATACCTGGAAAAGTCCTGGTGATAGAACACGAAACCAGATAGACTGTGTGCTCACCAGAAGAAGATAGAGGTCCTTGATAATAACTTGTAGAACGTATCCAGGGCTGTGGCTAAGACCATCAACCGTTGGTGTCAAAAGTTCGCATTAAGTTCACAGCCCCCTTGCCTTTCCAAAAAATGTAAAAGACTGTCAATAGAAGACCCAATAAAATTTCACACACTATAAAAAAATCTCCCACAAACTAGGACCAATGAACAAACAGATCAAGAGTGGAATAATATAAGGAAATGGATAATGGATGCAGGAGTAGAACACCAATCAAAAACTATAACAAAAAGAAAGTACTGGATATCTGACGACACAATAAAACTATTAGAGGACAGAAGAACAATATCAAACAGGGGATTTCATTTAGAATCGGACGGGAGAAAAATTGCAAAATCTTAACAAACAAATCAAACAGTCGTGTAGACAGAATAAGAACCAAAATTATTCCAGTGATATATGAGGAAATTGAGTGTCATGCACAAACAAACCAACTTCGAGGCTTTTCCAGAAAATTAAATATATTACCCTAGATTATAAACCTAAATCATGGGCAATTGAAGATCGCAATGGAGCCGTTAAACAAGTATAGAGGAAGCAGCGGACATGGATAACAAATTGTAAAAGACTTTATAATGATGAAGAACAAAAACAAGAGACACAAACAAGAGAAAGTAGTTTCGAAAAAAAAACAGATATTATAAGAAGCGATCTGGATAACGCCATTAAAAAACTAAAACGCAATAAGGCTCCAGAACTAGACAAAATCACAACCGAAATAGTCGACGCTAGCGGAGAAAAAGGTAAAGAGTTACTTCTCCATTTAGTCAACAAAATATGGTCCACTGGACAGTGGCCAAAGGGCTGGATAAAGAGTGAAATAGTAACAATTCACGAAAAGGAAAATATACATAAATCCGATAACTACAGACAGTCACGCTAATATCACATGCCAGTAAAATATTGTTACAGATCATCAACGAAAGATTCAGAAATTACATTCAATCACAAATAGCGGCAGAACAGGCTGGATTTACTAAAGGAAGATGGGCACTTACTTAGCCTACTATAACTCATTGAAAAGTTGAGAGAATTTAGCATCTCAATATATATATATATATATATATATATATATATATATATATATATATATATATATATATAAGAAGGCTTTCGATCGGATGAAATGGAATAAACTGTGGTTGATTCTTAACGAAGTTGGAGAACCTCAACACCTGATTACCCTCATAATTAACTTATATGCAAATAATACCGGGGCAGTAAGACTAAAAGATGCATTATCAAGAGAGTTTCAACCTTGTAAAACAGGGCTGCATATTATCTCCACAACTTTTTAATATATATGGAGAATGCATCATGAGGAGGGTGCTGGAAGACGCTGACTATGGAATTTCGATTAACAGTCAGAAAATAAATAATCTTTGATTCGCTAACGATAATGTCCTCCTGGGTAGTAGCGATAAGGAAATTCTGGATCACATTCGCAAAGTTGAAGAGGAAAGTAAGAATTTCGGCCTTGACCTAAACATATCGAAAACAAAAATAAGGATTATCGACCGAGGAAATAACGACACACCAAATGCTCAACAAATAGATCGTTTTGAAGTGGTGGATGCCTATGTATATTTAGGATCCACGATGACGAACAACGGCACCACCGAAGCGGAAATAAGAAGACGGTATGAAATAACAAAAGTACCTGTTCGAAAGCTGAACATACTCTGGAAAGACGACAAAATCTCCAAAAAGTTAAAATGAGACTAATGAATTGCCTGATTTTCCCAGTACTGATGTATGGGTGCGAATCTTGGACGCTGAGACAAAAGGAGAGGAAAAAGATCGAAGCAACGGAGATGTTTTGCTGGAGAAAAATGCTTAATATCACATGGCATCAACACAGAACGAATGTGTCTATTTTGAGAGAATTAAACATCAAACGAAGATTATCCAGTATCATCCAACTTAGAACCCTCAATTATTTTGGATATGTTATGAGAAAAGCTGGTCATCCAAGGTAAAGTGAAGGGTAAGAGACAACGCGGTTGATCTCCGATAAGGTGGATAGACCAGCTTAAATCATTAACTGGAAGATCAATGCATGACCTTATAGATGAAGCTTAGGATAGAGCGAACTGGCAGCAACTTACGAGGGACGTATCAGAGGCCACTATATTCCATATGGGATAATATGTATATATATATATATATATATAAATATATATATATATATATATATATAATAAAGAAAGAAAGCAAAAGATTGCCGTATCTACCAAAAATTCTTAAAAATAAAATCTTAGTTGGGGAACTCGGCAAAAAGGGGCGTGATAAGAGATCACACAATTTTCATTAGGCGAATATTTCGGTCCTAGATTGGGACCTTCTTCAGGGCAGAATTGAAAAGAAGAACAAAACATATTCACTGATCGTGTTTGGGACAAATTTAAATTAATGATGTTATCATTAAGTTGTTATAATAAAAAAATTAGTGTAGAACAAGAATAACATATTAGTCATAATAAATTAAAAAAACTCACATGAGAAGTGCAAAGATTTCGTTAGCCTGAATGGCCATAGGTAGCTTATACATAAAAAAAGTTGGTTAATCCATAAAATGTATAAAATACACACTATAACACTGTAGACAAAATTATAAAAACCAAATTTAAACATGGATGTAATTGAGAACCTTGGATGTTGAAAACATTGTTAATTATTTCACCTGTGACCACCACACATGGCCACCGCCATATAGGAAAGATGACAAGGACGACAGGAGACAGCTGACCGACAGAGATAAGGGGTTTAGTTAAGAAAACTCAATTAACCAGAATACGGGGTCGCCATCCGGAAAGAACAGATCAAAATTGGGAAGTGCATGTATTGGACCCTTAAGCGAGAAAGAGATAGCCAATTGAGCGACAAAAAACCGGTATGGAGCCGAAGAAGGATAAATCATAACCTAATTATAGGTAAAGGGTGAGCGAGGGGAGCGAGAGAGAGAAAGAAAATAATGGGAGCAACAAAGAGGAAGATTGTCTAATATATTAATTATTAATTTATTAATTCCTTGTTGGAATATGATTGGAGGAAGAGGTTGTTTGCAGAAACAAATGAAGATTGAAAGCAACAGGAGGTAATGAAGGGATGACGCTAGGTACTGTCAATGGAAGGAAGACAGTAATCGATAAGTGCACAAGATGGGCCAGATAAAGTGGATGGAATCTCTGGAACCCAGGATCAACGAGAACCGTAAACAAAGAGAGGAAGGAGGAAAGAAAACCCTGGAAGTCACAAAGCTAAGAGATGGATAATAAAACACTTGAAGACAGGGAATTATCGTGTGGAGTTGATTTATCACAAGAGAGGAGGAAACTATATATGTTACTGAGACCATCTAGGTCGGTTCTTTTATTGATATTAAGGTGATTCTCCTGGATGTAACACATTTCAAGGAATTCTCTCTTGGAAAGATTGTTAGAGAAATGAAGAATTTTGGGTTCCCTGAAATTAAAAGAATGACCATTGTCAACAGAATGGGTCGCCAAAGCACATCTGTGTGGATGGCATCTAGTATCACTTTTATGGAGTGCAATACGACGATTCGAAGATTGAGAAGTCTGGCCAATATAGATTGATGGATAATTGAGGCAGGAAATTGAGTAAACTAAGTCTGACATGGAAAGAACTGGCAACGGGGCCTTCAGCTTGCTGAAAACACGTCTGTTTTTGAAGAAGTAATATTTAGCAATTTTAATGTTAGGAATGACACGCAAAATATGGACCAATTTGTTTGTAAGGCCAGGAATGAACGGTAAAGAAAGCAGCGACCAATTTATTTCAACTGGGGGAGTTAGAGGGGGAGGGGAGATATGCGGTAGGTGAAGGGGAGGAGGTTCTGGAGGAATTTGGTGGATATGAGTAAACTTGTTGACTTCGTCTTTGGTTCTTAGTAAGAGTTTTCGATTGTATCCATTATCTATGAAAAGGTTTGTAAGTGTTTCTTGTGACTGGTGTAAGAAATCAGGATGGACTATTATCTTCATCTATCTATATCAATACGTAGACGATTTAATTCTATCCATACCAGCTGATGGCAAAGAAGAAGTTCTTCATGTTTTCAATTCATTCGACCCATATTTACAATTCACTATGGAAGAAGAAACCAACAATGCTGTTCCATTTCTGGACACAAGAGACGTTAGAGACTCCCATAACATCATCAAACTTGATTGGTATAGAAAACCTACTTCTTCTGGGAGATAAATCCATGCAAACTCTGGCCATGATTGGAAGGTGAAAGTCAACGTCATCAAAGGCCTATATAGAAGACTCTTTCTCGCTTAAGGGTCCAATACATGCACTTCCCAATTTTGATCTGTTCCTTCCGGGTGTCGACCCCGTATTCTGGTTAATTGAGTTTTTCTTAACTAAACCCCTTATCTCTGTCGGTCAGCTGTCTCCTGTCGTCCTTGTCATCTTTCCTATATGGCGGTGGCCATGTGTGGTGGTCACAGGTGAAATAATTAACAATGTTTTCAACATCCAAGGTTCTCGATTACATCCATGTTTTAAATTTGGTTTTTATAATTTTGTCTACAGTGTTATAGTGTGTATTTTATATATTTTATGGATTAACCAACTTTTTTTTATGTATAAGCTACCTACGGCCATTCAGGCTAACGAAATCTTTGCACTTCTCATGTGAGTTTTTTAAATTTATCATGACTATCTTATTCTTGTTCTACACTAATTTTTTTATTATAACAACTTAATGATAACATCATTAATTTAAATTTGTCCCAAACACGATCAGTGAATATGTTTTGTTCTTCTTTTCAGTTCTGCCCTGAAGAAGGTCCCAATCTAGGACCGAAATATTGGCTTAATGAAAATTGTGTGATCACGCCCCTTTTTGCCGAGTTCCCCAACCAAGATTTTATTTTTAAGTATATATATATATATATATATATATATATATATATATATATATATATATATATATATATATATGTATATATATATATATATATATATATATATATATATATATATATATATATATATATATATTTATTCTATTGCATTCCACCCACATATGAATTTCACTTTATTAGTTTAGTTGCCTCGTGTTTTAGTTGTTTTGATACTCCAATTCGCTACTCTATATTATGCCATTATTCCTATAATGCGTCTTGAGTTTATTTGATCCTTAATACCCCTTTATTGATTTTGCTATATGATGGTATAAGATTTTTACAAAGAAAATAGAAGTTTATAGGGAATAGGTTTTTTTGTTGCGTGGAGAACAATAATGAATATTACGGGAAGCAAGTTGAACAGCACCAACCACAAACTTTTAAAAGATACCTCAAATTAGATTTGAGATTTTATACTTGATTGTTTTAAAATTTAGTAATTCTTATGTTCTTTTCAACTTTTTTCATATTAAACATAAAATTATAATATCTCAGGATTATTTAAAGTGCATATTATCTCAAATTTGCCAAAGAGGTAACCATATTTTGTGAGCAGTTGTTTTAAATATTTAATAACACTAGTCAACACTGAAATTTTATCCTGAAATTTTATATGTATTATAGGGTATACCTGAGGCACTGATTACGGAAAAATATTGGTTTAATGCTATGAGCTCTAATTTTTTATTTATATGAAATTAAAAATTTCTTCAAAAATGAGACAAAAACATATTTTCGGTGTTTGTTATAATTACACACTATGAAACGTTCCCTTATACGATTTTCTTTAAAACACAGTAATCGGCCATCATATGGATGTCCCACCTTCCTTAATAACGCTCTTCCATTGTGTGTATATCTTGGTGACATATTTCACCCTGCTCTTCACTGAAATCGCCAAGATTTTCTGGGAATCGATCTAGTTGAGAATGTAAGTAATGAATCTTGATAGTCATGTCGCAGCCCAGATCTTTCAAATTGGATAACATGCACTCAACTAACTCAGAATAGTTGTCGGACTTATTGTTTCCGAGAAAATTTTTAATCACAACAAACGATTTCCAGGCTTTAGACTCGACTTTATTCATTGAATTCACTAAGTTTGGGTCTTTCACAATTCAATTTTTCTCTGCTTAATCCTGGAAACTTGCGTGAAAGAAAAGCAAAACATTCACCGTTTTTCTCAAGGGCTTTTACAAACTATTTCATAATGCCCAGTTTGATATGAAGTGGTGGCAGTATAATGCGATCTGGATTTACTAAGGGCAAATTAATAACATTTTTTTGTTTGTCGCGGCTATCCCACAGACACATAAAACGTGGGTATTTCGTATATCCACCCTGTTGTCCGAGAAGAAAGTTAACCATCTTTAAGTCTACACAAATGAGCCAGTTGTTAATTTTTCCATTACTAAAGAAATAGTTGTATACTCTTCTTCCATAGTAGTAGAGTGTGCAATAAGTATAGAACCATACTTGTTGCCGTTATGAAGTAGCACAAACTTTAAGCTTCTCTTGCTACTGTCTATAAAAAGACGCCAACCATTTGGTTAGTATCGTTGTGAACTCATCTCCAATATCTCTGACATCATTACAAAAAACGAAATCACTTTCTCTAGAAAAATATGGTAACAAATTCTTTTCTCGGGTTCTATATAAAGTTATTCTGGCTCCTGGTGTAAGTAAATTCTTTTCTTTTAAACGAGATGCCAAAATTTCAGAAACTCCTTTTGAGAAATTTAGGTCCCTTACTCCTCCTCCTTACTTCAATTCCTTTTGATTAAAAGGTTGAAGATCTGATGACTGACTACATACGAGATGCGAATCAGTATTGCCCATTTTGCTGTCTTCAATTTCCATAAGATCTGGTTTTTCAGAGCATTTAGATGATGCTCCTTGTATCTCACCAGAGTATAGAAGAGGTCGTTGAGCGGAGGGTAAGTTAGGATATAACCCTTTATTTCAATTTCCGGAATTATGCCGTTAATATATATTTAGGACGCAAAAATAGCAGTCATCAGGGTGATTTTGAGGTTCCTGCCAAACCATCGGTGTTTTAAATTTGATAGCACTTCTTTTTCCATTTGATCATTGCCGTAGACACACAATACAGTTCTGGCACACAATATGTGGTACCCGTTGCTTGTCTTGATTGCACAATGTTATTTGACATTGCGATTCAAGAACAACGTGAATCGCTTCTTCCGCACTCGTGCTGCTCCTGGAGCGCTTTAGGGACTTCCCTGCAGCACGTGTGCTAGACCCATAAAAAAAAAAAAAAAAAAAGAAAGCGGTTAAAATACGTAGTTTTAACAAAGTCCGAGATAGTTTTTCGATATTTGCCACAAATATAGCAAAAAACAATCTGGATTGTGTAAACAACGTCTACGTGTCGAAGCCATATCTGAAAATAAAAAAAAAAAATTATTCTGCGTCGGATAGATCTTAAAAAACTGCGGGTGTTGTCTAAGTTAGGGTAGACTGAGAATATTAAAAAACATCGAAAACATTCGAAATCAGAACGCTACAATAAGCCTAAAACTGAAAAAAAATTAGAGGAAAAAATTTTTAAAAAAATTATTTGTTGACCAGTGTAATCGCTTCTACTATTAGAAATAAATATTGTATTTTTTAAAAATACAAAAATCATATTTTAAATTGTATTCTTTATCAAAAAAGTTTTTTTCTTCTAACTAAAACGAGCTAAATTATTGCTGCACATAATATCCTTTCATGATAAATTAAAATTTATTATTTCACTTACTATGCTTACTATCAGTATTTCGTTTTTTTTTTAGCATTTTGGGGCTTATCTGTGCATTTTAGAGCACAGACGCCGCAAAATTAACGTTAAAAACGCTTTTATTCGATTCGTTCGATAGAATGAGTAACTAAGCAGACAGTTAGTCGGTAGGTCAAAATTACAGGTTGCCCTCTTGGTCTAATAGTTTTCATGATCTAGAGCCCTTAAAAGTGAAGACATGCTGTGATCTTGCTGCTGCTGCCACTCGAAGCTGAGTCTTTTATAGGTCGTCGTCTTCGCAAATAGGTGGGAGGGTCGGGAGTGTTCGTCCGGGCATTGGTGTTTGCCAGCTGGGAGCCCGTATCAGTGGCAACTACGGGTTCTGGCGCTATGCTGACGGTTGCCTTCTCGATGTTTTGGTTATTCCTTGGTTTAGCTAGTGGACCCTTCCATGTCCTTCGCATGGGATGCTGTAAAGATTGCAACAAATTGTACATAGGGCAAACAAACAGGAGAATCTCCACCTGGATCCAAGAACATAAAATAAGTATAAAAAAAAAAACAACTTCAGCTCTTTTTCAGCACCATCATCATATTGGTCACAACATCAATTTTGAGGGATCTAAACAAATAGCCTCGATTTCACATTATAAAACAGGCATAGTCAGAGAAGCCTCGAAAATCAAATAGAATGGACAACTAAATAAGTGGGATGATGCACTAAATATCTCCACTACATGGAAGGGTCTACTAGCTAAACCAAGGATTAACCAAAACATCGAGAAGGCAACAGTCAGCATAGTCGCACAGGCAACCGAATGTCGGGACACTTTGAGCTTCTGACACCACAAAACACTAAAAACATCCCAAACAACAGTAAACCAATAAAAAAAACATCGGGCGAGCGACGTAACGGTCGAGGACGTCGCGGGAAATGGCAGCTCGACCAAAACGATGAAGACCGGGCAACTGAAAATGGACCTGCCAAAAGTGTTGTGCCGGCGAGTAAGCCGACACCCACCAAGGTGGGAAAATCAAAGCAACGCATGACTTACACTACAGGAACAAACGAACACACCATGCGTTGCTTTAATATAAGCACAAGTCCTAACAAAGAAACCACTGAGAAGAGAATCACTCGCCGCCTAGACCCACCACTATCAATCCCAAACGTAATCGACGAAGTATTTAATCAAAAACTCCCGCAACGACAAAGAAATCCCAACAGCACAGGACCAAAATTTTAACGGCAAATAGGAATAGAAAACAAAATCAACAACATCAGGAGATATCTAGTACACCTTACCCAGTTTATCAGCGGGAACATGTCCAAACGAGTCACACAGAGTATAGACAAGATCAAGTCCGGGTCTCCCAACAGAACACTGCCAGAAATCCTGGATACTTTGAAACAAAAATTATCCGTATATGCCGCAAGACTCCGTAGATACAAAGAACCAAACGAGAGGAAAGACACCAACAACCTCTTCCGAAGAAGCGAAACACAGTTCTACCGGAAAACTATGCACAGCAGACAGCAGTGACTGAACCACCAAACAAACAAGAACTCACAGATCATTGGAAAAGTATCTGGTCAGAACCCAAACTACCCAATAATCACACCCCCTGGATCAAAGCTAAAGAGGGCAAAGATAAACATGTGACAGAACAGGAAAATTCCACATTAACTACTGTAGGACCAAAGAGCATGATGAGGCGCCTGGATGCAAGAAGTTCCGGAGGTAGAATGGCCCCTCGTTCGGATCTCCGGGTGGGGGCTGCTTCGAGGGCGTTGACTTGCAGACATCATAATTTTAAGATAGATTTTTGCAACATATGAGGTTTAAACTCGAACATAAATTCAGTGCATGAACACCTGCAATCAAATAAACCTCATGTACTCGCTCTATGTGAAACCAAGGTCAGTCCATCAACCAGCACGGTCAACTATCTTTATCCTGGGTACGACTTCTATTCCCGATTTAGGCATAACTTTGGAATCTGTCTTTTTGTCAGAAGCGACCTCTCTTGTCAACGAGAAGAAGCTCTGGAGCCCACAAACTTTGATGTTATGTGGTTAAAAATAACGACTCAACAAACCACAAGGTTCATCTGTATCCTGTATCGACCACCAATCGATACCAATTTTCGAACACTTTTCGCTTCTCTTGCAAACACCATCAATCATTTACAAATTACCTATCCAAGTGCCGAAATTGCCATCCTGGGCGGCTTTAATGTCCACAATATCAACTGGCTTAAATATTCAAATACTACAGACGAACAAGGTCGTGAAGCTGAATCATTCTCAATCAGTTATGGCTTAACTCAGCTTATTGACGAACCAACACGGATCCCTGATCGAGACGGGGAGTTCGCCAGTCTTCTTGATCTGTTTTTAACCACCAATCCGAAGATTTACACGGTCACCGTAAATCCGCCGTTGGGTTCTTCCGACCATAAACTGCTTTCGACATCGGGTATCCTGCCAATCAGTGACAGAGAGGCGCCCTAGGCCGCACAAGATTTGGCACTACAAATCTGCTAAATGGGATGATCTCATGGAATACTTTCGAACTTTCCCTTGGATGGACGTTTGTTTTCGATCCGATAACCCATCTGACTACGCCAGGGAGGTCTCCGATGTTATTTTGGCTGGTATGGAAGCTTACATCCCTTTTTCGAAGAAATGCTCCTCCAACGGCAAGCCTTGGTTCGACCGAAAATGCAAAGAAGCTGTTGCTTCTAAACATATTGCCTACCAACAATGGCGTGAAAATCCTGACACCGTAAATCGTAACATATTTGTTCATGCCCGGAACAGATGCAAGGGAATTATCGACGAAACCAAGGAGGCACACAATCAACGAATTAGAAACAAAATTCTCGCTTGTCCCAACAATTCCAGGTCCTTTTGGGCAGTCGCTAAGCAGCAGTTAGTCAAAATTTTACCAAATCCACCATACCACCACTCATACGGCCAGATAATTCCATTGCAACTACACCTGTTGAGAGACCGAATTTGTTGGCTGAATTCTGCTTCACATTCTACTGTCGATTTCCAAGGAAAAATACCACCTACTGTTCCCATATTGCAGTCAAGGATGCCCGATGTTGTCTTCAGACAGCGCATCATAAAGCGTATTTTAATGAAGCTAGACACCAAGAAGACTTCTGGCGCAGACGGAATACCTGCCATAGTTCTCAAAAACTGTGCAAGGGAACTAACACCAGTTTCTGTAGACTTTTTAACCTATCCTACAGAAAGGGAAAATTTCCGTCCTGCTGGAAATGTGCCACGGTTCAGCCGATACCTAAAAAGGAAAGAAGACCTTGCCAAATAACTACCGACCAGTTGCACTGCTTTCAATAATATCGAAAGTCATGGAAAAGGTTATTAATGAGCATCTTCTAAAATATCTTGAACGATTCAATATTATTAGCTATCATCAATATGGTTTTCGTAAACATAGATCAACAGGAGATCTTCTGACTTATGTAACACATGTTTGGAACAACGCAATTGAACACTTTGGAGAATCTCGAGCGGTTGCTCTTGACATATCCAAGGCATTCGACCGTGTTTGGCACGATGGACTGTTGGCTAAGTTACGCTCTTATGGTATGTCTCAAAGGTTCTGTTTGTGGCTCTCATGTTTCTTCAGAGAGCGTTCTTTACGAGTGGCGATCGACCGATTTCTTTCTAACACCCTTACTATCAACGCCGGTGTGCCCCAGGGCTCCATACTGTCTCCTCTTTCTCATTTACATTAACGATCTACTGGAAAAGACCGGGAATCCAATCTACAGCTTTGCAGATGACAGTACGCTTGTCTCTTCATTCACCTTGAACGCTCGGACATCGGCTGCTCAGGCGAATATTCGCAGACAGCAGGAGATCGTTCAACTTAACAGAGACCTGGAAGAAATTCTATCTTGGGGTGACAGTAACCAAGTGGAATTTAACGCACAAAAACCCAGGCGGCAGTTTTTTCTAAAAAAGTTAACGTTGCTGAACCCGACATAGTTATGTCGGGGCACTCCATTCCTCAAGCATCGCTTTGTTGGGCGTTAGTTTGGGAGCAAATACTGCTCCCACGTTTGGGGCTCTGCTCCTAAGCATACACTGCATTTGTTGGATTCTGTTCAGAGAAGAGCGGTCCGTCTGATTGGGGACCCGGAATTGACCGGCGGCCTTGATTCGCTGGAACATCAAAGAACGGTTGGCGACTTGAGTCTGTTCTACAAGTATTTTCATGGAAAGTGTTCGAAGGATGTAGCCCGCTTAATTCCTCCCAAAGCGGTGCATGTTAAAAATACACGTCGCGCTGGTGCTTCACATCCGTATGAGGTTCAGCTTGTTACTCCGCGTACAACGCTTTTCAAGCAGTCTTTTATATGGAGAACATCATCCCTTTTGAATAATTTGCCCAGCGCTGTGTTTCCCACCGAGTACAATTTACAGCGATTCAAGAACAACGTGAATCGCTTTTTTTTCCGCACTCATGCCGCTCCTGGAGCGCTTTAGGGACTTCCCTGCAGCACGTGTGCTAGACCCATAAAAAAAAAAAAATAGTGCCAGAACCAGTAATTGCCATTGATACGGGCTCCCAGCCGGTAAACACCGATGCCCGGACAAATACTCCCGACCTCCCTACCTACAATCTGCAAAGACGCCCACCTATAAAAGACAGCACTTCGGTCTCTCAGTTAGCTTCGAGTGACAGGAGCAAGATCACAGCATCGAGTAGTAGCAGCAGCAAGAGCACTTGAAAATGCCAAATGAGATTTTGGCGAAACGTCGTGCAAATTCATTATTAGACGAACGGATTGAAACCCGGAATTCTAATGTATATAATATATTTATATATATATATATATATATATATATATATATATATATATATATATATATATACATATATATATATATATATATATATATATATATATATATATATATATATATATATATATATATGTATATATATATATATATATATATATATATATATATATATATATATATATATATACATATATATATATATATATATATATATATATATATATATATATATATATATATATATATATATATATATATATATATATATATATATATATATATATAAAGGGTGTTTTTTATAGAGGTATAAAACTTTAAGTTGGCAACACTTTTTTAACTGGCGGCCATTTTGTCAGCTGTCAAGTGATTTATGTTTAGTTTGGTTTGGCATTTCAACATGAATAGACTGACGCCTGAACAACGCTTCCAAATTGTGCAAATTTATTTTGAAAATCATGGTTCTGTTCGAAATACGTATCGCGCACTACGTCCATTTTACGGTCAACATAATCGTCCATCAGAGCAATTAATTCGATTAACTATGGAACGTTTTCGCACCACGTTTACTCTAAATGATAATAAGCATCCACAGAGACGTCGTACAGTGCTTACAGAAGAAGTCATTGCTGCTGTAGAGCGTAGCGTAGAGGAAGACCCGAATCAGTCTATCCGCCATCGTGCACAGGAATTGGATATGTGTCCATCCACTTTATGGAAGATTTTGCGGAAAGATCTTGGTTTGCGTGCTTACAAAATCCAACTCGTGCAACAATTAAAGCCACACGATCACCTAGCAAGGCGTAGATTCGGTGAATGGGCCCAAAACAAGATTGCCGTTGATCCCGATTTTCATAAGCGAATTTTGATTAGCGATGAAGCTCACTTTTGTTTGAATGGATACGTCAATAAACAAAACTGCCGTATTTGGAGTGATGATAATCCTCAAGTGTATGTTGAGACACCGTTACATCCAGAAAAACTGACTGTTCGGTGTGCTTTATGGGCTTGTGGAATCATTGGTCCGTACTTCTTTAAAAACGATGCTGGTCAAAACGTTACAGTCAATGGTGACCGCTATAGAGCCATGATTACTGACTTTTTCGTTCATCAATTGAACAACCATGATGTGCAGGAGCTGTGGTTTCAACAAGACGGCGCAACATGTCACACAGCTCGTGCCACAATTGATTTATTGAAGGAAACGTTTTGTAACCGCATAGTTTCACGTGTTGGACCCATGAATTGGCCTTTAAGATCGTGCGATTTAACGCCGCTAGACTATTTTTTGTGGGGATATGTGAAGTCGCTAGTCTACGCCGATAAGCCCGAAACGATTGACCACTTGGAGGACAACATTCGCCGCGTTATTGCCGATATACGGCCACAAATGTTGGAAAAAGTCATCGAAAATTGGACCTCAAGATTAGACTATGTCCGAGCCAGCCGTGGCGGTCATATGCCAGAAGTCATATTTAAATTATAATGCCAGAAGATTATCTTTCGAATAAAGTAAATTTCATGTCAATTTAAAAAATTCATCTTTGTTTTATTCCATTTCAAAGTTCTATACCTCTATAAAAAACACCCTATATATTTATATATATATATATATATATATATATATATATATATATATATATATATATATATATATATAAACGAAAGGTAGTCAATAAATTGTCTATCCATTAGGTTGACCAATTAGAGTTTCGGTTCAGTTACATTCGAAAATATTTCGATAGCCTTGCTCGTGGAATTCAGTAAGTGAATTTGAAATAAATGAAATATATTCATTTTTGATACAATATTTAAGTCAAAGTTTATTTTTCATATCTTCTAAATTTACGAATTTCAAGTGTATGCTGTTTAAAGTCGAATCTGGACTGATTTAAAATAAATATTAAAGTCAAAAAAGAAAATCTAATTGAATTACATAAATTGAACACAAATATTATTCTTAATTATTTAGAATAATATATATATATATATATATATATATATATATATATATATATATATATATATATATATATATATATTTCGCTTGCTAAAAAGAAGTATAGCATTTGTAAAAAAATCACCCTTCGAGATTTTTTACCTTTTAAGGTCTCTAGATTATGTGATACATAGTTACCCAATTACATCATTCTACCTATTGATACGATAGCTCTTATGCAATTTTTAATACTCATAAATACTTCAATAATACTTAAAATAGGAATGGATTTTACTGTTTATGAGCTATATCATTTTAGGGGTTGGAGGTTAAAGGGGCGGGAGTCGATAAATTTTCTATATTAGTGTTCCGTACGGAACACTTATAAGATCACTTCGGTGTCTGTCCGTCTGTCCGTCTGTCCGTCTGTCTGTCCGTCTGTCCGTCTGTCCGTCTGTCCGTCTGTCCGTCTGTCCGTCTCCGTCCGTCTGTCCGTCTGTCCGTCTGTCACACCCGATTTTCCCCGAAACTACTTGTCATAGAAAGTTGAAATTTGGTGGCAATATAGGAATTGATGGCCTCATCAGAGCCATGTAGTTTTGAAAATTAAATTTTGACTTAAGGGGTTAGTTTTGGGGGGTGAAATCGGAAATGAAAAAAAAATTTTTTTACTAGGTAATCGAGTGTGGTGTCAAATGAAAGCTTGTGAAAACACGAGTAAAAAAATATATATATAATGTAATACTTGCGCTCACTTTTCTTTGAATTATTTTTAAAAAATCGCGAAAAATCGCTGTCCACACCCGCCTTATCTCGGAAAGTACTTATCAAAAAATTTTGAAAAAATTCTGGAATATTCTCCACGGGGTGTAGATTGAACGAAAATTATCATGAGTGCATTACCTGTAATAATTTATCTGTTATATAAAAAAAAAACAGAAATTTCAAGGTCATCAATTTTCAGTAAAGATTGGAATAAACTTTGTTGAAAACTTATTTGGGGTGTGTTTTGTGAAGTCACTGATCATTTTATATCACCGTAACATAAATTTTGACTTAAGGGATTCGTTTTGAGGGGTGAAATCGGAAGTGAAAAAAAAAAATTTTTTACTAGGTCATCGAGTGTGGTGTCAAATGAAAGCTTGTGAAAACACGAGTAAAAAATATATATATAATGTAATACTTGCGCACACTTTTCTTCTTATTACTTTTAAAAAATCGTGAAAAATCGCTGTCCCCTACCTTATCTCGAAAAGTACTGATCAAAAAATTTTGAAAAAATCCTGGAATATTCTCCACGGGGTATAGATTGAACGAAAATTGATTTATTGAAGGAAACGTTTTGTAACCGCATAGTTTCACGTGTTGGACCCATGAATTGGCCTTTAAGATCGTGCGATTTAACGCCGCTAGACTATTTTTGTGGGGATATGTGAAGTCGCTAGTCTACGCCGATAAGCCCGAAACGATTGACCACTTGGAGGACAACATTCGCCGCGTTATTGCCGATATACGGCCACAAATGTTGGAAAAAGTCATCGAAAATTGGACCTCAAGATTAGACTATGTCCGAGCCAGCCGTGGCGGTCATATGCCAGAAGTCATATTTAAATTATAATGCCAGAAGATTATCTTTCGAATAAAGTAAATTTCATGTCAATTTAAAAAATTCATCTTTGTTTTTATTCCATTTCAAAGTTCTATACCTCTATAAAAAACACCCTATATATTTATATATATATATATATATATATATATATATATATATATATATATATATATATATATATATATATATATATATATATATAAACGAAAGGTAGTCAATAAATTGTCTATCCATTAGGTTGACCAATTAGAGTTTCGGTTCAGTTACATTCGAAAATATTTCGATAGCCTTGCTCGTGGAATTCAGTAAGTGAATTTGAAATAAATGAAATATATTCATTTTTGATACAATATTTAAGTCAAAGTTTATTTTTCATATCTTCTAAATTTACGAATTTCAAGTGTATGCTGTTTAAAGTCGAATCTGGACTGATTTAAAATAAATATTAAAGTCAAAAAAGAAAATCTAATTGAATTACATAAATTGAACACAAATATTATTCTTAATTATTTAGAATAATATATATATATATATATATATATATATATATATATATATATATATATATATATATATATATTTCGCTTGCTAAAAAGAAGTATAGCATTTGTAAAAAAATCACCCTTCGAGATTTTTTACCTTTTAAGGTCTCTAGATTATGTGATACATAGTTACCCAATTACATCATTCTACCTATTGATACGATAGCTCTTATGCAATTTTTAATACTCATAAATACTTCAATAATACTTAAAATAGGAATGGATTTTACTGTTTATGAGCTATATCATTTTAGGGGTTGGAGGTTAAAGGGGCGGGAGTCGATAAATTTTCTATATTAGTGTTCCGTACGGAACACTTATAAGATCACTTCGGTGTCTGTCCGTCTGTCCGTCTGTCCGTCTGTCTGTCCGTCTGTCCGTCTGTCCGTCTGTCCGTCTGTCCGTCTGTCCGTCTGTCCGTCTGTCACACCCGATTTTCCCCGAAACTACTTGTCATAGAAAGTTGAAATTTGGTGGCAATATAGGAATTGATGGCCTCATCAGAGCCATGTAGTTTTGAAAATTAAATTTTGACTTAAGGGGTTAGTTTTGGGGGGTGAAATCGGAAATGAAAAAAAAAAATTTTTTTACTAGGTAATCGAGTGTGGTGTCAAATGAAAGCTTGTGAAAACACGAGTAAAAAAATATATATATAATGTAATACTTGCGCTCACTTTTCTTTGAATTATTTTTAAAAAATCGCGAAAAATCGCTGTCCACCCGCCTTATCTCGGAAAGTACTTATCAAAAAAATTTTGAAAAAATTCTGGAATATTCTCCACGGGGTGTAGATTGAACGAAAATTATCATGAGTGCATTACCTGTAATAATTTATCTGTTATATAAAAAAAAAACAGAAATTTCAAGGTCATCAATTTTCAGTAAAGATTGGAATAAACTTTGTTGAAAACTTATTTG
Organism: Pachyrhynchus sulphureomaculatus; assembly: GCA_019049505.1. Taxonomy (NCBI): domain Eukaryota; kingdom Metazoa; phylum Arthropoda; class Insecta; order Coleoptera; family Curculionidae; genus Pachyrhynchus; species Pachyrhynchus sulphureomaculatus. The sequence goes on along the minus strand of CM032455.1, from coordinate 60,034,926 downwards.
GGGTGTGTTTTGTGAAGTCACTGATCATTTTATATCACCGTAACATAAATTTTGACTTAAGGGATTCGTTTTGAGGGGTGAAATCGGAAGTGAAAAAAAAAATTTTTTACTAGGTCATCGAGTGTGGTGTCAAATGAAAGCTTGTGAAAACACGAGTAAAAAATATATATATAATGTAATACTTGCGCACACTTTTCTTCTTATTACTTTTAAAAAATCGTGAAAAATCGCTGTCCCCTACCTTATCTCGAAAAGTACTGATCAAAAAATTTTGAAAAAATCCTGGAATATTCTCCACGGGGTATAGATTGAACGAAAATTATCATTACCTTTAATAATTTATCTGGTATAGAAAAAAAAACCAATATTTCAAGGTCACCAGTTTTCAGTAAAGATTGAAAACAAACTTTGTTGAAAACTCATTTGGGGTGTGTTTTGTGAAGTCACTGATCATTTTATACCACCCTAACAAAACTTTTTATTTCAAAAACAATCAATGTACGGAACACTAATTGTGCAAGTTCAACTTGCACTTGACCGGTTATTTTTTTTTTTAATAATATTATGAGATTTTTTCTGATTTTTGGGTCGTAATACTGAATAAATTTTAAGGACAAATGTTTTCAATCAAACATATAGGGATATAGACAAGTGAGAGAAGAAGATGGGAAGGGTTGCTTGATATATGTGGTGTAATATGCTTCTTTTTTGAGATTTTTTTAGGTTCGAGGAATCTGAAAATAGTGTTTATTTTTTCATTATATTCAATTAGTTATGGTCATACATATAAGAATTTAAACGGGTCGAGGGGGATTAGAGGGGTTGCTTTATATATATCGAGTTATATATCATTTTCAGATTTCTTGGAGTCGAAGAATCTGAAAACTCTGACATATTTTTATTATTTCCAGTTTTTTTAGCAGAAACAGTATCCAGAAAAATATATTTTAGTACTAAACATCTATAAAGCCTATTTTCTGCTTTTGCGAGTATTATCTCACCTGTCATTCAAAATTTCGACTTGTAATACTTGGCGTAAGTTATTCTTTACTGTGAGGTCAAACGCAATATTTGTTTATTCTTTAAATCTATGGGTATAACTGTTTTAACTCTTGTTACTTCTGTCGTCAACAGAAGTATCGTATTGGTCAAAAAATCACCTTGTGTGACAGAATCTATTTCACGACAAGCCTAGTCTCCAATTCTAGTTTCTATAGTAGCTGCAGTAAGAAAAGAAACAAGTTCCTGAATAATATAGGTTGAGAAAAAGGGGGTGTCGACACATTTTGTAAAGTTTCAATATAATGATAGAAACATTCCTCGTATTTGTTTGAGAGAATGAACGAATCTTGAATATACATATTTACGGTCAAATATATAAGAGGAGTCTGATGATATATGTTCCTGTCATTGTTTTCAAGGACCAAGAATTTGAAAACCAAATACTTTTAATTCTTTCCAGTGGTAACACTAGCAATATGTAGAGGAGAATAAGATGTGATTATGAGTGATCTAAAAAAAGCAATGCTTATTTTATACGCAACTTTGATCAATCGGACAGATAAGCTATATAGAGAGTTTGGTACGTGGCGGTAACTTCCAATACCTTTTGTTTAATGTCTCAAGATAATATATCATTTCTTTTTTAAAAATATGTATTATTAAACTTTATTCTTTCTTAAGCTAGTCAAATTCTGTATTTATTTTACAACTGTCATTTACCAAGGAAACATAAAGTAAGCGACTAACAATTTTTTTTCATTGTGGAAGTAAAACTACTATTTTACACATGTCAAATATTAAATTTTTGTATTGTACCAATTACTTTTGATTATTTTAAAGAGATACTGCATAATTTATTTCATAATTTTATATATAAAAATTAATAAAAACAATTTAGTAATAAATAAAAATTTTTTAACAAAAATTAATTTTAACAAAATTAACAATAAAATATATTTAATTTACTATATAAATTCTTCTTGTCATTGTATAAATAAAATGAGTATAAAATAGCAATGTTTATGGCTTATTACCGTAATTCTAATTTGCCTATTACAAATATTCACGTATATGTTTTGAATTAACATTTTTTTGTAATCTCTAGTACCTTTTATTGGATTATTTTCATTGTAATAATTTTTTTTTTTTTTTATGGGTCTAGCACACGTGCTGCAGGAAAGTCCCTAAAGCGACTCACGTTGTTCTTGAATCGCTGTAAATTGTACTCGGTGGGAAATACAGTCCTGGGCAAATTATTCCAAAGGGATGATGTTCTCCATATAAAAGACTGCTTGAAAAGCGTTGTATGAGGAGTAACAAGCTGAACCTCATACGGATGTGAAGTATTAGCGCGATGTGTACTTCTAACATACACTGCTCTGGGAGGAATTAAGCGGGCCACATCCTTCGAACACTTTCCATGAAAATACTTGTAGAATAGGCTCAAGTCGCCAACCGTTCTTCGATATTCCAGCGAATCAAGGCCGCCGGTCAGTTTCGGGTGTCCAATCAGACAAACAGCTCTTCTCTGAATAGAATCCAACAAATGGAGTGTATGTTTGGGAGCGGAGCCCCAAACATGGTAGTAGTATTCCATAGTTGGTCGAATTCGAGCTTTGTAAAGAATTAACAGTTGTTGTGGTTTTCTGGTTCGAAATAATATTCCTAACTTTTGAGAAGCTCTCCTTGCTACGCCTGCAACATGTTGATGCCAGGACATATTTGCTCCCAAATTAACGCCCAACAAATTGAGTGACGATGTTAGAGGAATGGAGTGCCCCGACATGACTATGTTGGGTTCAACAACGTTAACTTTTTTAGAAAAAACTACCGCCTGGGTTTTTGTAGCGTTAAATTCCACTTGGTTACCCCAAGATAGAATTTCTTCCAGGTCTTTGTTAAGTTGAATGACTTCCTGCTGTCTGCGGATATTCGTCTGAGAAGCCGATGTCCGAGCGTTCAAAGTGAATGAAGAGGTAAGCACAACACACAATCTGCAAAACTGTAGATTAGATTCTCGGTCTTTTCCAGCGTGTGTTTATCATTCGATAACCACTTATCCGATTTACGTTGTTTTTTAATTCCTAACTTAATATTTATCAACAAAAATCTATAATATATATAAAACGCAACATCTCTCTGTCTGTCTGTCCGTTAGTGCGCTTAGTACTCAAGAGCTACTTACCCGATTTACGTATTTTTTTTATAAAATACATATGTTCTCTGGTCAGGTTTTAAGATATATTTTATTATGTTAGGTAACATGAGGAATAAGCAGTGAGGATAATAGTAAATCAAGTCCACGCGAGCGGAGCCGCGAGCACGGCTAGTAACTTTATATATAATATAAGAATTAGCAAAAAAGGTTTAGTAATAAATAAAGATTTTGACAAAAATTAAATTTTTTACAAAATTAATAATAAAATATATTTTATTTACTACATAAATTTTTCTTGTCATTGTATAAATAATATGAGTATAAAATAGCAATGTTTATGGCTTATTAATTCTAATTTGCCTATTACAAATATACACGTATGTGTTATGAATTAACATTTTTTGCTAATCTCTAGTACCTTTTATTGGATTATTTTCATTGTGATAAAATACTTAAACGTCAATGATAGTTAAATTCTGGGAATATACCCTCTGTTCAAGATGAAACCTTTTACTAGATAACAAAACACACTTATCTCAGTTGATATATTCTCTCACCTTCGATTCAGCGATCGGCAAGGCGAGTTAATTTACTAAATGAGTTTTATAACTTAGGTTTTTGAGATACCGCCTTATAAAGGTCAAGTAATGAACTTATGGATACTTAGTCTTCAATTAATCTTACTTATGATTTTGGGCTTCCTTGAGTGTTATATTAACTTGAACTCATTTTTATGTTATAAAATAGAAATTAGTGTCACCACTTATAAAGCTTTCAATACCCAAAAATGCTACTATGGTGCCATTAATTTCTTCTATTTTGTTGTGTTTTTGAGAAATAGTGTTTACATATTAGTTTGTTTAGTACGTATGGATTTATGTATATATGACAGTAACCAAGTAGAATTTATTGCTACAAAACTCATGTCACAGTTTTTTCTAAATAACTTAATGTTGTTGAACCCGATATAGTTATATCAGGAACAAATATATCTTTGAATGAACGTGGTGTAAGCATAGCAAAGAAAGTTTTTCAAAAGCTGGGCTTATTATTTCAAATGAGAAAGCTTTTACGTTTCACGACAACTGTTAATTGTACACAGAGATTGCAAGAAAAATCTGCAATATACTCATATTAAATACAAAATTGAGCAAAGCAGGTCTTGCACGAAAGAAGAAACCTAATATAATATATATATATTATATATATATATATATATATATATATATATATATATATATATATATAATACATTAAAATTCCGGGTTTCAATCCGTTCGTCTAACAGTAAATTTTCACGGCGTTTCGCCAAAATCTCATTTGGCATTTTGGCGAAACGTCGTGCAAATTCATTGTTAGACGAACGGATTGAAACCCGGAATTTTAATGTGTAATATTCCACCATATTATATATATATATATATATATATATATATATATATATATATATAATATATATATATATATATATATATATATATATATATATATATATATATATATATATATATATATATATATATATATATATATATATGTATATATATATATATATATATATATATATATATATATATGTATATATATATATATATATATATATACTATATATATATATATATATATATATATATATATATATATATATTTCGGCTCTATACTTTGAGAATTTTCTCAGTTAATAATGGTCTTTGGTTAATTTTATATCTCCTGTAGGGACTCAACAGAAAGACTAAGTACAATAAGAGAAGATTTGATTCCTAACTAGATTACTTGTTTACTTTACTGTACTGGGGTTTTGTCGGAAGAGTTCAGGAACATTCAGTCTGGCAACAAGCGGTTATACTCAACAATTTGTCGTATTCTTTTTTTGACACTAAAGATTTTATTTCAGTTCAGCCCGATTTCAAAGTAGTATTTTTTTCCCTTTTTTAGTACTGCAAATTAAGAAAAATTCATACAGTTTCAAGGAGCGAGATATATATATATATATATATATATATATATATATATATATATATATATAAATAAGCATTTTTGAAAAATTTTAAAAAAGGCAGATCAATTTTAATTTATGCAATGTTGATAAACACGCGATTTTTGACAACAATAATGGATTCTCATATTTTAAGTATTCATTTAACAATAAATTAACAGAGTAATAATAAAATATGCACACATCTAGTAAAAATAATGCTTAACTATAATAAAGAAGACTTATTACCTATTTTATTTCAAAAGACATTCATTGGTAACATTCGGCAGCATGTGCGTCTAAGGCTAGGTCACACAGAACGCGACTTGTCGCGGCGGGTAGCGATCGCGCGCGACCATCGCAGAGGTCTGCGATATGACAACGTCTCGTAGGGCGGGGGCGCGATATTGCATAACTTATTAAAGGGGAGCATTGAGAAATGCAGAACGAACTGGAGAAAACCAGTTGGATCAAGGGAACGACTAGCCATTTATTTGAGGCAAGTTATGTAGGGATATTTATTGATACAAACAGTGAGAATTATGCTAATTTATTTTTGAACAATAAGACATTAAACAAACGTACAAAATCAAGTATTCAAACATCATTATAAAGTAACAAAATTTTCATAAACATCACGTACACAGTCGAAAGTATCACTGATGGAAGATGATTCCCTGCTATTTTCAGGGTAAGTTGGGGAAATATAGGCCAGTGTGTTATTAGGGAGCACTGGCGATGTTGCTGGTGAGACCGCTCGTTCAGCAAGCTCATTCATTTCGTTTCGTGAGAAGAATGTAGCAAGTTCTAACTTCATCACAGCTTGAGTTCTTGATCGGAATTTTTTAAAAGTTTCTGCGTAACTCAGAAACAAGTGATCCACGTAGCTGTTTTGCAAAAAGGTAATTATTTTGTCAACTTCTGATAGTTAAGATATATTTCCTCTGGCTTCAATTTTCAGTTATCTCGTTGGTGGAGCTGGAAATGGCATTTCTGAATGAACTAGAGACGATTGGGCTACGTTGTTGTCATTGTGCCCGATCAGCGGCTGAGTGACTGACGTAGAGGACCTCGTATCCTCAATTGAACATTCCGATATATTGCTACCCTGGGAACGAAATTGAAGCGTATCATCTAAAAATGGCAATTGGCTACCCTATGACCACTTTCGGTACTTTTTGGCCTGCCCTATTACACCTTTCCTGCTCTTCTTGCCCTTCATATAACAATCACGTAAATATTTCAATTTCTGTTTCACTGGATCACCTGAAACAAATATAACGATTAAAATTAAGAAAAAGACAGTGCTACAATGTAAATACAGTGTTTAAAAATTCGACTCCATTCGACATATGTAATGCCAACCTAAAGTGTCTTTTCTGTGTATTTTTCAGATATTTGGCTACTGGCGACATTAGACCACAGCTTTTTCTTTTCGATTGGGACATTCGACTGTCTCCAAAGTTGTAAAAGACGTATGTCGAGAAATTTGGAGTGTTTTACAATCAAGGTATTTACCAGCACCTACGATAGAGATGTGGAAGAAATCTAAGGGTGGATTTTCACCATTTTGGGGTTTCCAATTTGCGCTGGAAAGAGAAAAAAAAAAAAAAAGACGGAAACCATTTCAAACTAAAACTCCCTTTTAACAGTAGGTCACAATTATTCTGCTACAAAAATTATTTTCACTTGTTCGATAGCGACCCATACTACAAGTTTTTGGTAGTTATTGTAGGAGGTTACGGACGTCACAGCGACAGAGCAATTTTTTAAAATTCAGCTTTCTACTGATAGTACATTGATGGATAAAGATTCTACCGCCGAAGTTTGGAGGGTACAAAAAACCCTATTCCTCGTCTTTGGGTGGGTAATAAAGGCTTTGCACTTCAAACATATTTAATGAAACCGTAATCCAAAGTTGGAATAATCACCAATACCACAATGAAACAGTTCAATGCATATCTCAGCCGAGCACGTCTTGTGGTTGAACCTGCGTTCGGCATATTAGCTATGAAATGGCATGTATTCTTGAGAGCTATAGAAACAAATGTTAATAATTTTGTTTTAAAATTGGTTACTTTTATGAATAAATTATCTGTAAAAAATTAAAAGATACCTTCATGTAATATTTAGTTCTGCAGCTATCTCATTTCAGGCTTCAGCCTTCTTTAAAACATTTTTATAATATTCGTGAAAAGTGTCAAACAAAAACCTATATTTTCGGACCGTTTCAATTAATAATTCACTTTATTCGCTCATTTTAACTGAACTGATTGCGCGATATCTGTAATATTGTACAAACGTATCGCTGCACGCCTCCATCCAGACTGGCTCACTGCCACAGATCGCCCTCTGTTTGACAGGGATGATGCAATCTTGAACAATACAACTAGATTGCTTCCCCGCAGCTGTCAGAGATCACTGCCTGCTGGGACAGATCGCGTTCTGTTTGACCGAGCCTTTACGTTCCTCGCAGCTCTAAAGGTCATTGGCCTTCGTCAACTGACATTCACATTTCAGTTGACCTTATGTTTCTCTGAGCTTTGGTTTGTAAGACGCGACAGAATTTAGAGACCCCACAGCTTTATGGATCATTGCTCTTTATCATCTGACGTAGACATCGCAGTTGATTTTATGTTTCTCTGAATTTTGGATAATATGAAAATGAATTTGAAAAATTTTCTTCTAATAACCTTTGCATGATTATTATAGAAATGATTTTTTGTTACTGATCTCAAATTTTTAATGTTCAAATGAAAACCACAAGGTACGTAAGTTTAAAAAGGTAAGCTAAAGACATATTATTTATATTGTTTATTCTTTACCATTAAACTAGGAAATATAAGAAGACAATTGTTTTCTAAAAATACCCATATAAAATTTCTTTAGGTACATACTCACAGATAGTCCAGTGGGTTCTTAAAGAAAAGTTCGTTGTAAAATGTTAAAATAAAAATTGTGCACCTAGTGAAGGTAATATTAGATATTTTGCTATATTAAATTAAAAGTTTTTCTCTGTTAAATTTAGTCTGGGAGTCTACAATAATATACTCCACAGGACGCAAATTAAAATTGGGAAATAATTATTAAAATCATCTAAATGAATAATTGACCAATACGCACATGAATCAGTTTAAAAAAAGCTTATTTTTCTAATTTTAATATTTAGTATAATCTTTCTGGACCTTTCTGCAGTGCTAATTAGAATCCCAACGACAAGCGGTCATTACCCGGACTGATATTCTTCTTTAACTACGTAGATGTTTGAGCTTTTACTAGCTCACAATTCCTTCCTGGAAATTTACTTGGATCATGTTACTCGTACAAGGGAAGCAAGATTTAACTTTTTCCAGTGTTCTCTATCGAATTTCGTTTCGTCTGGTTTCTAGATCGACAACTTACTAGGTTTTCGATTTTACTCTCTGCACCTATTAACTGTACCCGACCCTCTGCTAATTTACTTGATAGTGTTAAATTACCTTCTGGTAGTAAATTCCGTTTTATACTTTCCGGTTTTATATCATAAACTAACCAATCTCTCAGACATTTTTGTAGCCATTGATCAAAGTTACAATACTGAGCAAACTTTTTCAGTTTCAATACAAATACTTTGTTATCTCCGTTTTTCTCCGACAAAAGGATAACTTTCGGGATGACAGACACCAACATTGTTCAAAATTCTATCTAGAGCTTATTTTGCCCTACATCCTATACAATTGAAATTAAAAAAATACTTGTATTAAAATATCCTATCTGTAATACTTTCCAAGAAATAAAACTATTATTCTCTTATCTTCAAGGAAATACTCTCAATTAATTACGCACAAAATCGACACCATGTGTGACAAGGTCTAGCTCTATTAGAATAGAAAGAAGTGTGCTGGTGTTTTCAATATTTATTATTATTATTTATTTATTTAATAGCTCGCTAACATGGCTAATACTACTGTACAACTCATAGATTGCAAAAAAAAAAAAATGGAAAACGATATACTTCATTATATTATCGCAGTTTTAACGCCTACAAAAAATTAGATTGTTAGGTCAAATACAAAACTGAGATTAATCACTTCATATTCAGATATTTTTTGAAGATTTATCTTTTTAGTGTTCCGTACGGAACACTTATAAGATCACTTCGATATCCGTCTGTTCGATTTTCTCCGAAACTATTTGGCATAGAAAGTTGAAATTTGGGATTAATATAGGAATTGATAGCCTCATCAGATCCGTGTAGTTTTGAAAGTTAAATTTTGACTTAAGGGGTTAGTTTTGATGGGTGAATTTGGAAGTGAAAAAAAAAATTTACCAGGTCATCGAGTGGAATGTCAAATGAAAGCTTGTAAAAATACGAGTTCAAAAATATTTATAATGTAATACTTGCGCACACTTGTTGTATTATTTTTAAAAAATTGCGAAAAATCGCTGTCCTCCCCTTATCTCGAAAAATACTGATTAAAATTTTTTTTTAAAATTCAGGAATATTCTCCATAGGGTGTAGATTGAACGAAAATTCTCACGAGTGCATTACCTTTAATAATTTATATGATATATTAAAAAAACAAAAATTTCAAGTTTTCAGTAAAGATCGCAAAAAATCTTTATTAAAAACTCATTTAGGATGTGTTTGGTAAAGCCTCTGATCATTTTATACCTCCGTAACAAAAATTTTTATTTTAAAAGCAGTTAACATACGGAATAATAATTGCACAAATCCAACTTGTACTTGACTAGTTACTTTAACGGACATGTCTCAATTGTATAAATTTTTGGTAGCTTGCAGACTAAATTTCAGAAGAATAAAATAAGTGTCTTCTTTGGATAGATGAAAATGCTTTTAAGGAGCAAACATACGTAATACCTAATTAAATTTATGATTTATCTATTACATTTTTGTTAGCATTTATTTTATTATGTTTTACGCAAATTTACAGTAGGATGCCAAACAAAATGAAGTTATATGATAAGATTATCATGATTACTAATTTAGATATTTTTATTAATCAAGTCCCACTTGAATGTCCATAATAAAATTTTAAAAAACCTTGAATATATTATTGCTTGGATTTTTCCCATAGTTTTTTTTTAATTACGGTCATTGCGTAATATAAAGCAAGGTACATTTTTGAATAAATCCAAATTTCAAAATCAAAGTTACACACCCTAGATCTTAGCTGGTTAGTGTTAATGAAATGGAGTTATTTATTATTATATCAATATTGACCTTTAATATCACTTCTTCTTTTTCCCGTTGTAAGCAATTTTTCTTGTAACTCAATTACTTGTAGTTGACCTTTTTTCTTGTGTGGATTAATGTTTGAGAGTGAGTAAAAAATAGGAAAAACTATCTAGAATAAAAAAGTAAACAAACGTCTATTATACTTGTATGCGTAGGGTTGTTACCTTGCGTCTCTAACGTGCTTTCGCCAAATACTGTAAAATGATATTTAATTTTTTTTTACATGGTTTTGCATCAAAGCTCATGGAGTTTTGTAAGTTCTTCGACATTAAACTTATTTTTTCCCAATGCTTTTGTTTATTTTAATTTTTTCAGAGGTCACCCTATCATATGTTTTTCTGAGGTTTACGTACTGTTACTTGTTGGCACTTGAATTTAGCAAACAAGGTTGCCCAGTAAATACCATTTGTCGAAAGTAGGGTGACGAACTAACCTGAACTTACTAGAGGATGTAGGGAAAAGAAAGAACAAGACTCGTTCAGATATTTTGTTGTGTGTCCGTTACTTTGTAGATTTTTCTTTGTAGCTATCAGGCCTTTCACTAGCTTTTATAATATTATCGGATCTATTACAGAGTTGTCAGTTGAGGTAAGTCGAACTAGTGTAGGTTAAGGTATTTTCGATTTTTACGAGTATGAGTGTTTACATGTTTTCTTTTTTCCTCCTTAATATTATTTTGTCAATATATAATAAAAGACTGTTTTTAGTCAATTTCCACTGGTTTATTTAAATTGCGATGACGCGTTTCACTGTCGATGCAGCTTCTTCAGATCTACATTTTACACTGTCAAGTTAGGTTTAATATTCACAGTTTTATATAATTTCTTAATTATAATATTACATCTAATTAAATTACATTGATAGTATTGGAAAATCCACACAGATCTGGAGTTAAGAGAATAAATTCAATAATGGTGAATTGCTTAAATCTACCTGGTCGTTGAGTAAAGTACCTGTAGTCCTTAATCGATTTATTTGCAGTCTCTAAAAGGTTTAGTTTTAAACCTTTTTGTTGGGTGTGTAAAATTTTGAAATTCTTGTTAAATGTGTGATTTTCTGTTAATAGATGATTAGCATATATTGAATTAGATTTTCTACGGATGAAACTTTTTTCGTGTTCTGTAATTCTTTGTCTAAATGTACGTCCAGTTTGTCCGATGTATGTTTTAGGACATGACCCACATGTTAATTGATAAACCCCTGATTTATTGTCTTTATTGATTTGTGGTTTGTAGTTTTTAAGGTATTTCCCTGCGTTTTTATATATATTATAGATTTTTTTGATAAATATTGAGTTAAGAATTAAAAAAAAAAAAACGTAAATCGTATAAGTTTAAGAACACTAACGAACAGACAGACAGAGAGACGTTGCTTTTTATATATATTATATAAATTATTTATTATTATTATATAACCTCAACGGAGAATATATATATGAATTACAAAAAAAAAACACGTAAATCGGATAAGTGATTCTCGAGTGATAAGCGCACTATCGGTTAGACAGAGAGAGATACGTTGCATTTTATATATATTTTAGATTATAGATTATATATTATATAACTTGGCCAGAGAACATACGTATGAATAAAAAAAAACACGTTAATCGGATAAGTGGTTTTCGAGTGATAAGCACACTAACGAACAGACAGACAGACAGAGAGACATTGCGTGACTGCTTATTCCTTATGTTACCTAACGTAATAAAATATATCCTAAAACCTGGCCAGGGAACATATGTATGTTTTTAAAAAAGGCATGTAAATCGGATAAGTAGTTCTCGAGTGATAAGCGCACTAACAGACAGACAGACAGACGCAGAGAGACGTTGCATTTTATATATATTATAGAAGATTATAGATAACCTAGCCCGAGAACAAATGTATGAATTAAAAAAAAAAACACGTAAATCGGATACGTGGTTCTCCAGTTATAGGCACACTAACGGACAGACAGACAGACAGAGAGGCGTTGCATTTTATATATTATAGAAGATTATAGATAACCTGGCCAGAGAACAAATGTATGAATTAAAAAAAAAAAACACGTATATCGGATAAGTGGTTCTTGAGTGATAAGGGCACTAACGGAAAAACAGACAGACAGAGAGACGTTTCTTTTTATATATATTATAAAAGATTATAGATAACCTGGCCTGAGAACAAATGTATGAATTAAAAAAAAAAAATAACCGGTCAAGTGCAAGTTGAACTTGCACAATTAGTGTTCCGTACATTGATTGTTTTTGAAATAAAAAGTTTTGTTAGGGTGGTATAAAATGATCAGTGACTTCACAAAACACACACCCCAAATGAGTTTTCAACAAAGTTTGTTTTCAATCTTTACTGAAAACTGGTGACCTTGAAATATTGGTTTTTTTTTCTATACCAGATAAATTATTAAAGGTAATGATAATTTTCGTTCAATCTATACCCCGTGGAGAATATTCCAGGATTTTTTTCAAAATTTTTTGATCAGTACTTTTCGAGATAAGGTAGGGGACAGCGATTTTTCACGATTTTTTAAAAGTAATACGAAGAAAAGTGTGCGCAAGTATTACATTATATATATATATTTTTTACTCGTGTTTTCACAAGCTTTCATTTGACACCACACTCGATGACCTAGTAAAAAATTTTTTTTTTCACTTCCGATTTCACCCCTCAAAACGAATCCCTTAAGTCAAAATTTATGTTACGGTGATATAAAATGATCAGTGACTTCACAAAACACACCCCAAATAAGTTTTCAACAAAGTTTTATTCCAATCTTTACTGAAAATTGATGACCTTGAAATTTCTGTTTTTTTATATAACAGATAAATTATTACAGGTAATGCACTCATGATAATTTTCGTTCAATCTACACCCCGTGGAGAATATTCCAGAATTTTTTCAAAATTTTTTGATAAGTACTTTCCGAGATAAGGCGGGTGGACAGCGATTTTTCGCGATTTTTTAAAAATAATTCAAAGAAAACTGAGCGCAAGTATTACATTATATATATATTTTTTACTCGTGTTTTCACAAGCTTTCATTTGACACCACACTCGATTACCTAGTAAAAAAATTTTTTTTTCATTTCCGATTTCACCTCCCAAAACTAACCCCTTAAGTCAAAATTTAATTTTCAAAACTACATGGCTCTGATGAGGCCATCAATTCCTATATTGCCACCAAATTTCAACTTTCTATGACAAGTAGTTTCAGAGAAAATCGGGTGTCAGGGTGTGACAGACGGACAGACGGACAGACAGACGGACAGACACCGAAGTGATCTTATAAGTGTTCCGTACGGAACACTAAAAACACGTAAATCGCATAAGTGGTTCTCGAGTGGTAAGGGCACTAACGGACAAATAGACAAACAGACAGGGAGACGTTGCATTTTATATATTATAGAAGATTATCGATAACCTGGCCAGAGAACAAATGTAGAAATTAAAAAAAAAAAAAACATGTAAAACGGACAGACAGAGAGACGTTGCACTTTATATATATATATATATATATATATATATATATATATATATATATATATATATATTATATATTCTCTGCTACATGGTATTGTTCCATATTTAATGGTTTAAGCAGTGTATTGCAAGAGAACCTGAACTAACGAACAGACAGACAGACAGAGAGACATTGCGTGACTGCTTATTCTTTATGTTACCTAACGTAATAAAATATATCCTATAACCTGACCATATGTATTTTTTTTTTTAAAAAAAAGCACATAAATCGGATAAGTAGTTTCTCGTATGATAAGCGCACTAACGGATAAACAGACAGACAGACAGATAGACGTTGCATTTTTTATATATATTATAGATAACCTAGCCAGGGAACAAATGTATGAATTAAAAAAAAAACATGAAATCGAATAAGTGATTCTCAAGTCAAAAGCGCACTAACGGACAGACAGACAGACAGAGAGACGTTGCATTTTATATACATTATATTCTTTGCTACATGATAATGTTTATTATTATTATTGTGAATTGCAAGAGAACGCGCTAGCGGCAAACTTTTTTTTTCCGACTTGATTCGCTGTTGTCGTCAGTGCTTATTCCTTATATTACCTAACGTAATAAAATATAGCCTATAACCTAGCCAAAGAACATATGTATGATTAAAAAAAAAGCACGTAAATCGGAAAGGTGGTTCTCGAGTGATAAGCGCACTAACGGGCAGACAGACAGGCAGACAGATAGAGAGTGGGAGACGTTGCATTTTATGTATATTATAGAGGGTTATAGAAGATTATAGACAACCTGACCAGAAAACAAAAGTATAAATTAAAAAAAAGACATGTAAATCGGATAAGTGGTTCTCAAGTCATAAGCTCACTCACGGACGAACAGACAGACAGACAGACAGACAGAGATACGTTGCATTTTATATATTATAGATGCCCTATGGCTTGCTGTTGGTCTGCCATGTGCTAAACCTTGTGTGTGTTTTTATTTATTTTTATAGTCATTTCCGACTGAAGGTCTTTCATGACTTTATATATTTATTCTATACGATAGATGTTTTTGATGTTTAAGTTGTATATTTTTGGAAGGATTTTTGAATTTTGTTGGTTGGGAAAATTTTTTTTTTCAAAAAACCCAACTCGATATTTTCAGGTACTGAGTAGCAGACAAAGTTTAGTCTTCTATAGGTTATAGTCTCATTTGTCCTTCTTTCTTGCATCCATCGCTCATTCTCTTCCTCTCATTCGTACCTATTTACATTCTTTCACTCTATGTTTGTTTATTTAACATATCTACAAAGTATTCTGTTTACAATGTTACATTGTCAATAATTATTTTGTTTAAGTTTTTTGTTTACACAATCACTTCACCTGCACTTGTGATTTTAGTTTGTTTTATGTTTGCTGTATTTACAACAACAACAAAGGTCATTTTTGTTTGTGTTTTGCTCTAACTAAGATGTTGTTAATATTTTTGTTTTAACCATTTGTTTTGGTGATTTGTTTATTTATTTATTTACGTTGTATGACGTGTTATCAGTATTCGAGACGTCGCACTACTGCGCGGAAATTTTTTATATGACCAATTCCAAACTGGTCCATTCTGCATTTGTCGCGAGGCATCTATGGAGCTTCGAAATAGACTGGTAGTCTGTGGTATAATAGTTAATGTATTGCGTTATTTTGTTCTCTTGTCTGCATTAAGCTTTGTGCTAAAGTTAATAATTGTATTTTGTGTCTGTAAACTTTGTCACCTATTTCTTCTAGGAGTTGTATTTTTTTTGTGTGTTTGTTGTGTTATGTAGTTCGTCAATTCTTGTGTATCTTGGTGTGGATACAGCCCAACGTATTAGTTTGTTATGCATCCTTTGTAATCTTGCTGTCTGCGTGTCCGTCATACCACACCAAACTGGTGCAGCATATGTCAGGTTGGTCTGATGATTTGTTTATATATTATCAGTTTATTTCTGTGCTCCATCTGCGAACCTGGTGCAATTAATGCATACAGGTTCTGCATCGCAATAAATGCCTCCTGTAGCACGTGGCTTATGTGTGCATATAATTTTAATCGTGAATCAATTATAACACCAGATACTTCAGTTTGTTCTTAATAGGTATGTGGATGTTATTTATTTTGATTGACATATTTATTTTATTATTTGTATACTTTCTTGTAATAATTATGCCCTCACATTTGGCCTCGTTTATTTGAATTTTCCAGACTTCCAACCGTGGAGTGACCCTGCTAAGGTGATTGCAGAGATGTGCTCTAGCCACGTTAGCGTACTACGAATGCGCGTAGATGAGCATATCATCTGCAAACAATCCAAATTTGGTTGATGGATATATAGGGAAGTCGGCTATGTAGAAATTATATAATTTAGGTGCTAATATTGAGCCCTGCGATACTCCTGATTTAATATTCCTGAGCATAGACAATGAATTTCCCACTTTCAGTCTGAATTTTCGGCCTATTAGGAATGTAGTAGTGTAACTATGTAGAGTTGTAGGTTATGTATTGTTATTAGTTTGTATAATAGTCCGTTGATCCAGACGCTATCGAAAGCTTTCTGAATATCCAGTAAGATCGCAACGGTGTTCTGCTGACTGTTTATTTTGTTAAGTGGGTCTTGCAACACTACTGCAATCAGCAGAACGGTGCTATGACCGCACCGAAATAAAAATTGCTCGGCCTGAAACTTGTTGTCGATGTCATATATGTTTGTTAGATTGTTTTGTATGTTGCGTTCTACTACTTTTGATAAAGTCCTGAGGAGTGAAATTGGCCTGTATGATTCCCTCTTTCTCGGGTTTTCGCCCGGTTTTAGGGTTGGGACCACCACGGATCTCTTCCACTCCTCAGGGTAACGTTGTAATTGTATTTTTGGGTTGTTAATGTAAGTAAATTGTAGTAATGTTTTTGTCGGTATGTTTTTTCAGGAGCTTGGTGGAAACTTCATCGTCTCCCGGGGCTTTATTATTGGGAAGATTTTGTATAATACGTTTAATTTCCGCATACACTTACTGGTATTGGATATTTTCTATAGACCGACCTCCCCACTACATTGGTTATTCTATTTTGCTGTGGCGTAGAATTCGATTGTCCACTGTATGTCTATTCGATGTAGTCTGCTAATGTGTTAGCTTTTTGTTTGTCTGTGTGTGCTGCACTTGTTAGAGTTGGTATATTGTTGAATTTTGTTTTCAGTCCCTTAGTACGTCGTTCCAGGCTGCGTTTTTGTAAGTATTTAGTTTAGTCCGTATTGTATTTTATAGGTCTCGAACTCTACCCCTATCGTTAGGATTTCTACTGACCTGCCATCTCCTTCTCAGTCTATTTTTAAATTTTATTAAGTTTATTATTTCTATTGGGATCCTGTTTTCTTTGTGTTTTGATTTGATCCTTTTTGCAATTTTATTGCGAGCCATCTCTAGGTTATCGGCAAGTTTCTTTAGTACGCTTTCCGGTATTTCTATTGTTGCTATTTTGTTGTTTTATTACGATTTTTTTTCATTTAAAGCCTGCCTAAACAACGTCCAGTTGGCGTTTTCGTAGGACCACATCCTTCGATCATCCTCCGTCGCCAGTCAAGTAGCAAAGGAAGAGAGTCAGACGATAGTTCGTCCAGGATGACAGGATCTGGTATATTTAGGATATTTTTGTTTAATATTAAGTCAATGTACGTTGGCGTCATGTTGTTGACCAAGTAATGGGAAGGAGATGTCGAGAAGGCCAGTATTTGTATATTATTGGCCATGATATAATAATGGACTATGTTTCCGTAAACATTCTTTCCATGATTACGCCATGCCCTATGCCGGGCATTTAGATCCCCCATGATTAAAACTCTGTTTCCTTGACTAAACATTTCAGTCAGATCATGGAGTGTTACTTTTAGGCTGGGGTGAGCGTAGCATCCATCAATTATTATGCCGTTACTCAGCTTAATCGCTAGGTTTTCTATGTTTGAGTTATTTGGATTCAGTAATGTATGAGTTATGTTATTCTTAATTAGTAATGCTATGCCCCTCCTCTTTGGTTACGGTCTTTCCTGTAGCATATTTAATTTTTTATTTTGTATTTATTATTAGGATTTAATTTTGTTTCGCTAATAGTCATCATGTCGATTCTTTATGAACATAGAAAATATATGAGTTTACCAATTTTATTAGTTACGCCATTAACGTTCCAAAGTGCTACTTTTAGTGAGTTGAATTATATATCGTAACTCTCTATGTTCATATAGAAGCGTATCACAGCCCCTAATTTTTCTTGTTTTGGGCGACAATTTTTGGTCGCTTCTGTTAAGCCGTTGATTAGTCTTACCAGTTCTTTGATGTTTAAAACTTAATTCAGATTGTCCATGGCCTGTGTTAAATCATTAATTCCCGTCTGTCTGGTTGCTCGTCTGTTTGTTGGTATTTCCTACTCTAGTTCCTGTTGTGCTTCGGTCTCGTTGTCTACTATTTGTTGTCTCCTTTGTTGCGCTGCTTGTCCCACGCGTTTGTTGCTGATCATGGGACCTCTGCGTAGATTGGGGGTTGTTTTACTGGTTGTTTACCTTTAATTGGTATACAGGACAATCCTTATCATTAGCTTTGTGCCCGCCATTGCAGTTGGACCACTTATCACGGAATTTGCAATTTAGAAGGTCAGCTTTGTGGTTACCGGCGCACTTCGCGCACTTTTCCATCCAGTAACAGCGGATGGTAGCATGTCCCCACATGTTGTATCTGCGGCATTGCAATATGTCCGTCGTTTGTCTGCCTCTTTCCCATGTAATGGTTATGTTACCTAATTGTTTTACTTTATTTTTAAGTGTAGTCAGTTTGTGGTCTGCAATAGTGATGACTAGATGTAGCGGTCTATATCTAGTCTCCATTATGTAAATGTTCTTTACTCCGATGTTGTAAGTTTGTTGTAGTTCATGGTTTAGGTCATTTATATCAGGTCTATGATCTTGACCACAAACGCGTGAGTCCTTTCTTCTATGGTGGTATAGGCTTGCTACTCTAATTGTTGATTTATTAGTGTTTTCTTGTATTGGTCGTATTCGTCAATATCAAATGCATTAATTATGGTATTGTTTTTGGCAAACTGAATGTTATATCTTTTGGTTAGCGTTTTGTTTAAGTTTGTTGTAACTCGTATTATTATTGAGAATATCTGAAATTATTACAGGTGGAGGCTTTTGCTGTTTTTTTTTGGTATTGGTGTTTCCACTGTCGGGGATTTTGTTCTTTGTTGAGTTTGCGCGGGGTTATTTTCGTCTTGCCTGTAACCAAGGAACTATGCCACGTAGCCATGGGCTGCCACTTTATTAATTATTGTATTATTGTTATTAATTTAACCTTTTTTTCTTGATATTTTGGTGAAAACTATATATTTTTATTAATCGCACGATCTTGCATACACAACTATTTTATTATATTAATTCATTTAATATTAAATTGTTTAATAAGTTGATTTAGTATGGTATCAGTTTTAGCACTAGTATACAATTTTGCTATAGCGTTTCTACAGTTTCCTGGAACCCTAGCCTAATAATTACAATAGAATGATTGTCTTATAATCAAATTATCATCTGGTACAAATAGGTCCCTTAGAAGCAGTAATGGTATGCACATGCTCACGTGGACGGCGTGTAACTACAGCTGGTACCATTACCATTTTCTTGTTACTTAATTATTGAAATTAATTGTTTTGTTATACTTGCTCTGTACCACTGTACAGGGTGTCAACGATAGAGTTCATTTTCTCATTTGTTTCGCGAATGACGAAAAAATGTTAAATACAACAGTTTTTAGAGAATATTAAAGTGCATAGTTTAAAATTATTTTTAAGTATACAGGGTACTTCAAAAAAGTGTGGCCGATATAACATATGTTTTTTTAAATGGAACATCCTATTTTCTAATTTTATTTTTAAATTCTGCTTAAAATTTTATAACTTTTTTATTAACAATGTTATATACCTAAACCTAGTAGTTTTTCTAATATTTTGAATTTTTTTAAAAAATACTAGTTTTCAGTTTTGTAAAAAAATTCCAGTAGCGCCATTGTTTCTGAAGGTGGAATACTCATAATTGGTACGAGCGTTCTATAGAGATGACAAAAAAGACATATGTAAAGAAATTTGAGTTGGATGCTACAGGGTGTTCAAAATAAATTTATACATTTCGACTATTTTAAATTGAAAAATATCAAATTTTTTAATTGGCACACCCTGTACATTATTATTTTTTCTGGTAGATTTTACAGAACCCTCGAACTTTTATTAGGTATATCATATACCTATTTCTAATAGTTTTCCATTTATTTTGAATTTTTCAATTTTTACCTTTGTTTTTAATACACTTACGCTATAACATCATAGTTGCCAAAACAAAAAAAAATGTAGGCATTGTCAAATTTTGACATATCTATTAAGCAACTAACAATAGTTTAATTTGTTGTAGTAAGTGACGTATAAAGGTAATAGTTATGAATTTTCCTGAAAATGAATTAATTGATATGGTTTATATACTGAGCGAGGCGGGAAAAAATTGTCTTTTGGCAGTAAGGCTTTACAGAGCGAAGTACCCTAATAAACGTAAACCATCTAGAAAATCTTAGTGTTTAATGGAACGGTTTGATGGTAGTGATGGCGTTCAGTATACGAAACGGAAAGTAGTCAACCAGAATGCTACCAATGAGGAAAAAGAAATGGAGATTTTACTTCATGTTAAAGATAATCCCTAGGTCAGCAGCCGTCAACTAGCTAACTTATCTGACACATCCCAATCTACGGCTAATTGCACCACGAGAAATACAAGTATAATCCCTTTCATATGGAACTACACCAAGAACTTCAAGACCATGATTTTGAACGACGAGCAAACTTTTGTACCACCCTGAATGAAGCAATGGAGGCCGATCCAAATTTTTTATCCAAAATAATGTTTTTGATGAAGCTACTTTTCGCAGTAATGGAGCAATTAACAGCCATAACATGCATTATTATTCAACAGTTATTCCATTTTGGGTCCGGGAAGTTCAAAACCAAAACCATTGGTCGCTTAATGTGTGGTGTGGAATATTAAATTTTCGAATTTTTTAAATATTTTTTCCGCGAACCGCTTAACGGGCCTAGATATCTAAATTTTTTTGCAAAACGAATTACCCCAGGTTCACAAAAATGGATCGATAGGGATGGATTTATTCAGTTGCCCCCTCGATCATGTGACTTTTAGACTTCTTTTTGTGGGGCCACATTAAAGATCGTGTTTATGTGAATCCCCCTACAACACCAGTAGATATGGAAAATATGATACGGGATGCGTGCAGGACAGTAACGTAAGAAAAGTGTAGGAAAATATAGTAAAACGACTAAACTTGTGTATTCAAGTAGACGGGCATATTTTTGAACATTTATTACGTCATAATAATTAGTCATTAGATAAGTTAAACTATATTAAAAATTATTATTAACTATTTGTTTATATTTTCACAATGGCGCAAGTGTATTAAAAACAAGGGTAAAATTGAAAAATTCAAAATAAATCGAAAACTATTAGAAATACTCGATAAAAGTTGGAGGATTTTGTAAAATCTATCAGAAAAAATAATAATATACAGGTTGTGCCTTTTAAAAAGTTTTGAGATTTTTCAATTTAAAGTAGTCGAAATGTATAATTTTATTTTGAACATCCTGTAGCATCTAACTCAAATTTCTTTACATGCGAGGTTGGTTTGAAAAGTCCGTGCAAAAATAAAAACTACTTATGTGTTTGGTGTAAACCTTTTTTATTTTTCGACATAGTCTCCTTTTAGGCTTATACACTTCGTTCAACGATGTTCTAGTTTGTTGATCCCTTCCGAATAATAGGATTTGTCCAAGTCTGCAAAATATTCATTAGTGTCTGCAATCACCTCCTCGTTTGAATAAAATCTTTGTCCCGCCAGCCATTTCTTCAAATTGGGAAACAAATAGTAGTCCGAGGGAGCCAAGTCTGGAGAATAGAGGGGATGTGAAACGAGTTGGAATCCTATTTCCATTAATTTTGCGACCACAACTACTGAGGTGTGTGCTGGTGCGTTGTCGTGATGGAAAAGGACTTTCTTGTGGGCCAATCGCGGGCGTTTTTTTTTTCTTGCAGCTCGGTTTTCAAACGGTCCAATAACGATGAATAATATTCACCTGTAATAGTTTTACCCTTTTCCAGATAGTCGATGAGGATTATCCCTTGCGAATCCCAAAAGACAGTCGCCATAACCTTTCCGGCCGAAGGAACGGTCTTCGCCTTTTTTGGTGCAGATTCCCCCTTGGTAACCCATTATTTAGATTGTTGTTTGGTCTCAGGAGTATAGTAAGGTATCCATGTTTTATCCACAGTGACGAAACGACGCTTAAAGTCCTCCGGATTCTTCTGGAACAGCTGCAAACCATCCTTGCAACACTTCACACGATTCCGTTTTTGGTCAAGCGTGAGCAATCGCGGCACCCATCTTACGGATAGCTTTCTCATGTCCAAATGTTTATGCAAAATATTATGTACCCGTTCAGTCGAGATGCCCACAGCACTAGCAATCTCACGCACCTTAAATCTTCTGTCATCCATCACCATATCATGGATTTAATCAATGATTTCTGGAGTCGTAACCTCCACAGGCCGTCCAGAACGTTCAGCGTCACTTGTGCCCATATGGCCAGTCCGAAAATTTTGAAACCACTTATAAACTGTTCTAATCGAAGGTGCAGAGTCACCATAATGTTTATCAAGCTTCTCTTTGGTCTCCTGAGGCGTTTTGCCTTTCATAAAGTAATGTTTAATCACCACCACACGAAATTCTTTTTTGTCCATTTCTTGAAAATCACTCGACTTCCTTGATTCACACGAATGCCAAACACAAAGAAATATACCAATATGGCTGAAACTTGGTGTGCGTTCATTCAGGAGATGCTACTAACTAAACATGACCTCGATACGCGCCGGTGGTGCAATCTCTCGGACTTTGCACGGACTTTTCAAACCAGCCTCGTACATCCTTTTTTTCATCTCTATAGAACGCTCGTACCAATTATGAGTATTCCATCTTCAGAAACAACGGCTCTACTGGCATTTTTTTACAAAACTGAAATTTAGTGTTTTCTTTAAAAATTTTAAATATTATAAAAACTAGTAGGTTCAGGTATATAACATTATTAATAAAAAAAGTTATAAAATTTTACGTAGAATTTAAAAATAAATTAACAAATAGGCTGTTCCATTTAAGAAAATATATTATATCGGCCACACTTTTTTTGAAGTACCCTGTATACTCAAAAATAATTTTAAACTATGCACCTTAACATTCCCTAAAACTATTGTATTTAACATTTTTTCGTCATTCCCGAAACAAATGAGATAATGAACTTTACTTTATCGTTGACTCACCTTGTACATAAATACTGTATGGTATCAGAGTGTCTTATCGCTGTAAGTTTTAATTTTTTATTCTAGTATATCTTTTGTAACTTATTAAATAATTTGCTCACCTATAGTATGTACCTTCAATACTGGTAGAGTTTATTTTAGTCTTCAAGTAGTTGATAAAGAAATCATTTTTATCGCTGGTCACGTTGAATGTAAGTTTTTTGATTCACTAAAATAAAATAAAAAATTAATTTTACACTCGAAATATTATGCTATTCACCGAATTATAATCATCTGTCTACTGAGTTTGGAGAGACATCGCGCTCGGATTGTCTTGAGCGGGGTCTCCAATGCTCTTAATATTCTAGATCTATTTCTACAAATGGTACGAGATATTTGAACAGTAAACTACCGCATGATCTATTGTCTCATACAAATGGTAAATTATTTGCTTCTTTAAAATCAACTAGTTTCATTGTCTTAAACACTTATAAACACATAGTTATCAATACATTGAATTATCTGATTCATTCTGCTGAAGTTCAACACACTAGATAAAGTGTATTCTACCAACAATTTGTTCAACACGAAAGATTTGAGATAAAACCTTTAAAGAAAAATGAGAAAAGTATTTGATGATACTCAACCTTACGTGATTTTCAAGAAACACAAATTATACATCGTCCTTATTCGTCAAGAAGCCAAAACTGTTATTGCCACAGAATTTCTGATATTCTTTATAAATCACACATATTTTACTCAGGATTTTCTGATGGAGTCTTGTTAATCGGTGTTCCCGATGGAATTGGAAATATACTGCTCGTTGGATTAAATAAACATACCGAAATTTACCTTGATCATTAGTTAGGAGAATGCAAAAGTGGTTTCCATTGATTACCTTCGTCACTGAACGCTAATAAGTGTGGTCGATTATCAATAAAAGAACGTCTGCGACTTAACTTTTTCTAATTTCATTTACTGATTTGGGCTGATTCTCTAACTACTATTACATGTTTGGTAATAATTATGACACCAATGTAAATTGGTGTCCTTAAAATATTTACATGTCAGTAACCTAATTAACTTAGCCTGGGTTACCGATTTTATATAAATACCTAGGTAAAGAAACTTAAGATATGTGAAACTTAAAATATTTGAAACTTAAGGTATGTGAAAAGGATTAATCTTAGGTTAAACTAAACCTAGTCTAGTTCTTCTAATACATCAGAAAGGATGGGGTCCGGGTTGCACATTCTGTCATGCGGTGGTAGATCCTAGGCTACTCTCACGCTAAGGATGGAGTGGTGGATTGTTTTGTCAATATCTGAGGTGACGATGGATTTGGGTGTTGCAAATAAATTATAAAGCGTCTGCGATGATGCGGAGGGCTTTATTTTAGACTGCTTGGAGAGTAGATCTGTTGGTTTTTGGACATTTAGTACCATATCTGACTGATCTGGGAATGTCGGAGGTAAGGGTATTAAAAAGGTAATAAGAAAGAATAGAGCCCTTAAGTTCTGCAGCTCTTATAGTCTTGACTCCGAAGTTGCCTAATCGAACCTGACTTGGAAATGCGGTCCGAGAAGAAGGAGAGAACGAGTTTGGTGATGTTAAAGGGACAGCCGTGACAGATGATGGGGCCTTCGTACCAGGCATAGTCAAAGGCCTAGGAGTCATCTAAAAAAAATATCTCCAACCTGTTGTTTTCAGTTGCAGTTATTAGCAATGTGTTAGAAAGAGCCCATGTTTCAGTTAGAATCCTGACTATTCGTTGGGATTACTATAAGCTCTAACGTTTTAGCTCTGATCATTTCGGTCAACTCGCCTAGACAAAGAAATAGGTTAATTGATTCAGCATTGTGTGAGGAGATACCTGGTTTCCTGATTAGGATGACTTCAGCTTTGTTCTAGAAGGGAGATAAATAGCTGAGTCTCTCTCTGGATTCCATTGATGATACTAGAGGTTTCAGTGTTTTACTTCCTAAGGAGTATTTTCAGGACTTTCATATTGATCTTGTCGTGCCCAAGGGCTTTACGGACTGGACATGATTCCATGGTCTTGAATATGGGAATTTAGCAGGGCCTGTATTGTTTTAAAGAACTGTTGCATTGGAACAGTCATGCTGCCACGCAACAGTACTCATACTCACAATGTTTTGTTTGGAGGAAGCAATTAGCAAGTTTGAAGTTATCTTGCTTTCCCCATACAAAGTTAGTAATATACAGAGTATGATCTTTTCGAGTGACGTTCTTGGAAATATTCCATGTATAAAGAGTTTTAAGGACACCTCGAAGGACGATCTGGTTTATCTTGTATTCCGAGAGTTCAAAAGTATGATATGGTTCTTGCAGGTTATGTGCAAAAATTACCATGGGTATGGGATGGATTTATACATCTTCGAGCACGATGAGATCGTGCCCAAAATCATAATTATGCTCTTTGTGGGTAGGAGTAAAGGAGTTTTTTTTTTCATGGAGGATCATGAAACCCTTACGGATTTAGTTGCTCGAAGGGGTCTTGGAGTTATTTTAAGTAGGGACAGAAGGTGGTACCAGGTGAAGACCAGGAGAGATACGGGGCTTTTTGCTCACCGAATTTAATGTAGTTGGTAGATTTCTTGGTTTAGGGTAGCTCCTCAATTCGCGTGTTTTATTAGTTTTTTTTTCCTCGTCCTTCTGTTTTGCAGTTCCGAGAACTTCTTATTTTTAATACCTAAATTAAAAAGAAAGGATAGTGGTGGCAGCTATATGATAAATACATAAACGTATGCATAAAACTAAATAATGTGTTTCATAGGAATAGGCAATATGAAAATAGCCACATCTCATCTCGTTTTAAAAACTTAATTATTCGCTTCTATATTTTCTCAGACTTCCTTCATAGTAAGTAAATAATTGTGGTCACTGCTTGCCAGTGTCTAAGTTTCGTTTTACTCTGTACTGCTAATTAGGTTCAAAACTTATTCGACTACTGCCGCTAGCTCAAGTATAAGTTTTTAGTTAATTAGTATGCCAACAAAACAATTCCAAATAATAAAATTTTAACAATACTACCTACATAATTTTAACTCTGAAATATGTAAGTAAATTTTGTTTTACCTCTTACTAGCCGAGCCCGCGGCTCCGCTCGCGTGGACTTGATTCACTATTATCGTCACTGCTCATTCCCTATATTACCTAACGTAATAGAATATATCCTATAAACTGGCCAGAGAATTAAATATCTTAATATTAATTAATTAATTATATTAATAATTATGAATTAAAAAAAAAACACATAAATCGGATATGTGGTTCTCGAGTTATAAGCACACTAACGAACAGACAGAGGGACGTTACGTTTTATATATATTATATAGATTATTATTATTATTATATAACCTGGCCAGAGAACATACGTAAATCGGATAAATGGTTCTCGAGTGATAAGCGCACTAACGGAGAGACAGATAGACAGACAGAGAAACGTACTTTATACATATTACAGATTATAGATAACCTGGCCAGAGATCATATGTATAAATTTAAAAAAAAAAAACACGTAAATCGGATAAGTGGTTTTCGAGTGATACTCGACCAGAACCTAACCTAACCTGAACTAACGGACACACAGACAAACAGAGAGACGTTGCCTTTTATATATATTATATTCTTTTCTACATGATATTGTACCATATTTAATGGTTTAGGCAGTGTATTGCAAGGGAACGCGCTAACGGCAAACTTTTTTCTGACTTGATTCACTATTATCGTCACTGCCTGTTCCCTATGTTACCTACCGTAATAAAATATATCCTAGAACCTGGTCAGAGAACACATGTACGTTTAAAAAAAGCATATAAACCGGATAAGTGGTTCTCGAGTAATAAGGGCACTAACGGACAAACAGACAGAGAGAGAGAAGTTGCATTTTATATATTATTATGTTTACTACATGATATTGTTCCATTTTAATGGTGGTTCTCGAGTGATAAGCGCACTAACGGACAGGCAGACAGAGAGAAAGAGAGAGAGAAGTTGCATTTTATATATATTATATTCTTTGCTACATTCATATTCTTCCATGTTCCGAATAAGTGGTTCTCGAGTGATAAGCGCACTAACGGACAGGTAGACAACAACTATCCAAATGCCGAAATTGCCATCCTGGGTGACTTTAATGTACACAACATCAACTGGCTTAATTATTCAAATACTACCGACGAGCAAGGTGGTGAAGCCGAATCATTTTCAATCAGTTGTGGTTTAACTCAGCTTATTGAGGAAACCAACACGGATACCTGATCGAGACGGGGAGTTCGCCAGTCTTCTTGATCTGTTTTTAACCGCCAATCCGGAGATTTACACGGTCAGCGTAAATCCGCCGTTAGGTTCTTCTGACCATAAGCTACTTTCGACATCGAGTATCCTACCAATCAGAGACAGAGAGGCGCCCAAACCGCACAAGATTTGGCACTACAGATCTGCTAAATAGGAAGATCTCATGGAATATTTTCGAACTTGGTCTTGGTTTGTTCAAAAATGCAAAGAAGCTTCTGCAACCCTTTTCAAGCAGTCTTTTATCTTGAGAATGATTTGCCCAGGACTGTGTTTCCCACCGAGTACAATTTAAGAAAATACGCACATTATATACCTATTGCTGAGTATGACGAAAATCCCGAAGGAGGAAACGTCAAAAAAATAGTTTATTGCAATAAATATTTAGAAATAACTTACTTTATGTCCAGGGTGCACAGTTTAAAATTATTTTTGAGTATACAGGGTACTTCAAAAAAGTGTGGCAAACATCTGTTTTTTTAAATGGAACATCCTATTTTCTAATTTATTTTTAAATTCTGCGTAAGATTTTATAACTTTTTGTTAATAATGTTATACACCTAAACCTAGTAGTTTTTCTAAATTAAAAAAAAAAAAAAAATTGCCAGTAGCGCCATTGTTTCTGAAGGTGGAATACTCATAATTGGAACGAGCATTCTATAGAGATGAAAAAAAGATATATGTAAAGAAATTTGAGTTAGATGCTACAGGGTGTTCAAAATAAATTTATGGATTTCGATTATTTTAAATTGAAAAATCACAAATTTTTTAAATGGCACGCCCTGTATATATTATTTTTTTCTGATAGATTTTACAAAACCCTCTAACTTTTATTGAGTACATCATATACCTATTTCTAATAGTTTTCGATTTATTTTGAATTTTTCAATTTTTACCCTTGTTTTTTAATACACTATAGCATAATAGTTGCCAAGACAAAAAAAAAATGCAGGCCTTGTCAAATTTTGACATGTGTATTAAGCAAGGAAAAATACTTTAATTTGTTGTAGTAAGTGACTTATAAAGGTAATAGTTATAGATTTTCCTAAAAATGATTTAATTGATATGGTTTATATACTGGGCGAGGCGGGAAAAAATTGTCTTTTGGCAGTAAGGTTTTACGGAGCGAAGTACACTAATAGACTTATACCATCTAGAAAATCTTTTCAGTGCTTTATGGAACGGTTTAATAGTAGTGGTAGCGTTGAGTATACGAAACGGAAAGTAGTAAACCAGAATGCTACCAATGAGGAAAAAGAAATGGAGATTTTACTTCATGTTGAAGATAATCCCCAGGTCAGCAGCCGTCAACTAGCTGACTTATCTGACACATTCCAATCTACGGGTAATCACACCACGAGAAAATATAGTACAAGTATCATTCCTTTCATATGGAACTACACCAAGAATTTCAAGACCGTGATTTTGAACGCCGAGTAAACTTTTGTATCACCCTGAATGAAGCAATGGAGGCCGATCCAAATTTTTTATCCAAAATAATGTTTACTGATGTAGCCACTTTTCGGAGTAATGGAGTAGTTAACAGCCATAGCATGCATTATTATTCAACAGTTAATCCATTTTGGATCCGGGAAGTTCAAAACCAAAACCACTGATCGCTTAATGTATGGTGTGGAATATTAAATTTTTGAATTATTGGTCCATATTTTTTCCGCGAATCGCTTAACGGGCCTAGATATCTAAATTTTTTGCAAAACGAATTACCCCAACTTCTTGAAGAAGTTGATAACTTTGAAAGGGAACAAACGTGGATTCAACAAGACGGAGCTCCTGCTCATTATCACCAGGAAGTTCGGGAATTTTAAAACGATCGTTACCCACAAAAATGGATCGGTAGTGATGGATTCATTCGGTGGCCCTCTCGATCATGTGACTTAACACCTTTAGACTTCTTTTTTGTGGGGCTACATTAAAGATCATGTTTATGTGAATCCCCCTACAATACCAGTAGATATGGAAAATAGGATACGGGATGCGTGCAGGACAATAACGCCTTTTATGCTAACGAAAGTGAAGGAAAATATAGTAAAACGACTAAACATATGTATTCGAGTAGACGGGCATATTTTTGAACATTTATTACGTCATAATAATTAATCATTAGATAAGTTAAACTACATTAAAATTATTATTAACTATTTGTTTATGGTTTCACAATAGCGTAAGTGTATTAAAAACAAAGGTAAAAATTGAAAAATTTAAAATAAATCGAAAACTATTAGAAATAGGTATATGACATACTTAATAAAAGTTGGAGTGTTTTGTAAAATCTATCAGAAAAAATAATAATATACAGGGTGTGCCATTTAAAAAATTTGAGATTTAAAATAGTCGAAATGTATAAATTTATTTTGAACACCCGGTAGCATCTAACTCAAATTTCTTTACATATATCTTTTTCCATCTCTGTAGAACGCTCGTACCAATTATGAGTATTACACCTTCAGAAACAATGGTGCTACTGGCAATTTTTTACAAAACTAAAAACTAGTATTTTTTT